>CAJQUW010015702.1:0-307803 GCA_907163375.1 Prostheceraeus crozeri
GATGGCTAGAGCACTCATGACCGAGCGATTGAAAAGAGTCCGTTGAGATCGGTGTCACATGCTCAACATAAGCGACAGCTCAGCGGTTTCAGTCTAAAGTATGACACCGTCCCTTGCCCTCCTTCCATCTGTGGCAGTACTCGCCGTCCAAAAGGAACGCCTCACCGTAGGAAGTATTATATCGAAGGTCTCCACCTCATGTTGAGATGACTTGATAGACAGACATGAAACGTGCTTGATAGCAAGCCGTGATTCACAAGCGTTTTGCAATGGAGATTTCTAGTAGCCACCCATGACAGGATAGCTAAGACTCAACCGATTGGCGTTCAAAGTGCTGCGTTGAGAACTGTGTCAAATGCCCAAACATGAGTTGCCCCAGAGGTTTCGGTCTAAAATATGACACACTCCCTTGCCACACTTATCACTGCGGCATCATCCGCCGTCCCGAAGGAACACCCTGAATTATGAATGGGCGACAACGCTCGTCATCATTACAAATCATCAGACATCATTACAAATCCTTTAGTTGAATTCAGCAGGGTCGAAAACCCCAAAACACCTCCAAAAATAACGAATTTAAAATTTTCAACTTTTTGGCACTACTTATGAAATTTTGTAAGTAGTCAATAACTTGACCTGAATCATGACCTCTCGAACCTTTTTTGAATCAAGTCAAAAGGACTTGTAGAAGCAAAGTTACAAGCCTTTAAAGTTTTGGAGTCGTTTATGGCCTGGAGACTAAGGTCATCTCCTGGCTAACCTATAAGTCTGACGCCTTAGCAATGAAATTTTCTAAAACCTGAAATTTGGAATTTCCGATGCTATCATCGGAGCTCCGGAGAGACGACTTACCTTTGACAATCTCTCTCGTCTTAATGAAATTTCTCATTCGATTCCCAGCTTATATAGTTTGTGGCGATCAGCTGATGACGTAATCTCAATCATCCAAAACTTTAAACACTTCTATCTCCGGTTCTAGTGTTCCGATTGACTTCAAATTTTGAGTCAAGTTTTCTCGCTCTCACCTTTCATTTAAGCCATCCCTCGACTCTCTACGATTACCAGAAGCCGAGTTGAAAAAAATCTATCGTGTTTTCAAACTATCCAAAATCTTGGAAAATGCGCAAAAATTCGATTTTAAACAAGCTCTCATTTGGAAACGAAACCTTCCACACATCTGAAAAGATAGGATCCTAGAGAACAAAGTGCGGTCTTGCCCCTAAAAGAAACCCGAGCTCTTCATTCACTTTCATTCCTGAGATAGTCGTCACCAAAGTAGGCTACAATTTAACATTTTCACGAAAAAAAGACCCATAGTAAAGAATTTTTTTTCACCGAAACTTCACCGACCCAACTTTTGACGAGAAACACGATGGGAGGGGTCTCGGAGCTCACTTCTGACATTTTGAAATTTTTTTTTCACGAAAAATCCTAAGTGTCGACCCATAGTGAGGGTTAGCACTTTTCTCTCCGATTGACTTGAAAATCATTTTGACATTTTGAAAATTCTGACATTTTGAAAACATTTTTTTCACGAAAAATCCTAAGTGTCGGAGCCCCATAGTGAAGAAAATTTCGATAACATTTTTTGTGCCAAACCTTGATGGAAGTTTGTTTCACATGTTTCTGAGCAACTTTGGTCAAAACGTCACCTTTGACAAAGTTCGACTCGGGGGGGGCGGTTTTTTCATCGACACATCACCGACCCAACTTTTGACGAGAGACACGATGGGAGGGGTCTCGGAGCTCACTTCTGACATTTTGAAATTTTTTTTCACGAAAAATCCTAAGTGTCGACCCATAGTGAAGGTTAGCACTTTTCTCTCCGATTGACTTGAAAATCACCCCACACATGTAACATTGTACGTAGAGTCCGAATCTGCCCTCCGTTTGTCCATCCGGACGCTCCTTCACCCCGAAATAGGACCTTTCTCATTCCAAAACATCCAAAACCTGCCCTTTCAAACTCTAGTTTTTTCGGAGATTCCTGACATTTTCAAGTCACTCTCACACCTAAACCATGGAAGACTTGGACAAATGATGCCTTCCACTGCATTGGTCTCACTCTTAGCTTTCACATGAGCTATCGCACGACTTTCTACAATCACTCCCACCCAGGTTGGAAGTCTGACAGGAGTGGGGGGGGGGGGTTTCATCGACACATAGGAACGGTTCCTCCACTCGGTCCGATCCCTTCCAGCACATCCTTGGCCACTTCCTTCCAGGGGGTTTTTATCGACACATAGGAACGGTTTCCTCCACTCGGTCCGATCCCTTCCAGCACATCCTTGGCCACCTCCTTCCAGAGGGGAGCCTGAGTCAGCACGATGACTCAGCAGCGATGACTCATCGCTGCTCATTTTGCACTTCCGTCTGCAATGGGATCGCTACTAGACTCGAACCCCTGACCTTTTACACTTCCGTACCGAAGCGCGACCTTAACGAATTGAGCTATCCTACCACCTAAACAGATGGTGCTTAGGCAAACATTTTCGAGTTGGATGCAAACGTCAAATAATATATGTGTCTGAACTGGAGACAGATAAAGAAGAATCGTATTGCCGGTTCACGGCGTAAGCTGACTTGAGGTGCATTCATATTAGACCAATAACGACGACTGATAATCATAAAGTCGTGAAGATATTTGATCTGTTCATCGCATCGATGCATTAGATGATTAGTTAACTGGCTAGTAAATTAGTTATTTATGGTTTGCAACTCGCTTTAATCACATACAAAGTTCTCCATTCAGTGGCGATTAATTTGAGTCATGAGCCAGGTAAGTCACCACGTTCGTCTTCTGTTTTCATTGAGCTGGACAGTCGCGCAAGATATAAAAGAGCTTCTAAACTGCGCGTGATGCGTTCATTGCGACAGCGACCTAATGCTGAAGATCTAGACAGTAGATTGAGTTGAATTGTAAAGAGCCAATATTGGAAGATCTTGATTTTATTTTTGTTATCGATTACAATTAATTTCTGTTGACATCCGTTGACTGTCTTCAGGTATAAAGGACGGAATTTAACAGGTTCAGTATAAAATTCAAAATTCACACCGACGTCTATGTACATTGTACAAAAGCCTATTTCATAATGACATGTAGATTGAGTATAAAAGACTGAATATAGAAGGAGGGATGGGCTATGAAGCAGGTAGTATTGGGTTACATAGTACCAATAGCATCTTAATGATGACATGACTAGATAGGAAAACACATAGGACATAGTAATGGATTGGTAATACAAAAAAGGCATAAGTTATCAGTACATGCATTCAAGTATAAAATAGCTATAACATAAATTGGAAGGATCTAATGTGCTTACTACAGAGTTCAGAGATGTCAAAGATAAATGATATGTGAATTAGAAATCTGATACCGTTATAATATAAGATATTGTGTTTTATGATTTTTACATTAAAGAGAATATTTTGTTTTATGACTTTTGCATTATGGAAAATTTAATCAAAAAGAAAATCTGAATAATTGTTGAGCTCGATTTCATAGCCCATCCCTCCTTTTATATTCAGTCTTTTATACTCAATCTACATGTCATTATGAAATAGAGTTTTGTACAATGTACATAGACGTCGGTGTGAATTTTGAATTTTATACTGAACCTGTTAATTTCCTTCCTTTTATACCTGAATGTCGTTAACGGATGTTAACAGAAATTAATTATAAATATAACAAAAATAAAATCAAGGTCTTTCAATATTGGCTCTTTCCAATTCAACTCAAAACATGACGAATGGCCAAAACAATTTATCAAAAACTAGACATAAGAGCTGTGCGCTCAGAATGCATTATTGTCGTGCATTTCGTGATAATATGAACAACAGCCAAGCTACATATACAAAGTGGGGCTGATTTCGTGAAATCACGAGCGCGTGAATTTTACGAATCACGAGCCATTTTTTCACGAATCGTGAATTCGTGAAAGGAGACTTCACGACAATTTACGAAAGAATATTTTGCAAATTTAGTAACAAGATATGAAATCCAATGATTAGGAATCTGAAATTGGAATACCCACTACTAATAGCTATATACAGTCATGAATATAAAGTCAACAAATTTCTTTGGCAATCTATTAAAATTTTGTGATAGGAGGATGTTTGCAGCGCTCCATTCCTCTTCAGTTATTAATCAAACCCATCATTGATAAGGTTCGTACAATCGTGAGGCTCTACCATCGGTTGCCCACAGAGAACGATGCCATACTTCAACCGGCGATAAGGATACGGTGTGGAGAAGGAAAAGTTGAAGCTTGTGGTGGATGTACCGACGAGATGCAATCTCGTATGCGACATGATCGCTCGATTCATTCGAGTACGTCCAGTAATCGAACGGCTGAATCCGGGAAAATTCAGTGAAGAGTAACGGTTGCATCTGGCAATGATAGTACAGTGAGTGTCTCAAACCTCTGAAGGTGTGCGTCGAGAAGATTGGCTTTGAAAGCTGCAGCTTATTAGTTGGACTGCAGCTGTCGGTTTCATGATCGAAATGCTCAATGCAAGGAAGTCCGCATTAGCAAGCAGACTCAGATGCCCTCGATCTTGGGTCAGCGTCAATCCCGTTTTGGACGCACTGGCGACATGCACCAACAGAAAACGTCGTCGAAATTCAAAAGGATTTAAGGTCCTGTTGAGATTAATGAATGACACGGACTAGGGCGAAAGTGATCAAACTAAGGAAAGCAGTTACATAGAATTGCAAAATTCAAAAAAATGGCTCAAGATTTCGATGAGGGTATGGCAAAAGCGCCATTCGTTGATTCGTTGATTGTGTGGAGGGTAGTGCACCGAATATTCTGAGGCATGAGATCGCTGTTTTCAGAGCAACAGGAGTTCGGCAGAGAACACTCGCCAATTTGCATCGGTAGCTTTGCACCATTCAAGCTGAATCAGTTATGAGGGAGCGGGTATTTTCATCTGCCGGCGAAATTTGCACCAAAATTCGAAATTATTTGTCGGACGTAATGTTGTGCAACATGTGTTTGTTAAAATCTTTTTTATGATAAACATTGAGCGACTTTTTCCGTGCCCTTGGAATGAGTGGGCCTACCCATGCAGTAATCAGTTAGTGTTAGTTACAGGGTGGCGGCCGATCCCGGGCGGCCCGGAAATTTTGTTGGGACCCGAGAATCGTCCTTAAATTTTCGCGAATTGGCCGATTATCCCTTAGATAACCCGGGAATGCCATTTTTTGATATTTTGCTGATAAGTTAAATGAGCCCGCCTTTTCTATTGCATTTCTTCGAATCTTAATTGAAATAACCAATATGTTTGCACATCTAAATGAATTATTCATGAATTCGTTTCGTTTCCAAATGACTATGTCAATGATATTTGTCAGGAGATGGCTATGTCGTTGAAGCATCGCTAATAGTTCAATCGCTAATGATGAAGTTTTGCAAATAAGTAATGTTGTATCTTACAAAAACAATTGTGGCTATTCACATCGAAATCGATTGGTTGACTATAAATTTTATTCGTACATGCAAGTATAAACTCGCGATCAGTCGACAGCGATCGGCAAAAATCATTTTTGTTTTTTGTGTTTCTGAACGGCTTGCATGCAATTTCGTGACATACTCGCAATATGGCAAATTAGCACATTATACAGCCTCTAATGATGTAATTAAAGTTGCGATTCGTACACACTAAAAAAGTCATCTAAATGATAGTTTATCTTCACGTTATCAATTGGATAAGTTGTAAGATACTTTACATGAACAACTTTTTGAGCAATAAAAAATCTGAGCAAGAATGGCTTGATTCCTAATACCCCTTAATACTCGCATCCAGGCTGTACAGAATGCTGCTGCGCGTATTATATTACAGGAGCTCGTAAACGAGAGCATATAACTCCAATTCTGTATCAGCTGCATTGGCTCCCACTGCTCCACAGGATCACTTTTCGGATGGCGGTACAGGCCTTCAAAGCCATGAAGGGAATGACACCACGACATTTGATGGACAAATGTCACCTTAGGGAGGGCCACAGCTCTCGCGACATGAGATCGAGTGATCTGGGAACATGCGAAGTGCCCCGAACATGCACTCGCCTGGGTGACAGAGCTTTCGCCGTTGCTGGACCACGACTGCTGAACAGCCTCCTTTTACATCTCAGGGACAATAACTTGACACTCTCCAGCTTTCGTCGGTTGTTGAAAACCTATCTGTTCGAACAGAGCGCCTTGTAACATTGTATTGTGCGCTAAAAATAGATAGGCCTATTGAACAAAAAGTTACAAGGCTTCCCTTATATTTGGCTGTATGTACCTATCACGATTTATGTCAAGTAGATTCCATCGTAACAAATAGTATGGAAATTGGCGATATGCATATGCTTTAAGTTGCGTGTCAATGTTTGCAAGAAATAAATTCAAATACTGTCATGGCAGCTTATTTGACAGTCAGCATAGCAGGTAATATAGATAAATACTTCAGTTCTTTGACATTGCGGGAAGGCGCTGACATTGAATGACGAAATGTTTCTCTTCTTTCCAGAGAAGAGCTAGACATCGACCCAAGAGATATCTATTATAAAGTACGCTGTGTGCTCCTCCCTCATCCACGATTCGGCCTCAATCGACAAGTCCTCCGAGATAAGCCAGACTTTTGGGGACCACTCCTTGTCGTTATTCTTTATTCAATGGTGTCATTATATGGACAATTCAGGGTGAGCAGTCGTTTGGTTCTCCGTGAAAATTTAACGGCAGCAGCGCCGAACTTTCTGCCTCTGTATGTTACAGTAATCCTTATTGTCGTAGAGAGAATGTTGAATTTTATGGCAACCGTCGTCCTGATTGATCCGCAAATGCGCTCAGCTGTTGTTGTAGTGAGAAATCTGCGATCAATCTGAGTTCTTAGCCATGACGTCGTATATCCTAAACATTGCGTCTTCTCATTACAGGAATTACACTTTCTAGAATAATACTGCAACCGCTGTATTGCTTGCCGTTTTCCGTGTAGATTCGTATCAATAAATTTAGCGCATGATTCATGAATGATAATTCTCTACTTAATGGTAGCGAGTTTTGCTTCGGGTCACCGTGTCACTGGTACCATTCGACCCTCTCAGTGACTCGGTCTTCTCATTTTCGGGTTCAAATACACCTGTAGCGCTATTTAATGGTGAATTATCCATTTCATATAGCGCCCTGCGAGTTGAGCTTTCGTCAACCCCGAGTCGAGTCGGCTAATATTCGAGTCAAATCGTGTCGGGCAAACTTATCATAGATGTTAAGAGGCAAAAATGTGTTTGTGTCTACTGAGGCAAATAAAAGCAATGAAGAGAATATGAAAATAAGGTATACGGCGACGCACGTCGATGATTGAGTGAATAGGTTATCCTTTGTTAAGCACAGGGTTGCGGAAGTGATCGCATTTCCACCGCTTCCGCTTCCAGGCATACCAGAAGCGCTTCCGACTGGAACATTACATCCAAGCTCCTGTCACTATCATATTGGACCTCTGTATGTATGTATGTATGTAGCTTCTCAAATTTGATAATTGAGCTTACTTTAGAATACCCACGGGAATAAATATTTACCTTCTCCTTTTCAGTAGCCCAGTCTACTGTGTTCTTTTTTCAGCTGCTTGTTCATGTGAATTGCAAAATTAATTATAGAAACAAAACATCACACCGTATTTTACGATAAGTCTACACTCTACAAGTATGTAAACATAGTATGTCAACACAACCAGAGCTCGGAAGCGGAAGCGCTAGTTTTCATTGCTCCCGTTTCCGCTTCCTTCGAAATCACCGCTTCCGACCGCTTCCACTTCTTCTACCGCTTCCGGAACACCGGTTAAGCATATGCAATTCTGGGTATTAGACATTCATTATACAAATTTAAACAATTCTGCGCATGTAATCATTCGTTTCTGCAATTAATTTTGGAAAACCTTTTAAGCATTGTACGATATATATTTCATCTTGCAGGCATATACAATAATTATTAAACAAGCGTGCCACTATTCTGAATACCGTACATAGTGAGAGAGGACATCGCTCAGTCACTAATATTAGGAAATAAATAAAAGATCAATTTCATCTTTAACGAGTTAACTTAAAACCTATGTTTTTCAGTTATGGAATGCTATGTCTACTCGTCGCTGTTAAATGTCAGCAGGTCCTAGTATTTTAATATTTATAGAAATTAACGGAATTCTCAGTTTTTAGTCAAGTTGTGCACTATTGCAATGTGCTATCGATTTTTGTGTATTTACCTAGTACTCTATTCACTCTATTGCAATTAAGCAGCTTGTGTAGATATCTATCACTTCAGCACATCATAATACTATCTATGTCAGCTGATCTATGTGATTTTGCCCAAGTTGTAGTCTACTGACAATTATATCATCCTGTACTTGCCTTTAAGAGCAACCTGTTTACCTAAGTTGATGAGTGTAATTTTTTTGTGAGTAGTGTATTGAATCATTATAGAAAATAACGTTTGAAGCAAAAATCTGTGTGTACTTGCAAAACATTTTCATATTTTTCGACAAAATATGATGGCAATATGCGTGCATATTTTTACTGAAATACAAAGTAAACAGGGTGTCCGCGCCCCTGGAAAACCTGGAAAAAACCTGGAATATGATTGATCCTGGAAAAAACCTGGAAATTGATTGATCCTGGATAACGTGAAGTTAAGTTACGTAGTGAAATTCCACTAGCTGCTAATGCACTCAACATTTTAATGACGTGAGTTTATATGAGTGATTTTATCTTTATAAATTTTATGGATTTTATCCTGACATATCTTCAATAAAGTATTCAATTATCACAATTTGTTTTTATTTGATAACAATGTACTGAAAGAGTGGGTCTTCATGCCGCATTATCTTTAATTAAATTGTATGTTTGCATGTGTATTATTATGTTAAATATCAGTGTTTACTCCATATCTGTGATTATGTACACTAGCTAAATCCCTTCTGCATGCATAAATCTATTATAATTCAGTTATGAATATGATCACAGACAAAAAACACTATCCTGTATTTTTAACAATTGAATTGTTTGAATTACGTTCAGAGCTTAATTGTTTGCATTAAGTATTCTAGCTAGACCATCGTTTGACTTGTATTTGCCAATGTGATTATGATAGTTTCATGATAATGGATGCTGTCAATTGTAAACTTTCCCTACGCTTAAAAAAAGCCGAACGTAATCTTCTTACATCCAACGCAACGCGTATGATTAAAGCTAAGATTGGTATCACCTACTAAACCTAATGACTCCTGATGAGCTAGTTTTGTTGGAGAGTGCCACAAATAAAAGTCTTAGGGAAGAAATATGCTAGGGCTACACTTGAACCTAATATATTTCACTGATTACAACTATGCATCCAAGAAGAAGAGAAACTTGATTTTCGGATTATTTAATCATTTTTAATATGTTTTTCCTTAATTGTACATATTTAGACCATCCTTTCTTTCAGAAAGATTAATTCCGAAAGGACAATCCAAGACTTCCTTCAACCCACTCTGGTGCCACCGGTCTGAGTGCTCAGAATGGCTCCAGCGCGGTAAAACTCTGTTCAATGCATTTTGTAAAGTTTGTCAGAAAGACTTTGATGTCTCGAATATGGGTTTTCAAGCCGTAAGAAGCCATGCTGGCGGAAAGAAACATTTAGATTTGTTCAAGATTATAAAGCAGACGAGTTCTTTAGGATCAGGTTCGAAAGGTGAACAACGTTTTGATAAATATGCAACTGATCCTACTGTACAATGTCACGATGTTTCCGACTTTGTAATTGATAAAGAAGTCTCTGAAGCAGAAATAATTTGGATTTTGAACATGATCATGTCTAAAAGTAGTTTTCGCTCCTCTGACAAAATCGTGAAAATTTTCAGTCACATGTTCAAAAAGTCACCCGTCGCGCATCAGATGTCTCTTGGCAGAGATAAAGTCAGCTATTCTATAGTGTATGGATTAGCTCCTTATTTTCAAGGACAATTGATGCAATCTTTGAAATCTCCGAACTGTTATGTTATTTGTTTCGACGAATCACTTAACAAAGTGACACAAGAAGGCCAAATTGATTTCCACGTTAGATTTTTTGATCATGATGCAAATCGAGTGACCACGCGATATTTTACATCATCTTCTCTTGGACATTGCACAGCAGATGACATCAGACGAAAGTTTGATGAAATGATGATATAATCTTGGACAAAAAAAGCTACTACAAATTTCCATGGACGCACCAAACGTCAATCAAAAATTTCATCGAGAATTGTTTTCTGACTTTGTTGAAGATGACATCCACATTGTAGATGTAGGTACCTGCATTCTTCATTCAGTTCACAATGCTTTTAAGCATTCTGTAGTAGCAACCACTTTTCATATGGATTCGTTTTTGTCTTCTTTGTGGCAACTATTTCACGACACACCTGCCAGACGCGAAGATTTTTTTTAGTATTACAGGCGAAAATCGCTTTCCATTGAAATACTGCGCCCACAGATGGGTTGAAAATATCGCTGTCATCAAGCGGGCAATTGAATTACTTCCAAAAAGTAAAGAAGTATGTGGAATATCTTCAGAGATCTGAAAATCTTAAGAAACCGTCGTCTCACTGCTTCAAAACAGTTGAAAAAGCAGTTGGAAATTCCTCCTTGAAAGTGGCTGAGCTGAAATTCGGGTTGTCAATTGCGACTCAATTGAACCCCTTCTTGACAAAATTTCAGGGTGATGCGCCATTATTGTCTTGTTTGGCAAACGATTTCTCCGAAATGCTTGTCTCGGTCATGGGCAGATACTTGAAGCTTTCTTTAATTGAATCTGTTGATTTGAAAGATATCTCTGTTTCTGATGTAACAAATGAAAACAATTTCCGAGAATTAGATGACATCGATTTTGGCTTTGGTGTCGCCTTGGCTATTGAGGATTCACAAGCCCCTCCAATCGAATTCATTTCTAACGAAAGATCTTCTAATTTCAGGCAGAAAAAGATGAACTTTTTAAAAAGAAAATACGATTGGAGAATGAGGCAACGATGCTGGAGAAAGAAGCCAATGATCTGGCCCTTGAGGCTGAGACAAAGCGTGAATTCGTCTTCCTCGCAAAATCGAATGCAATCAGAGAAGCGGCACGGGAAGAGAAAAGTACAGGACAACATCATATCAGTCAATGATGAGATCAAGAATTTACAGTAATATAAACACCTCATCATTTTCCTCCTGCCAACATTTCCTCCTTAGTGTTGACTTCATTGGCAAATTGACCACCGTGCAGTTTTTGATTTTTTACTATCTTCGAATGACATATGACACAATCCGCTAGTCAGAAACATTTTCTTCCATGTCCTTTTGCTATTAGCATTTCTATTTTTCTTTTTTACATTCTTATCAAAGTTGCTATTGATATATTATGAGGTTGTTATATTATAGAAACAGTTTGTTATATTTTAAGAAATGATATTATGAGAACAATCGTCTTGTGTTGTTTATTGGAACATATAGGACTTCCCATGTATATTCCTGTTGTCGTCTCTGCGTATTTCGAAAATCAAACTAATCTGTCTCATTTGATGGATCCTGGAAAACCTGGAAAAACACTTCAGGAAAGCCGCGGACACCCTGAGTAAATTACGACTTCTGAACAGTTGCCAAAGTAACTATTTACGTGCGTGTGATGAGCTTAAAATAGCAAACAAGCTGTCTGGCAATGTCGATTCGAGTACTCGCAGGCGCTTAATTTCATACGTCAAGTCAACACTTGTAAATGACAAGAGCCTGGCATGGTTCAGCGGCGAAAGGCAAGTCAGATTTCAGCGCGCATAGGTCGTTTATTCAAAATGAAACTATATTTATCTATATGACTGACCGTCCTCTTTGAGGAAAACTCAAGGGTAACTGGCCGGTCAGACGTTGTATCAATTTTCAAAATTTTGAGAGGACACATCCGCAAATGACCAGCCACCAAATCATTTCTTCGACAATGATTTTGTATTTATGTAAATCAAAAACCTCTGGTCGAGATGTTAGCCTACTTAAACAGGGACTGCGGGCATCGAATATTTATGTTACGAGTGCGAATCTCAAGATTCCACGTGTGACGTTACAAATATTAATATTACAAGAACACATTACAAATATGATCATAGCAATAATTTCATCAATATTTCATAGCAATATATTTATTCCTTGTGGATTGGGGAATTCAATACATCAGAAATACAATAGTTGAATTCTTTTCAATCTTCATCAGATTTATCGACAGCGAGCATGCTACTCATTGAGTATACCACGACTACCAAATATTAGTTTATTGAACTTGGAAATACATGCTTCCCGAGCGTCAGGAAAATGCAGGGAATCTGTTGAAATGCCGCCATCACATGAGTCAAATAATCTAATGACTAAAAATTGAATTTTGCGAAACTGATGTACTCTCTTTTATAGATAAAAATCATAGTTTTTATTCAGTTATTATGTGCATTATTCATTCGTGCAAAACGATATTGAAGGATCTAAGAGCAACTTAAAACGTTTGGTTTCTGAATTGTACGAGAGAAATCAGTTACCCTCGCTGACAATGCAAATATGAGTTTTCAGACTTTATCTCAACAAAGCAATCGGAACTGAAAAAGTTCATCGCCGAAAAGCATCGCTTGGACGCATTCTATGCAGATGTCGTTGTGAATGATGACCACCAGTACTTGTATATTTGAATTGTCGTTAAAATGGCATCTCTGTCACATAGTGAGGCGCATCAGTGGAATCCGGTTTTAGCATCAACAAGCATTTTCTGATCGAAAATTTAGACTAACACTCGTTGATTGCTCAACGGCAGGTGTTTGACAGGGTCCAATCAAGTGGAGGCCCAAATCAGGTTGAAAGAACGAAGGAAATGCATTCCCAAGCTCGGCAGAGGTCGTTGAGGTTGCTTTGAGATTATTTTTTAATGAACTGAGATCAACGCTGGGTCAAGCAGCAACAGTGCAGACACATGAAAATAGCGAACGCTGTGTTGAACAAGGATAGTCCATCCCAGCGTTTCCAATACTGCACGTTTGCGCGGAATTCAGGAATTGTCTGCGCAGTGCGGAAATTGTCCCGCGTAAGGGATATATTTACTTTTTTTGACTGGTGCAAATTAAGAACTAATTCGAATGATTTGCGCTGTCACAAAGAATCATTTATTATCATTACTGTGACTTATCATTGTGTCGTTTCTGCTTGTATGTGTGATATATCCACGGAAAGCAGAGTTGGGCGCGAATCAAAAATTCGAGTATTCGTCTGTTTGCAAAACATCAAAATCTAAGAGTAATATTATATTTATAGAGATCATAATTTCAAGGAGAGTTTATGAACAAAGAAAGTCAGTATCTGGTGTTTTCTTCTTTAGCTGAAACCACATCTTGAATTCGCCTGTTCATGCTTTCATACAAACACCCTTTTTTTCTCATTTTTTTTGTTCAGCATGCTTTCCAATGGGTCATCATCAAGGGATGTTACGAATCGGAGTATCCTCTGGAACTCCCGAGAATCGACATTTCCGTTGGATCGCACAAGTTGACGCACTGCACAAGAATGAACTGATCACTAAACCACAATGAACTGCTGAAGTGAATGCTTTTATCAGACATCGAAGGTTTCAATCTTTCACCGGATGCCCTCTGAACACAGTTCATCTGCCATGGATGCAGATTCGAGCAGCATTCATTAGTAAAAACGATTTGATTCCATTTTTCAGGAATCCATTCATTTTTCTTTCTATACCTATCAAAACATTTATATTTGCTTGCATGTATGCAATGAGTTTCGGGTGTCACTCTTCAAAAGTGTGTCGTCGAAGGGAACGTTTCACGGTTCTCAGAGAAGCAATTAACATCAGATTCGTGGAAATGCTTGGTTCGTATGGTGTAATTTTCGGACGTTTTCTTTATTAGCGAGCCAAATTTTGGCAGTATCAGGTCAAGTCATCATGACGCATCCTTTTACGCGACTTCGGTTCAATTTTTGTACTGCATTCAATTAATACGTTATCAGTCGAGGAATCTGTCAGCATTCGCATTAACTTAAGTGAGACGATGGCTACTGCCAAAAGAATCTAATTCTCATTTATCTGAATTTTGACAGTTGTGCCCTCCTACCATATAGTCGATTCAAAGTGTTTCTTTTCAAAGTTCCACTCCTATCATTCGTATTTTTCATTCGTAGATAGTCATCAATGGAGAATTTTAGTGTTATGAAAGACTTTTTGAATGTATAGTGAATATATTGCTTTTGAAGGAGATTTCCTTTGATCAGCAATTGAGCTATTACAATCTGATATTTGGTGGTTTTTCAAAATAAGTCATCGAAGGATGATGCCATTTTATGAGGTCGAGATTGTTTTTCGAAAGTCCGTGAATTTAATTTCCCTTTTATGTGCTATGTACCAGGGTTTCCCATTGATAGATACTCACCACTAATCTGCATGTTTAGTCTTTGCACTAGACATTTATTTGGCGCATGAATAAGGTGAAAGACTGAAATGTTCACTTGTGAAATAGTATGGAATAGCGTGAAATTTCTTAGAAATATTTCCCTTCTCAAAGTTGGCCTGCACGCCATGAGATACGTAGAGGTGCACTTAGATACCTGCGCGGTAATCTGTGTGCTGCGCAGAAAAATTCTACTCGGCAATTGGAAACGCTTTGCCATCCCTGGGATGTGGATGCGCTTCAAAACCGTGTGAGGAAAGAGTAGAATTGCCAAGGTTATGGATGATCAGGCCAGGGGATTTATGAGAGTGAGGCTGACTATTTGTTTTTGCTTAATTATGCCTCCATGCCCTTAATTTCCAAAGAATTGAAGAATTTCACGGTGAACTTTACAAAAGTAACAAGAATCCAAAAATCACCACTACTCAGGGCCACGAACCAATGATCATGGAAGCGGAAGTTGAGGCAGCTCTCAAAAGCATGAAAAAAGGAAAGGCCGTAGGAAGCGATGACATCCTAATTGAAACACTACAAGAAGGTAAAGAAGTGATAATACAAAGTTAAACAAAATTATTTAACAAGTGTCTGCAACAGCAACAGATCCCAACAAGTTGGAAGAATGCTAATATGATATTTCTGTTTTTAAAAAAAAGGAAACAGAAAATATTTTCGGAACTACCGTCCAATCTGTCTGTTATCAAATATTTATGAATTATTTACGAAAATGAAATCTAACAGAATTCAGAAGACTTAGGACACACAACAACCACGGGAACAGGCGGGCTTCAGACGTGGATACTCAGCGGTCGACCACATACATGCACTAAACCTGCTCAAGCAAAAATCAAACGAATACAACTTACCTCGACGTCTGGCATTCATCGACTCTGAAAAAGCATTCGACTTCATCGAAACGCAATCAGCGTTAGCTGCTCTACGACTACAAGGAGTTCTAGACAAGGCGATACCATCTCTCCAAAGCTTTTCACGGCGGAGCTCGAGCAGATTTTCCGAAAGATTAAATGGGAAGAGAGAGGTATAAACATTGAAGGAGAAAGACTGTCACATCTAAGATTCGCGGACGACATTGTCATCATTGCGCGGTCAGCCAACGATCTGAAGATCATAATGGAGGAGTTAATAAACGAAAGTGAAATGCACGGTCTGACAATAAACACAGCAAAAACAAAGTGCATGTTTAACAACTTATGTAGACGGTCGAAAATAAAAATAAATGGGATAGAGATCGAGGAAACCGAGGACTACATATATCTCGGACAGCGATTCTGCCTCAATGAAAAGAACCAAGAGAAGGAAGTATCGAGGAGGATAGATATAGCCTGGGACGCTTTCAACAAACATCAAGATATTTTCACCAGCAGTCTGCCTATCTCTCTAAAGCGGAAGGTACTCGAGTCATGTGTAATACCAGCATTAATCTACGGCGCCGAAACTTGGACAATGACAAAGAAGACGGAACAGAAGATCAGACCTACACAAATGAAGATGAAGAGAAGGATTTTGACTATAACATTCATAGACAGGAAGACGAACTAATGGGTGCGAAGAATGACAGAGGCCAGTGACGCACTTCAAATGGTGAAGGCAAGAAAGTGGCAGTGGCAGGACACAATGCCCGAATGGAATACAGTAGATGGACCCGAAGATTAGCAACATGGAGACCATGGGAAGGAAAGCGGAGAAGAGGAAGACCGATAAGAAAGTAGCATGAAGAAATTGTGCTGTTCTGCAACACAATTAACTGCCCACAGTTAGCCGGAGACAGAAGGTGGTGGAAGTGTTATACTGAGGTCTTCGCCATGCAGTGGGCAGATATAGGCTGATGATGATGATGATGACCCTTAATTTCAAAGCGTCCTGGGTTTCAAGAAAAACATGGTTCTTTTCCTTTTTATATGTTTCTGAGAATGACATATCATTTATGGTTTACTTGTGCAAACTAATAAGATGGTAATGTAAAAAGTTTATTTCCAAAATTTTCACCTACTCATGAAATTTTAGTAACTGAGTATTGTACATGTGCATGTCTATGTCTTTGACCCAGTTACTGGGCGAATTTGAAATGGTTCAATATCCAAAATGTATTCTAGCATATAACATTCCTGTAAAATGTGGTGCTTTCATCACAAATTACAATTATTTTCAACTAAGTGGTCCCAGTACAAACTAATCAAAAGGTCCTATAAAGTACGGCACTTAAAATGCAAGTGCTTTGATAGCATGTCATCACCTTTTGTCCTTCGCGTCTGCTGAGATAGATTAGAAACTTAATTATTGATATCATACAATAATGTCCATGAATCATGACGTTCCTTGTATTAACGTTAGGCACAATTTCCGCTTACTTTTCTTTTTCTAAATGAGATACGGTTTCTTGTATCACTTGAATTCTTCATTGTATCGAAGCACAATAGACACTATGTTTTCTTGTTTCAAAACACCCAAACAAGCATGGTTTTTAACGCCTAGTCATCATAGATCTATTTAATTACCAACAGTGGTGAAACAACAAGCAACCAGATTGCTAAGAAAGAGACTACACTGCGAATGACGTGCGAACTAGAACGATCATAGCGTTTCCGTTAGTGCTGGTAAATCTGATCATCAAGTATACCTTTAGCAGTTGATCTTTACCTACGACTGCAGCCTCACTGTTCTATTGCTTAATGTATTCTATTGTAATTGAAGTGGAGAGTTTTTATTCTGCTGAATTTTAATTGTAAGTCAAAAATTTTCTTGGTGAGTCAAACAAAAACTTCATCATCTAATTGGACTTAACCTTATTTTATTGAATCGTGATTTCATGGAGATTTTTTTCAAGAGTGTTCTATTCAAATCATTACACTGAGCATTTTCTTATTCCGGTTTATATAATGTGAAAGTATAATTTGTCGGAATGAAAAGCAGAATTAAAATGAAGTCGCTCATGTGGAGTTTCAAACTTACATCAATTTGATCAAATTTTCATACATCAATGGTTTTTCCTTGTAGGTCGTGTCTTGGATCATCACAATATGGTTGTCCGGCTCCAGTGTTATTTATGTTGTTGCTCGTTCACTTGGTGGAGAGGTTAGTTCTCGAAGATTTGGTTGATGCATTCAAATCATCTGAAAGCCACACGCGAAATAATGACATAAGAAAAAGAAAACAAAGAGACAAGTTCAGTGACAACAACCGATTGGTTAATCTAATTGAGGAAATACGTTCACTATTTGAAAACATGAAATTCAGTTTGTTCGTTAGACGTCTAAAAACTCTTGACTTTTATATTTAACAATCAATTTATGCCAAAACTGCTGATGAGTCCTCAAAATTTACATTCATTTTATCAGCTTTCATTTTAAATACTGGGGTGAACAAACGCAAAGAAAAAGAAGAAACAGAAAGAACTAGAATAGTTTTCCTTTTCAGAAATAAAATCATGGACAAATTAGATTTGCAAAGTGTTATTCATGATCGGAGTGTATGCAAACTTTTACCCGAGAAAGTCAAGGACAGTCATCCCCCAAAACTATGTTTTTCTTTGAATAAACCTATTTCGCAAAAAATCTGTGATTATAGCACTTTACTTAATGAACTAGACAAAGATGTACTTTACACTATTCTCAACAATGACTGCACATGTGATAAGCATTAGAGACCAGTTCAAAATCTACTGTAATGCAATATATAAGAACAGCGGTGTTAACTGTTTTTCGAGCATCGTGTCGACAGTTGAATTTCTTAAAAGAATAGATAATGTAAAAATACATAACCTTCAGGTATTCGATTTCTCAACCTTATATACTAATCTAGATCAAGAGGACGTTAACTTACATATTTACAGTCTACTCGAATAAAATTTTTAATGACACGAACCGCAAATATCTCTGCATAGGCCAAGACAAAAGTTTCCTAGCATCGAAAAAATACGGTGGTTATAATAATTTTACGAAAAATAGGTTCAAGGAGGCTATTGCTTTCATATTAGATGAAGTCTTCGTTACGTTCGCAGACTTCACCTTTCAGCAGACTAGTGGTATTCCGATGGGTGGTAATTGCAGCCCACTGCTAGCAGATTTATTCTTAGCACATTGTGAATTTCAGTACATGCAAGCACTAATGCGTAGTAAAAAGTTCGGACTGGCAAAACTTTTATCTAATACGACTAGGAATATAGATGATTTGTGTATCATAAACTATAGTCATTTTAATAACTTAATTTTAGATATTTGCCCAAAAAGTCTTGAAGCCAGCAGAAGTGGCTATGATAACAAACAAGTGAATTATTTAGATGTAAAACTTAAAATTGGAGAGCATATGATTGGGACCTCGGTATATCATAAAATCGATGATTTTGATTTTCCAGTAACCCTGTTGACATTTCCTGATAACAACATTCCTTACAAATTAGGGATTCGTGTGTTCGCAGGGCAAGTAATACGGTATGGTAGAATATGCTCACACATTAAAGATTTCATTTATAAAACGAGTAAAACATGTCACATTCTAGAATCAAGAGGTTATGACAAGAAATTATTACGACTAGAAACAGAAAAAGCACTTCATAAGCATAGCTCCTTACTGCACAAGTTTGGACTATTTGCTGCACGACAGCTATTTGATCTGTGTTCTTCCTGAATCTCCTCATTTTCTTTTCTATGAACACTGCCGAACAAGGAATTTTTAAAGTGTGGTGCTGCTCTCTATGTGCAGGGCCCCGCTCGGATGGGTTTGAGCGTTCAGGTTGAGGGACCGAAACGCGAATCCTGTCCGAGTTACCTGCTGATGACCTCAGCTACCCACGGGGAACGGATAATCAGTCCTTCTAAGGACTTAAATTCTTTCAAAAAACATTCCAAAAAACTATTATAAATCTTAAAAGTCACAAAAAAATGTTTTCTTTCATTTATACTCCTTTTTTAGCGTTTCGTTTTAATATTTATTTCATTGAAGAGTTCATCATTTCATTTCTTGAATTTAATTTTCATATGATTTTATTTTATTTTTATCATATTTTATTCATTTGTAAGCTTTAATAAATTTGATTTTCATCTAAGGGTTTAACGTTTAACTTAAAACTAAGTTATTAGAGACAACTACAGATGTTTCACATGTTCAGTTTAATCTCTCTTTTGTTATGATTATATATAGATAAACGTTACGTGACGCTGATAGGGTCCAGATGGGAAAGGCTTAGTGTCATCACGATGTTTAGATCAAGGTTTAGGATAGCGCCTCGAATTATCCCTCTAGTCACAATTACATAATAACGTTTATTAGCGATTCTGCTTGAATTATCGAGTCATTAGGACTTCAGACCCTTGTCAGGTAAGCAGACAATTCCAGTCTTGTGAATTATTAATAACTTTTTTAATATTAAGATACTCGTAATTTGGGTTGGTATTAAGTTAATTTGGGTTAGTAATAATTTATTTATTTATGGCTAATTAACTATTTTTTTTCAACTACCTAAATACGATTTTGTGATATTATATCCTTCTTTCAGATAAAATTTATTAGTGATTTTTGTTAACCTTAGTCGTCAATTACTCATACAAGAATGTGTTGCTGAAACGCGAGATGTATTTGATGGATTATTAGCGTCAATCACTTTCAATTGAAACAGCGCTTCGATGCCATCTTCACAAAAACTTAATTTCTAGTTGAACGTAAGATTTTCTCAATGTCCTAATTAAGGCAGATCAGTCATTCCAAATTTTATTGGACTTGAGCTTTATTCTTCCAAGTATTCATGTACTTAAGCACTTAAACAGTATGAAACTATTTCGTGCACTAGAAGCTGAAATATTGCTTGAAATGTTGCTAAAACTCATACTTAAGTAGATTGTAGCTAAGTCCAACCTGTAGTCCGGTGTGGTTCACCTTTGTTGCATAGGTTCGTCTTCTTCCCTTAAGCTTTGGTTAAAAAGTGTGACTCATTCTTATATTATGATTCTACCAAACTGTTAGTGTATTGACGTAGTCTGGGCATCATTTTTTTTACATCAAGTATAATGATATTTCAAAAGTCTGTAAACTTGAAGACGGGACGATTTTTTGAAAACTATATTTGAAAACTCAGACGATCAAAAATTTCAGCATATAACTCTCAGGTGAGGTGTTTGGTCCTGTAAAAATGTCACTACGGCTCGGAAGATTTTGAATCAATCATTTAAAATTGATGATAGTGATGTCACAAAACAACAGGCCGCTCTGATTTTATATACGGTACCTTGCTTTGTATGCAACATCAGACCCCATCAGGTCTTTCAGAAAATCACTTTGTCTTGATGTGATACAGGATGTCCAAAACTAGATAGTTCAAATGGTTAAATACAAAGACCATCATTTTCCATGGGATCGTATGCGTTGTGTGCTTAGAAACAAACGTGTATGTGCATAATTGAAGAGACATAGCATTTAACATCTTCATCTAGTGAAAGGAGATGCGACCACCCATAGTTTCCGCATTCATTCATGATTGTAAAGATATCCGATAGGTCGACAGTCACCGATCAAGATAAAACGCAATATTGACTTCAAGTAGCACTATGTCACGATGAGAAAAAATCAGTCTTTGACCTCTTTGGATGCATTAATGCTCATGGTATAACCATATATCCTGAGGAAAGTGAATCCTAACAAAGTGTCAAACTCGATTGTAGTATAAAATGATGCATTCTTTGATACTTGAAGAATCCAGTGCAACATCAAATTGAATGCAGGGCTCGAAGTATGAAATGCATGAAAGTATGAAAAATGAATAGTGTAGATGTAAGGACAGGGATGAAAATTCTCCGGATTTTCCGGTTTTCCGGATTTTTGAGCAAATTTTTAATGGGTCACGAGATTCGTAAAACTAGCACAAAAATGGAAGGGGGTTTTGGTGGTATGTGCTGTTGAACGTTGAAAAAGTGCTAGTGCATCTATCTCCAAGCGTATCAAAATTTAAGAAACGGCATAAAAGAAAGAATGAGCGAGAATTATTTTCGCTATTTTTCCATTTACCATAATGAGAAACCTCACGTTGGCGATCATAAGCTTTGTATTGAAATACTAGCTCTGCTTACTTGTTCTAGCTATTTTCTCCTACCACCTGAGATGTTGCTGAAGATCTCTCAACTGGCCCAACCGTGTGTGTTTTCAAAGACTTTATATCTGACATAGTTGCGGTCAGGACTACTTTCATGACTAGCCTATCCGTCAAATACGTGTATATGTGCCTGTCGCTTTTAGTACGTGCTTGTGGCACGTCCTTTTGTTAGTCAAACCTTTGTCAATGTGTCCTGCTACTGGTTTTCTCAAATTTTCGAGCATTTCCTTGTAACTGAATTTGAGAAAATAAACAAGGGGAACGCCGCGGAATATCGAAGCGTCATACAGTTCCTTTCATGGACCGACCGACCCCTCCTGACGCACAGGGAATGGAGAGAGAGACAATTGAGCGACTCCGCTTAGGCGACTCGAATCCAAAGCGGATCGCCCAGACGAAGACGCAGATACCAGCGATCTGGCAATCATCTATAATCGGTACCAAAAGTTGGTGGAAAGAACAGAAGAAACAATTAACAAACAGTCCACCTCAGCCCGAAATTCGAAATTTCGACCTCGGAGGCACAGCTCTGCTCTCACACATCAATCCTTTCTTTTGTACCGTAAAACAGGCCGTGCATCCGAGATACCGGTCATTTAAATATAACAGCATATTGACATTTTGCATAGTTCTTTTTCTCGTAAAAGATAGCTATACTACTAAGATAGGAATTTTTGATATTATCTTTATTTTATTCGTTCTCCTCAGGTTCTAAATTTCATTTATCTATTCCAGGTCAGTTATGTCCAATGTCTCGGTGTGATCGGCTATTCACTTTTGCCTATGACTTTATTCGGTCTTTTGAATCCTTTCCTGTCGTATCTACACCCATACGTTGCCTTCTTATTCAGGGTGAGTTCATTTGTGTTTTGCTCGCTACTGCCCATGCCAAGTATGTCTGATCACTTACACGTTCTCTTAATTGAAGTACATCAGCTACAGAAATAAGTAGACCTGGAAAAGAATTGGTCACGGGCCAACCATAGGTTTTACTGATGGGTCACTGGTCAGTAGACAGAGTCGCGTGATCCGCGCTTTTGATGTCGGATAAGTAGTTATAACTAAAATTTACTTGACGGTTAACATAAAGATCACGATCGAATGTTTCTGCCTGAAGTGTCTGACAAAATGAATATGAATTCGGATTAGAGTAGTTCCCTCATAGATTCGTGCGAATTAACCACGAAAGTGTACCTCGACATCATAATAGTCATCACGGGATAGCTGCTGTATACAAACAAATCGAGTATTCTCAATTGCCAATAAATCATACTCAAGAAACTGACTAACTAATCTAACAGAAAATTGAAATGGTTGAGACTCCTAATTATAAGGTGTGACTAAAAATTATAGAGACTTTCATGAGAGAAGATGAAATAACATATCTATGGTCTAAAATTCGATGTGTAGTGGTGTTCTAGCACTTGTCTGACAAATTTGAGTCTCATGGATTATCATGGATATGTAAGCGTGCGTGCAACGAAGCATTACAAACGAGACAGTCACTTTTGGAAATTGCATCGAACGTGTTGACCAGGTTTTGCACCCAAACACGAATTTTGTTTGGCGAAACACGAAGAATCCCCTCAACTTTGAACACTTCGGTTTAAGTCAAATCGGATTGTATCGTGATACTGATTGCATTCCTGGTACTCCTTTTTGTCCAGACTTCACTAATGGACATTATTCTCGCTCATATCAAAATACTATGGAGACATTTAAATACTGGAATACTGATGACACCAATGGTTTGACCTATGATGAATTTGCTGAAGGTTATACGCTTTATGCATTTGATTTGACAGCAAACAATGAAGCAGGTGCTTCTTATCGTCCGGGCAGTAGGGTCGTACTATTGTCCTCAACGGTTGAGGGAGCAAAGAGTTTGGTTGCCAACCTCCAGACTTCAGCAGCAAAAGTGGGCCTGTCAATCAACATCAAGAAGTCCGAAGTTATGACTATTCCATCTGATCTCAATGTTCACATCGAGTGCCGCGACATCGATGGTAGTGTAAAACGCCACCCTCGATCAAAGAGGTTTGTCTATCTCGGCGGTGTTGTTCCATCAATCCAATCTGACATCGAGAGGCGAAGATCTTTGGCCTGGACTGCCTTCCGCTCTGTTGGGGTAGTCCTACAGAGTGAAGCGTTGCCTAATGCTCTCAGAATTCAACTCTTCTCATCAGTGATCGAGTCGGTGCTCCTTTACGATGCGGAAACCTGGACTCTAACAAGGACTCTCGAGAGGCGACTGGACTCCGCCCATTCCACTTTACTCCGCGCGGCTTTCTCCATACGCTACACAGACAAGGTAAAGACCGACGATCTGTATCGAAGGTGTGGGCTCATTCGACCGAGCCAGACCCTACAACAACGACGGTTGACTCTGTGCGGGCATCTGGTTCGAGCAGAAGACTATTGTCGTGAACCGGCTCAAGACATCTTGTTCAGGACTTCACATGAACCCCGTCGACGAGGACAGGCAAATTCTACGACCTATGTCGACTGCCTATTTAAAGACGCTAATGCTCCAGATCAAGTAAATGGCATTTCATATGTCAAACAGTTACCCCGAGATCGGAAGATCTGACGCCTTTTGGCGTAACTATGTATGTATGTATGTACCGTCAATGCTTGTAAACAATGTTAAGAAAATCCTTAATCCAATCCGCCCCCCCGGAAATTCTGAACACCACAAGTTTAGGACCTACTGATTATATCCTGGAAAGGCATCGGTTGCATGTCTTTCCATAGAAATCAGAATTCATTGTTGCAAAATGCAATTTATTTTATTCTTTAGTACTTTTTCTATAGACCTGTGTTACTTATGTGTACTGTAGAATAGATTGTATTTTGCAACATTGATTTCTATGCCTATTTTGGGAAGACATGCAGCCGATGCCTTTCGGGATATTATTACTATGCTCTAAACTTCAAATAATCAGAATTTCCAGAAGGCGGATTGATTTAAAGATTTTTTAACATCGTATTGATCCTGGGATGTGCCACTCAGTTAATGAAAGACAGTTTACTTAATACCACTCGATAAACACTATGTCAATAACTTATTCATCATATTCCGCCCATGTCGTCATTCTTAGACCTGATAACTTCTCCAGTTAACTTAAGGGATATACTCATTTATTTTGTGTTTATGCCTTTATATTGTAAAAGATATTCACCAATTTCTCTTGTTATAGAAAGCCTTCACAGTATTTTGATCTCAAGCATTATTCTCCGGATTTGATGAATGTACACATTTGTACAATGCAATTTTGGGAAACATGAACTATCAAAGTCAAACGTATTTTCATTTTAAATATTCCTGAAATTATTATTATTAAATTCATATATAATTAAATTATATTCCTGAGATTAAATTATCATTTGAAGTTCAGGATAGCATCCGTGGAAGAAGATAGTCAACTATTTGTTGTGTAGCCAGCATTGATAGTTATTTATTGCGAGAAGTGTCATTAGTGAGGGTTTTGGATTCAACACTAAACTGTTGAAGGTCTGATTTTATACAGTTAACGTGCAAACTCTATCTCCTCGTAATCATAAAAGTAAAGATTTCAATTATCAGCATATAGGAAGAAATGATATACAATGATTTAATGCGATTTAATATAGATGATTACATTACGAAAATTCGCGTAGAATTTAGGCGTGGAACGAACCCTGCGCAGATGACAAGTAGCAGAATGAAATTTTCATAGTATGATTTGCGCATGAAACTTTCATACTATGATTTGCGTGTGAAAGTTTCATACTATGAATTGCGTATGAAATCTTCATGCTATGATTAGTGTACAAAAATATTTCACTTCCATACTATGATCATAGTATGAAACATACGCATGATCACACCAACTTATTCCTCGCGGGAATGGAAATCCACTTGGGTAAACCGGAATTTTGACCTCTAAAAAAACTGACTGACAAAACACCGTGGATTGAGCAAAGAATAACGTCTTCTTTATAAAATTGATTCAGTGAAAACTGAGCGAACAGAATTAATAAGATCATCTAAGAGAACGATTTTCCCATAAAAATGGGTTAAAGCCTTAGTGGATCTATCAATCCATGAGCTGCGACATGGTAGTTACTTAGGTCGATACTACTCAATTTCAAATACAAAGAACAACGGCCCAGCTTATCAAATGAAACACAAATAGATAATACTTAGGGAGAGCACGCAGTTTTTCAGTTTTTCAGTTAGAGATGGTGAGACAGGTGCAGATCACCGATGGAGACTAAACTTACCGAAACCAAAAATATCAAGAACAAAAACCATCATTATTCAAGTCTGGCGGATTACATGAACAAGAGCATCTCATGCAATAAAAAATGAAACATCAGAATTATTTGTGTTCATTACAATTTCTATTCTTAATTGAAAAGCTTCAAAAAGCCAAGTTCCCATCTTCTTCTTTTTTTGCTCCTTTCGCTTTTTATGATTTAAAAAGCAATTTTTCTACTGACTGGTTTAAAATTTCGACTGTTTGCCATCCTTTGGCACGATGGTTAAACCCCAAGAGATGGCCAATGGCCAATATAGCTGTTCATTTGAGAGTGATGGATAAGCTCCTGAAAAATGTGATCGCTTACACATCATGATCAATTGAAGTCAAGTAAATTATGACATAAATTTTTGAGACATTTCAGCGCTCATTCGCAACGAGATATCGGCATAACTGAATTGAATTATGAACAAAATAATTGCGTCGCCGTCATGTTCACTTCAGTTGTAATCCTTCCAATATCCATTGTTTAGTATTATCATGATAATAGCTGATGCGGATCAGCGTAGTACTTATTTTGTTCATTCAGCTCTTCATTCCATTACAACCACAGACCTGTGCATTGAAGTGTTTCAAGTTCGTGTATCACAATTTGATTCAATATAATAGTGATTTCGAAACAAGTATTTGACAAAACATCTTGTTCAGTACGAAATGATCATGTATTGGTTATTAACTCAAAAGTTTAGGGAAATCATTTATTGACTGTTTTGCGCTTGCACTCTTCATTGCTAATTCACGTATCATTGATTTCGTCTTTCGCCGACAGACATGTATACTTTCAAACAAGTCAAATAAAGGCATTTGAAGTGGTTCTGCTTCTGATTCTACAACATGTAATGGGTTAGACCCGTCACTCTTTGCATGTTGTGTTTGCATCGATGCATAATCAGCTGCCCTAATTATAAGGAAATAAAGCAACCTTACACAATGTGTGCTGTAATGTGAGAAGCAATTCTGTCGTCCATGCTTCTAAGTATAAATTTGTTCCTCTCTTTCTTTGTTTACGTGTACCAAGTGTTCTGTACTTTTTAATTAAAAAAGCGAATTTCGTTTTTCAGCTCATCGGGGTGGTGTGGTCAACTTGCAGCGCTGGATCACTGCTGTGTCTTGAAGAATTACAGAAGAAACGTATTCTATTGTTATACCCGATTTTTCTCTTGTTTATATATTTCCTATCTTTGTACACCGGAGCGTGAAAGCGGTCCATTATTGTCGCGGACATCTGGAACTGAAATTTGACCACGAGGTGTGTCATTCGGTCCGTCAGCAATTGCAACTCTTCACAGCTTCCTATTTGTTTTTTATGACAATGCCATTTGAGTTCGGCTGTTGGTGTTCGATCTTCAGTCCAGAGTAGATTTTTGACTTCATATGTGACGGACAGATGTTTCTATCATATCTTACACTTATAATCCCGTTCACAGCGTCCATTGTCAGAATAATAAAATTCGATTTGTACAGTGAGTGGCGTTTTTATATTCTTCCGCTTTCGAACTCATTGCTCTTTACTCTGCCAGAAGAGCCATGTTGACAGATAAAAGCATTATTTTCGCTGATAATTACGTATTACATGTAGGTTTACAAATGGTGTTGCATGATCTCTTTGACATGGGTCGACAAATCGACATCCGTCGATCAATTGACACATGGAATGCGGTGGCTTACCCTTGTGTGCAGTCCGATTGTATGTTATGGAGTGTCCGATTTCTATGGATTAACATGTTTCAACTTCACACATTAATGGCTATCACTTAGTTCAGCACAGGAAGATAACGAATGGGCAAAATTAGCATCTAAAAACAGCATGGGAATCTAGACCAAATTTTTCGTGCTTTTCTAGTAATTTCAAGGTGAGAGGTAGGGCCAAAATCATGAACAATACTTTGTGAATTGCACACTTCCGACTTCCTCATTGCCTTAAGTGAGTAGACAGCAATTGTTTGTCGATGGTCATACAAGTCCATTTGGGGAATTTGACGAAGTATAGGCCTACTGGAACGACCATGGACATAAAAAACAATAGTATGGACATGCATTGTCATGACATCGCCTGATGGCGGCTTCCAGTTGTTGACAAATGCTATGTACAATCTGTATACAATCCAGCTGTAGGCCTGTGACATGCCACGCGCAATTACGGAACACCCCGCAAACATCCGTACTTACGCGCTGCACTAGAGTCAGAAATCACTTGGTCTGATGCTGTTATGGGGGTTATGTTAATGAACGCGCGGTTGAGTGTGCGTCGTCTACGGTTGTCCGCGTTGCCGCTTGAACCACGGATGAACCGCTAGGCATGCTGTCTTCCCTATCATGAAATTGAGGTCCAATCACATTGTTTAGCCTCTGATATGCAGACACATGAGACGCAAAGTCTATATAATGATAATTTGACCAAGTACGGTACCTACATGTAGGTACTTTTCTATTGATCTCACTCTTCAACAATTTTCGTTTTGATAGAATTGCTCGAGTGTGTAACAGCTTATACCACTGAAAAGATAACGATCAAACAATTCAGAAAATGTGTTTGAAATTTATCATCTCAAAATCGAAACAAAAAAGTGGAAATTTGTCAAAACTTTCACAAAACTAACTGTTTTCTCAGTAGCGTTTTATCACAAACTACAGCGCTGAGATTTGCAAAAATCACATCATCTTTTTCACAAAGCCTTCCAGATTAATATTGCGACATATTATTTACCTTACATGGTTCCCAAGAGGCGATTACTAGCAGTTCATGGAAAATAACAGATGAGTTTTATGAGGACTAAATATGCTTGAGAGTAACCATCATTTAACACTAGAAGACCTGAAATTTCAATCTTACTAGAAAGCCTGAAGTGCGTCAATTGATGCATTTCTAAAATCATAATCATAATATCGGTCAAAACTACGAGTATGATATACATGAGATACTTTTGCAATAAATAATGAAGTAATTAATAATTTCTATATGGTAGGGATCCATTCCAAATTAGTTTAGAAATGCGTAAACACTACTGAGTTAGAATATTAAAAACCATAAAATTCCCAATTCGCAAGTAACACTTAGCATTATTTCCCAATTTGAAAAAATAAAAGTCATGATCAATAATTTGAATTGCAAATGGATTCATATTTCACAAACAGAACTAATAGAGAATCATATGAACATCCGGATTACTTACTTGCATTCATTGCACATTCGAATTGTACAACGTCCGATACTGGGCGGTTACAAAGCTGACACCGATCTAAGGTACGATTGCGGTTACATTCACCAGATGAGCATGTCAATCTTTGCCGTACATTTCTTTGATTGTTGTCAAAGGTTACTGCTCGTTTTCGAGTTTTTTCCTCGACTTGCTTTTGAGAAGTTGCTCTGCCACTTCTTGAATATATAAGCGTCGACTCATGTTGGTCTTAGTCACCTCTTTGAGCAATACCCAAAAATTGACTGAAGCGATATCCATAATATTTGAGAACACATGAACTGGCCATCTTCGACACGCTGGCTTCACCGAATACAGGCGCAACATTTGATCTAAGACATCGACTCCCGATTTTGTTGCGTTGTATAGTAAAACTGTCTCAGGCTTGCTGTCTCTGAGGTGGATTTTTTCGCGTTGCGCAATAACACAAAGAATGGACAATTACTGTACCATTCAATTGGTCTGGAATGCAAGTTACAACTTTATGGAGCATCTGGAAGACTTCGACTGAAATGTACCTACATGTAGTGATGCAAATGGAAAATTTTCCAGAATATTTTGAAATTTTTTTTCTGGTGATTGACGTTTTTGCCATTGTTTTGGAGGCTTGTTGCAGTCGTTTGAAAAGACTATGTAATATTCAAAGACCAAAACTTCTCTATCATCCCTATATGCATGTTAACTTTTGGAACCAACTGCACCATCTATGTCTATTTCAGATCTTTCCAGCTGAATATCAGACATTAAATGGATTCCAGATTTCTCTAATTGAATTTCAGATATCTGTCAGAAACTGAACTTTAAAAGGATCTTAGATTCAACTAGAGAATCTCCAATTCATCTGGAAAAGTCTGAAATTCACTTAAGTAGATCTGAAATCGATTGGGAACTATCTGAACCAGCTAGAAATGGATATCGAATGTGTAGTACTTGTCCTCCACGAAGATATCGGACAATACGCCAGAAGCTAGAAGCTATCATATAGATATTCTTCTACTCATCACAGATAACTTTAGTTTCCAAATATCTCACGAGTTTAGTCCTTATATATCTTCCAATATATGGTCGCTCATGTATAATGGTGTGTTGGACTGTGTACTTGTGTTTCACATGTTCATCAACATATGGAGAATTTGTATCATTGCAATCAAGGCTGCATAATAAATCTTAACTTTCAAGCCATAAACAAACTCCCAAATAAAGTGCATTATTTTTGCTCCAGATCTTTACAATGCATGAATTATATCCCCATGTAAAGGAAAAAAATTCACGTTGTCACAAACGATGTCTGTGTTATAATATTAAAAATGCCAACAAATTGCCACAAGCCAGGCAAAGGAATGCTCAAAAATCCGCGGACGGGATTCGTATTGCTACGATTGTTTTAATCGAAATGATATGATGAAATCAAGAGTTTTAGAACAATTCTATTGATGTGTCTATGCCTCTGCTATGATGGAAAACGTAAAAATTATATCACAAAAATTCAAATTTTTTCATTTTTCAAAATCTTTTTATTCAAAATAATGATCAAAATCACCAGTTTTAGACCCATTCTATTGGTGTGTAGCTGCCTCGGCTGCGGAAGCGGTCAAAGCATAAGGCCTATCACAAAAAATCAGAACCTTCAAAATTTTCCAAAATTTTCCGATTTTTCCAAAATTTTCCGGAAAATTTTCATCACTACTGGCATCGCAAAATCACAGTCAAAGACAATGATTTCAGTCAACTTTGAAAGATGTAAATGGGTCATCCAAGAAATGAAACATGAATTTAGTGAATCATAAAGTCATGCAAGTGAAAACTGAATTAGAAACTTGAAATTTCAGTCAAGAAAGCACGAATAATACCGCGACTTTTTCATGAAGAATTCCATTATCTTTCCATTATGATACTGATCATGAAATTCTTTTGATAATCATCAGCTTGATTTCCGCTTAGTTAGGATGCCTATTAGCAAATTTACTTAAAAAAACTGAATCTTTTGATATAAAAATTTTCACTGTATGCAGATACTTTTTTTGAGTCGACACTATCCCTACTCTATGCTCTATATCCACGTCTATATCTATGGGTGAATATTTTACAAAGTACTCTGACGAAGAGCGGTGCTTAAACATTGTCAACCACTGGAAGCTGCCACCGCTAAGCTTCATGTCTACCATGTGTTATTGGTTTCACTGTACCTGCCTGTTCTAATCATTAAAAGATGTAGTCAGATTTTTATGTTCTGATTTGGGGTGATCACAGAGATAGATTCGTCTCACTATTTCCCTAGAGGTGACATGATTCCATCTCAGCCATTGTATGCAATGATAGATAGATGTGGAAAGAGCCGCCTCCTTTTTCTCGCATGATTGGTATTATTATTGTCCAATATTACGTTTGGCCAAAATATCCCAATTGATTGCGTGATTGCGTTTTATACCACTAATTAAATAAATAAATATTTTTCATGTACTTAAAACATTTTCGAATATTACCACGAGGTTTTCGACAAAACACTGCTCTGAGGTCATGAGTGTCAGGGCAGTGTTCTCACCGTTAATCCGCTTTCATAGATTTTACATGCAATCTCTCGAAAAGAGACCTTTTGTCACACAAACAATAACCACAGGTTTGTGCAATTGCATTGCAGAAGTTACCTCCTTTCTCAGTTAATAAGAATCATAGCGGTGATGAGCGTAGACCTTCATCCGATTCACAAATGTGATATTTTTGATAATAAAATGCGTATTGATGATAATCAATGACAGAATGAGTGATATGTTATGAGATTGTATAAAATGGTGTCGTTGCTCGACACCTGAAAAAGTATGCTGTGTCAAATCTTAAAAATTGAATCAGCGAAGAAATTTGACTTAAAGCTCAGCATTCTGCGAAATATGCCCTGAAATATGGGCCACTGATCACATTCACTTCAAGCTGGCATAATCGTATTTCCATTGTCGATAGGCTGTGCAGGGTTGCCAAACATCCTGATTTCTTGACAGAATCAGCTGATGTCCGGATTTTTTGACAAAATTGTCAAAGGTTCAGATTTTTTCATTCATTCGATGCTAATGTTTGCCTGATATTTCTTTACCCAATTTAATTCATTCAACTACTCACTTTTGACTAAACGTGAATCCTCGGTATTATTTTTACAAACTGCTTTATTGATAAGATACTAAAATACAACTTGGGTAGTTTTCATACTTGTACCTTGCTGTTGTCATAACAGCTTGCTAGTTGGATTTTCAGATATGTCTGTTCTTGTCAATGTGTTCACAAATTGCTCAAATTTGCCTCACTGTGCACTGGACATGAGGTATTTCTTCAAAGGGCAGGTCCGAGGAATTCTCTGCTCCGCGAGAGAAGCTGGATTTACTGGACTTGAAACTAAGTCTTCATAGTGGAACAATGCTTCTGACCTCCTGCAGTTAGTGAATCGAGTTCTCACACTCCTTGATGCACGTTGAACCTAATCCACTATTTGCGTACATAGGATTAGCAGATTTGGCAAAGAATGATCAGTGTGAGCGACTGCGCAGCGCATTTGCATTAAAGAAGATCTACCTCCTTTTTCTATCGTAGGCACTCTGTTTTTAGAGACGATCGCATAGGGCAGGTGTAGAACTTGAATGGATACCTCAAAAATTGTTTATTTGTTCAGATTACTCACAATACATGCACAGTTCACACCTTTGCAGAATTACCTTCAGTTCCCACAAAATCTACCCCAAGTGCTTTCACCGAAAACGAAAGTTCTGATACCCTAGTTACACATTTAAAAATACTCTGGAACATGACAGTAATTCGATTTCTTCATTATGTAGAAAAGCCTAAAAATATCTAAGTTGTTCGACTTACCATAGAAAAGAACAAGCGCACAAATATCTAAGTTAAAACATCTGTCGCATCTCTGTGAATATCTTCACGATAAGTCAAAATAACGTTAGAGTTCATCTTAAATGAAGAACACGTATTATAACAATCTCAAAATAATCCACATCCCCCCGTGATCTTAAGAATCACAAAAATCTCAATAATTAACCCACAACATAATCACTAAGGTAAGTGGGTTGGCGCCGAATTCTTGCATTGCCCTGACCAATCGAGGGAAGTCCATCACCGTCACTATTCATTGTTTCGTTTCGATCATTAATGACCTCATATGAAGATTCTTCTGAGCGATGAGATGGCAGTGAATCAATATCAGAGTCACTACCCGAGGTTTGATCTTGAATGTTTTGTCGAATCTGTGGCACCTTCTTGATGTGGCTCACATGCCTTGTAACACCATCACTGTTGATCTCGACAGCAGCAGCCGATTTTATTGCCGTAATTCGATGGGGGCCACTCCATTCCGAATCACAGCGACCATCAGTGCGAAGATAAACCAGTTCACCAATTGCGAAAGGATTATCTCCAGTTGAGTCACTTACATTCAATTGTTGGTTTTTCCATACCAATATCGCATCACAATTCATTTGTCTTTCAAGCAAATTCCAGGTAGTCGTGATCGTGCATGAAACATCAGCAGGTATGGAGAAGTTTTTCCTGGACCACTCGACGAGTTATACCAAAAAACACATTCGCTAACAGAATTACCAGACCTCGCAGTCATTGTTTTGATCGTCCGATGGTTTCTCTCAGAAATTCCATTCCCTTGAGGTCGGTAAGCACAAGAAAACTCTTGTTTGACACTCCAAATTTTCAACAAACTCGAAACTTCCCTACTTCGAAAAACTAAGCCATTGTCCGACAGTAACATCTCAGGAGGACCGAATAAGGAAAATACTTGGCTCAAATGCGAACATACTTCAACTGCTGATTCATTCCTCAGGCGATTCCAGATACAGAATCGGGAGCCAGTATCAATCAAAGTAAAGTAAGCAGTAGACCCTATGTGAGTAATATCACAGGAGACCCTCATCCACACTTCTTTTGTTGATATCTTGCCTTTGAAATAATGGGGATTTGTCATAGGGCAAACTCTTGCACATCTATCGCATTCATCAAGGATCTTCTGAACTACGTCTTTGCTAATACTGCTCCCAAACTTACCAAAACTTACCAACTGCAAGGTCCTGTCAACGCCAAGATGGTGACGATTATGCACATCTCGGACAGCAGTTTCCAATTCGTCCATCGAATAATTCACAGCGACCGCACATATGTTCTTCCTTACTAGCCACGACTTCGGTACTCTTGTCAATTGGTCGGCGAGATTCTCATTGGAACGGACCAACTCAACAGTGATCAACAATTCTTCCTGCTTCCGAAGCTCACGGAGAATTTGAAGGCGGCGTCGAATTAGAAGCTCTGAGAGTGCATGCGTTCGGACATTATGTGTATCCTGAAATGCAGAGCAAAGCCAACCACGGACAGTTGCAGAATCGGTCTTAAGGACAAACTGCTTCACTCTCCATTTGACCGCCATATTAACTCCTCTTATAGCAGCGTCCAACTCACTAGTATTAATATGAGAGATGTCATTTTCTTTCCGTAGCCACGCGGCGTCTTCAACGACTTTCCCGTTGACAGTCAAAGCCACTCCCATTGCAATGTTGCTTGCATCCGTCCAGATCTCAACTACTCCATCTGAAGGCACAAGCCAACTTCCACGAACTGGATCGTCACCCGACTTCAACTTATCTGACACTTCTCGGACCATATGCACGATGTCATCACTAACACGTTCATCCCATCCTATTTTCTCCTGCGCTGTGCGTCTCTGAAGATAGCCACTTGCTACGCGAAGCCAACCACACACTGGATAATGACCCAACCATTCTCCCAAAATCTTATGCACATTTCTTCTGGTTAAGATTCCTTCTGACACACTCGGTAATGTTCCGTCTCTTTTCCATCGTAAGTGACAATCAACTTGCAGACCCAAAACGCGAACACTGTTTGCACCTCCCAAACGTTCTGCAGGCTTAGTCTTCAATCCGTAACGATCCAGCACCTGAACGACCTTCTCAACTGGCACTTTTCTTTCGTTAATGAAAATATCATCTATGTAATTACTGGTGGCAGCTCTTATGGACTCATCTTCAGATAACACTCGTTCCACTATTCTGGTCATCACTTTGGGTGCTATGTTAAGACCAAATCCAAGCCTCGTGAGCACAAACATCCTGTCATCCCATCGTACGCATTGAAATTTCCACAAAGAGGGCTCAATTTGCACTTGCAGATACGCTTTTCGTAAGTCTACCACAGAGCAATCAGGTCCTAACTGTCTCCATTCCCTCAGCCTGTCTTGACAAAGCGGTGTTGAGGAACCAGGACGACTTACAATAAAATCATTAAGATACCTGAAGTCAAGAACCGGTCTGACTTTGATGTTTTCACCTTTTTGCTGTTTTACGCTCATAAGAGGCAACACATTTCTGACTTCACCATCTCTCTCTGCATTCCATGGTAACAAAATTCCATCAGATATCCAGTCATTTATTTCTCTGGAAAAAGCTTCTTTCTCATCTTCAGGTATCTTGTAATTTCCAATTTTGCTTCTTACAGGGGGATGACCAGCTTTCCATTTCCACTGAACTGTCCATCTACTGTTTCCGAAAGTAGAGTCGAAGTCCGAGTCCATAATTCTAACTCTTGCGACACAGGAATCATTGGTCTGACCGAGAGCAGAGGGCATGGTCTGTGCAACATACGACGTTGGTAAGTTACTAGCACACATTGAGTTTTGAGACATGGCAGAGACATCATCAAACTTCATTTCAATAATGGAACCGGGTGGCGAGTCTGACTTGACAGGATGAATAAACAGACCATGTTTCAAAATAACATCCAAACCAATGATGACATCCAAATCACATGGCAATCTCTCCCGAATACTAGCATCAATAGGCCCTACTTCTACTTCGTTCGAACCAACTATCACTGATTCAAGCTTGACCTGAATTTCAGTTTTTACAATCGAACAATCCATTATTTCCAACGGGACCGATAATCGATTGACACGCTCACTATTCCTAACAATACCTGACTTGACCAAAGAAATGCTGCATCCTGAATCCACAAGAACTCTACACGCAAACCCGTTCACCTTACCAGAATGAATTTTTGAAGTGTCTATAGTTGCGTAGCATCGCCCAAGGAACTGGGGGCAACCGGTTGTTGTGCTGCCCCCGCCACTCCGTTTAAAGGAACCGTAGTAGTAGCTTGCTGGCTAGTGCAATTGCTTTGAATGTGCCCTCTCTCATTGCATCGAAAGCACAAGACTCTACAATCCTTCTTCAGGTGACCCACGCGCTTACACCCCAAGCAACGCCTTCGTTCAGTACGCAATGTAGCATCTCGTCTCTCTTGATCAATACAGGAATTACCAGCACGTCCTTGCAGAGCAGGTTTCGGAACATAAATTCCCGCGGCACAAGCTGAAAAATCAGGTTTGCTAGGCCAAATTTTCTTAGCGGCTTCTAGCACGTCACTATAATTCATTTCATTTCCTACCTGCATCTTAACTTGATCTTTCACAACAGGAGGTAGAGAGTCTAGCAGCAACAGTCCACAAACGTAATCCAACGGATTTGAGCATGATCCTGGCTTGCCGCTTGCAACACTAACCATTTTCCTTATCCTATCGCCAACTACATCAAGGGAATCCCCAATGTTCGCTCGTGCTCCACACGCAATATTCCAAGCATCAATACGACGCAATCCAAAACTCTTTCGCAACGCATTCTTAATTTCGGGTGCATCATATTTTTTGTCCTTCGGTAAATTTTTCCAAACATCATACGCAGGACCCGTCAAGTGCATAGACAATATCTTCCCTTCCTTTGCCTCCAGCTCATCAATCTCAATTGCCTGTTCAAATCTATCTAGAAACCTTTCCAAATCATCCTGTCCGTCAAAATCGGCTATTTTCTTAATTGCTCTCATTTTTCTTTTCTGAAATGCCCGGCTAGCTTGTAGAACTTGAATGGATACCTCAAAAATTGTTTATTTGTTCAGATTACTCACAATACATGCACAGTTCACACCTTTGCAGAATTACCTTCAGTTCCCACAAAATCTACCCCAAGTGCTTTCACCGAAAACGAAAGTTCTGATACCCTAGTTACACATTTAAAAATACTCTGGAACATGACAGTAATTCGATTTCTTCATTATGTAGAAAAGCCTAAAAATATCTAAGTTGTTCGACTTACCATAGAAAAGAACAAGCGCACAAATATCTAAGTTAAAACATCTGTCGCATCTCTGTGAATATCTTCACGATAAGTCAAAATAACGTTAGAGTTCATCTTAAATGAAGAACACGTATTATAACAATCTCAAAATAATCCACAGCAGGAGTATGTGTATAGAATTTGTGGCATAATGGCTTCCCTAGGCGGATTATTTTTCTGTTTTCTGTATTTGAAGACATGGTCGTATCGAAGATTGCAAAATTTACCGCGGCCTCTGAAATCTCTCATCAGACGTTGACATTGGTCACCGAACCGAACGTTTATGTCTGAAAGATTTGCAGTCTGCCGAAATGACCCATTCTAAACTTGATGAGAAAGTTTTTTATTCTGATGCTTCCCACGTAACCATGAAAAAGCCATGAACAACCATGAAATAGAGAAGAGTATACCCACTGGTGTAGATGTTAAGCTTAAATTGTGAACTGAAGTAGCATGTTGAAGCATTCATTAGCGAATAATTGTCAACCACCCCATCTTATGCAGACTTATCCGAAATTTGACATCACAATTTGCCCAACATTCTACTGATTATGGCAACTGACATAAGCAATGCGGACATGTCTTCCGGAGATATCTAACGAAGACCAATGCAGATGCAATGGATGCAAATGAGCCCTTCATTGAGTCTTCGTACATAAACGATATCATGAAAAATATCGTGAACGTTCCTAGCAGCACCTTAGCCTCTGCAGCTTCCTAAAATTTTAACTGGATGATCAGTTGACTCTTGCAGCTACAAAATATTTTGAAGATACCCTGACTAGCCATGGCATAATAATTGGAATTAGAAAGAGTCAAATATTTCTAAGATTTTAATTATTATTTCTTGTCGAGATGTGCTAAATGTTTCGATTACCGTCTAGCAATCATCTTCAGATACAAAAGACTAAGATAAGGAGAAGTTTAATATACGAGGAATTCGAAAATTATATTTGCAATGAGATGATATGACATGATGCAAAATAGGCCTACTTAAGCCTACCTCCACATACTTACACTATACCGCAAGTGGCAATGGGTTTCCCTGCAGTAATTTTCAAGCGCGTGGATTTTAGATGTTGGCAAGATAGTTCCCACGACATCAAATAAATTTCGTTTCATGACTTTCATGACAATTTCATCAATAACCGAGTTTCAGGAACATCTTGTGAGAAGACTATTTAGGAAAGGAACCTAGTTTTGCCGAGTTGGATGCACAATGATAAGCGTCGGAGGAATGTAAACACAGAACGCTCAACTACATCAGTGATCACGCAGACGAATCATTTGCAACAGATCACATTGAACCGTGTGACCCATTCAATGACGTGATGAGATGGAGCCATCTTAAGCATACTACTTTTCAGAATGTGAACAGAAGTGATTCCATAAGTTATTCAGGGCTGCCACTCTTCCGGTTTTAACCGGAATTCCGGCTTTTTTGGACTAAACTGAGTATTGGGAAAATGTTCTATCAAGAAACAAACAATTTGGATTTTGAAGCCTTTTAGGGGCCCTTATGAGATCTTGAGTGGGCCCTTTCAGGATCGTGAAAGTGCCCTTAGAGATTGTGAGGGGCCCTTTGAGATCGTGAGGGGCCCCTTAAGATTGTGAGGGGGCCTTTTAGAGATCGTGAGGCCCCCTTAAGATCGTGAGAAGGCCCTTTTGACAACGAGAGGGGCCGTCTTGTGACTGTGAGGGGTGCCTTTTAGAATATGAAGATTGTGAGGAGCTATTTTACATCGTGAGATGGCCCTTTTATGCTTTTATGTTATGAAAGGTTCATAGCGTAATATCAAATATCTCTGATCTCTTGACTTCTTTTCTTACGTGGTCTGGGCATCATTTAAGATTAAAAATCATATTGACTAGCATAGCGGCTGTAATGTGTAATGTTTGAGAACAATGTAGAACATGGATTAAAATTCTTTTGTGCATGATACTTTGTCTATAAAATAATTTTCCTTAATGTTGATATAGAGGATAACAACCACACTGAACCCCAACGTCACTTTCTTATAAATTCCCTATTTTCTCACACATCATTTCAAAGTTTTTGATGAAATGGCAATTATCGACTCAGTGATGACTTTCTATATGTATGAAGAAGAAAACAGTTGTTAACAGCAGTAAGTCTGACACTAGCAGCAATATGACAGCTTATTTTCTACTTGCTCACCATTTGCCCGAACACAATCTAATTCTTCGGTCTGCAGCGCAAGAGCATATCTCTACGCAAGTGCTCGTCAATCCGTTGGAAAATGGTGCAAATTTTGTTTTCCAGTTCATCCAAATGTATGACTCCAATGCATAATGTCCTTATCGTGTCAAAGCGAAAAAAATCACAAGGCATGAACTGTGGTAATATAGGAAGCCATTCCATAGGATGTCATGACGGTCAATCCATGATTTCGTCATGCATTATAGTGCACCTGGTTAAAACTGATGATTGAAAAAGGATCAGTAGCGATATTATGCCATTTATTTACTTGCTGACTGAGGATTCACTAGCATCTTCATTGCAACAGACCCAACTTCTGACTGAACGTTTTCAAAACTTATCGGATTGTGCACTTGTGTGATATCGAACTATCTTAATTTTTTTGCTTCAAATGGATTTTAGGGGCCCTTTCCGATTTGACTTTCCGGTTTTTATTTTTGATGAGAGTAGCAGCCCTGGTTATTATAGGAGTATTTGACCTTAGTAAACAGGTTTTTCATGTTTATGCCTGATAATTTGTTTGTGACTGATGCTTTGTGTGTCATTTTTTATTGAATTTTGACTCTCCATAAGTCTGGTGTAAATGTAAGCCCTTTCATATTGGGCATTATGTAGCCAGTTTTAGTAACTTCACCGAAATTTTTTGAATGGGCCGCACCTGCTCATTTTTGGGTCAATTTTGAAAAAATTAGTGCCATAGTGCTCAGAAAAGTCAGCTTTATAAAATGAGCTGGTGTTGAAAGCGATTTGAAACACTTCGGTTTTATAGCCCACCTCTAATAATAGGTTGCATATACTGTGTCATTCTACGAATCAGTTATGAAACTACATGCAAGCATGTTGAGAAACACAAACAACGAAAAGCGCTTTTTTCCCAGTCCATATATACCATTATATTAAGGCAGCCTCACTCTATTTAGACGCATAATTAGACATCTCTAGTTATTTGATCACCGGTCGCGACCGAGTCGACGAATCCCGACCGGTTTCAACTCTGATTCCGTTATTATAATCAGTTTTCTCCATGAGAACTCATAGAAGTTTATCTCCGACAGCTTATTAGCTTATTTATACATAACTGATATTATTAATCATATCTATCAAGCTCGACGCGCAGCAGCGGTAGTGTTGAGCAACGTTTCGCACGTTTGCCATGAAATTTGACCACTCGCCACACAACGATAAGGTTGTAATATTTCGTGCACAAGTGCCACACTCACGGTCTCTAGGCATGATCAATTAGTGATATGCAAGATGACAAAAGGAAGGAACTTATATGCACATGTACATGGACTGATTTTTTCGCCGTTAATGTTTCATTTTTTGTTTGACGATGATCATCGAGTACACATCGCGTAACTGTGATTTCCCGCTCTCGTTGTCATCAGTTCATGATGTCAATTAAAATTGATAACGTTGAGCGGTTATCGTGCAGTGGTTACTTGTAGGGCTTGTACACAGGGTGTGATATTGCCCAGTCTTTCAGTTTCAGTGAATTATTGTCTGTTAGGACAATAACAGTTGATTGCGTGAACATTCGAGTAATCAGACTTCAATATTTATAGTAAGCAGGCTATCTCTTTCATCACATCAATGGTTTGAGTGCATTAGATGCCATCAGATATGTTTGAACTGATCCTCTGCATGCAATTGTAGGCTCTGATCTCCGTAATTTAGAGTAGCGGTATTTGGAGAGGCGAGACTTAGATGCGGTTCCCTTGCTCAGTGGCTAATTATATAGACGAGCGATCCTGCCCGTCTATGTAAGGGCTTCAAATCTAAATGCAAGGAGCTTTATCATGTAGGAATAATTTGGAGGAATCATAGACATCACAACACGAAGAAACCATGAAGTCATCTCCTCTCTGTTTAACTTTGACGCTTAAAGTAAAATATGGTGCCAAAAACATCAGTGCAGAGTTGCTGTGGGAATGGGAATTCTCATACGATGTGGGAATGGGATAAATGTATTCTTATCCATCATATTTTGAATATGTTTTTATGAATTTTTTGTCTTTTATATATTTGACTAGAATTACGGCAGTACTTTAGGTAAATTAAATTTATATCTTCCCTAAAAGACTTAGTGAATTAGAGGAAAACATAGTATAATACTAATAAGCCAAAAGATTTCTTTAATTTGGGAAACCTTTTGCAGTGTTTCGATTATGGCGCAAATGCGCGAATCTGAAGCTTTTCATTGCAAACATAGCATTATGATTTGGTCTTAAATTTATTATGGACTATATTAACGATTTTATTGTTGTTGTCAAACATGTAATTTTGAAAAGTACCTCCATGATAAATCTTCTCGAAAAGTGTCTTCTACGATTTGTTAAGCCGACCAGACTATCGAAACCTGTTTGGAAGATCGATGTAAAAGATGAAACAATTTGGTTAGTTCCCTACAATATCTCATTGGGATCAGATGCTCGGAAATTGTTTAATGCTCTTTCAGCGAGCGATCAGTCAACCGTCCTGAAACAAGTACGCTCTTTCCTGCACCGCTAAACTTTTGGATTACTTGCCATTCGGAAATGACTTCATTACCTCATGCAAGCCTTTAGCGCCACACAACCAAGCGAGTCCTGATTTTTAGCATTGGGTCAATACTGCTGCTGACCTGTTGCTTTCATCAGTCCTGAAGAAAGAACTTCATTGGGAGTTGAGGCTCGACTCCTACAAAGCTCGGCTCTCACGGATGACACGGACTGTTTGGATGTAGTTGCGTTTTGGAAGAAGATCGATTCTGAGAAGAGCTTCCCCACATTGATGAAATTGGTACGGCGATGATTATCACTCCACATGCAAATGCAGATATAGAGCGGCAGTTTAACATGTTGCCTGACATAATTACGAAGACGAGATCGAACCTCAGAAAAGAGGCTGTTAGGTTTGATTGTCAGCAAGTCCTGCCTACGAGCGGTGAATTGGAACACTAGAACTTTGCCCATCTCTAGTAGTTTGATGGAATATTTTTTTGCAACGCCCACGCTGCGTATGGCGATCGGCTCAAAGCAGAGGTTGGAAAAAGAAAAAAACTCCAAAATATGAAGGACATGTATTCGTAATTCGAAGAGGCAAAATGGTCGGATAAGCGTCTTTTCGATTTAGAGGAAGAAGTTGAAATTAATCAAACTAAAATTGCAGTTTTGATGGACCAGAAAAAGAAAATGCGACAAATGCAGGAAGATGCACTGACGCATCTGATTGAAAAGGATGCCGAAATCGATTCTCTGAAGAATGAGCAAAAGGGCGGATGAGCGGAAGCAGAAGGCCACTGACAAAAGTTTTCGAGAACTTATGAGACGAAAAGTAACCGATGAACCTGGGTGTTCCTATAAAATCCCCAAACTGAACTGATGTGCTAGACTTTTCAATAATATACAAGATTGACTTTATTTATTTGGTTTTTTTGATACTTGTTAATAGCATACATGTATACTTCGTTAAATTAGGTAAATTGCATTACATGAAAATCAAACGATCATACAATGATGATGAAATGCTCATAATTGAATGAAACATCAATTAATATATTAGCATAATATAACACCGATGTTTCATGGTAGCAAGCGTGTTATTGTTTAGTGAATTAATTTAAGCGAAAAACTTGATTTATAAAAATTTTGTCGTAGGTGCGCATTCTGCAAAAATTCAGAATCAGGATACTGCTTTTGGTTAGAATGCTCAACAACAAAGCATTTTAAGTTTGATTATTTCGGAATGCTCATCCTTTATATTTTCAATTCATTTTAATTCACAGGTCACCTTTGAAGTCATAAATGATTTAGCCAGATTCAGCTAAGTAAGAGAAATAGCGAAAAGAAATAATAATAAATTATTGTTGGAGATAATGATGGAAAATACGAAGTGACAAATGAAAAATATATATCTGGTATGTCGTAAAAGAAAACAAAGGTTGAAAACAACCATATTGGATAGATACTAATTACAGTACAATTCGTAATAACAGTTCTTGATGACTAGGGATATTCACACAACACACGTCACTCATTCAACACACTCAGCATCACTGAAAACTTTTTGTAGTATCCGAGGCAGAGCGACAACCTGTGCATGAAGCCGAACGTTTATTTATGAAGTAACCGACACCGCAAGATTAAACAGAACAATAGAATACATCTCATTGGCAGCAATTAAGAATAGCAACAATATGAATGTAGAGCGTCACGAATCACAAGACACTACATTTTCCTCCGTCTTTGGAAAGAAGTTCATATTATTCATAGTTCACACTGTGAGCTTGGAAGCGCTCAACTGGACGTCGCACTCGAAGAGGATAACGTCGAGAAGAAGTTTGAATTTCCACATGTTCGTCTTGATCAGGAGCAGGACGCTTAATATGGTGCAGATTCCTTGCGTTTACTTTAAAACCGTTGTCTAATTGGTAAGTATATGGACCACACTTCTTCACAATTCTTCGGACAGGACCTGGTGGATGCTGAACCCAATCGTTAACTAAAAAGGGCGCAACAGCTAGTGGTCTGCGTCGCTGATCAGCATATTCAGCTCTGTTGAGAAGTTTTGTTTGAATCTCGCGTTTTGATCTCAAAATTTCCTACGGAGTATTTGATTCTTTGGCCGCATCAAGCATAGTTCTCTGTTTGAACTTGAAAAGCATATCGGATGGTGCAGCTGACGTTGTCTCATGAATTGTGTTGTTGTAATTTAAAATATACTTCTCCACTTGATCAGGAATGCGTTTGAATGGTATATTTTCTATTTTTAAATTTTCTAAGAGTTTCTTGAAATTTCTGTTCATTCTCTCTATTGAACCATTTTCTTAAGAGGATTGTAAATAGCAGATCTGACATGCATGATTCCCAGATTTTGAAGAAATTCTTTGAATTGCATGGAAATAAATTGTACACCATTGTCAGTTGTCAATTTTGCACACAGACCAAATTTAGAGAATACCGATTGAAGGAACTTGATAGCGTCGGACGAAGTTATGGACTTCACAATATCACAAACTACATATTTGCTATATCCATCAATCAAAGCGATTAAGTAAAATATCACACCATAGCAGTGTCGTTTTGGTCCTGCAATGTCCATTGATAAGTGTAGTACACCACGATACGGTGTAGTGCACCACTCTGTTACTTGAACAGGACTTTCTCTGGGTATTTGTCTACAGCAATGACATTTTCTTACTTCACGTTCAACGTCTTGGTCCATTCCCGGCCACCTATAGCTTCTTCGTAAACGGGATTTAGTTTTTGAGATTCCAAAGTGACCGTCATGAGTAAGTTGAAGGAGACGCTGCTGTAGCGGTGGGGGCACGACAATTTTCTCACCTCTGAAAAGTAGTTCATTGTCGCAAGATAATTCTTCTCGAACTCTGTAATGTGGCTGAAAGTCCAGTTCAACATCAGTTTTAGGCCAGCCATTAACAGTTCGCTCTATAACAGTAGGAAGAATTTCATCATTAGATGTTGCTCGCTGCATCTCCGACATTCTCACGCAAGACGCTTCATCTGAGAATATAGTAGCCAAGGTACAGTCAAATGTTGATTTATCAGGAATATCACCACTTGGTAGTCTGGATAAACAGTTAGCAACCACATTCGTACGACCTTTGATATATCTGACGGTAAAATTGTAAGGTAGCAAACGAGTCGCCCACCTACTAATGCGAGGAGGTGCCATTGTCTTCCTCTTCGCACCTTTGAGAATTTCTTTCAGAGCAGAATGGTCAGTACGAATTTCAAATCTTCTACCATACAAATATTGATGAAGTCGTTCGGTTGCCCAAACAACTGCCAAGGTTTCGAGTTCAGACGATGAAAACTTCTTTTCATTCTGATGGAGCTTTCGGCTAATGAAATATGTAGGTTTCTCAACACCACCTTGAACCTGACTGAGCATTGCCCTTAAACCAGCACCAGACGAATCAGTCGTTAAAATTGTGTGCGTTGTCAATGAAGGATCAAAATATGCAAGAAATGGTGCTTGAATTAAGGCTGACTTCAGAAGTTCAAAAGCATCGAGTTCATTCTTTTCAAATTTGAACGGATTAGCATCACTTAACACAATTCAGTAAGCGGGTGAGATAGTTCAACAAATTCTTTAACGAACGGTCGAAAATATCCAATCATACGCAAGAATGATTTCAATTCTACTCGATTTGTAGGAGCAGGAGCCTCTGAAATTGCTTGCAAAGCTGAAGGAGGTTTCATTCCATCTTCCGAAAGTTCACGTCCAAGAAATACAATCTTTTTCACGCAGTATTCACTCTTGGAGTCATTTATCGAAAATTCTTCTTCTCTAGTAATCGTTTGACCATTGAAAGGTGATGATCATGCTCACTTTTTGTATGACCGTATGCGAGTATGTCATTTAAATAAACGAGTGTTTTTGCAAGAACGTAGTAGGTCCCGTAAAATTCTCGTAAATGCTGCAGGCGCATTAGGCAATCCGAAAGGCAATCGCTTGAGTCGGAGAAGACCCATGTGACACACAAATGTAGTAATGTCTCTTGAATTCGGATGCAAAGATATTTGGTGGTAGGCCGAATTTAGATCAATCTTGGAAAAGTACCTATCATCACGGACCTTTGCAAACAGCTCATCAGCCGATGGAATAGGATACTGATCCACAACAATAATGTCTTTATTTTACGATAATCCACACATAGGCGCACAGAGTCGTTCTTTTTAGGTACAATCACAACTGGTGAAACGTAGGGCGATGACTCGACAAGTTCAATGGCATCAGCAGCAAGTAGTTTCTGAATTTCAGCTTCAACTGGCTTCTCCATCGTAAATGGCAGGCGTCGCACAGGTTGAATAATTGAAGAAGGTGCATCGTTTTTTCATTGTACTGAAACTGAAGCATCTGGAGCAGCAATACAAACGCGACTCTCGATAAGTTCGCTCGAAATGGTAAGATTTAACTTTGTAAAGAAGTCCATTCCAATAATCGAAATAGGAACGTTCGCAACAAAGAAGCACCCATTCGCTTTTTTGCCATTGAATTTCACATTTACATCGGTCAAACAGCCAAGCACTTTGATTCTTGATTCGTCAAAGTTTCGAAATATAGCCCTGGTCGATTGCAATGCAGGAAGTGAAGATGCTCGATATTTGCGCTGACTTATGAATGAGACTTCAGCGCCTGTGTCCACGATAAAATCAACAAAATCATCGTCATTAATGCAAGCGAATATTTTTGGACGTCTGTATTTTTCAATTACACAAGCTTGAAAATTGATGATGCCAACAGACACATAGTTCGTCCGTGTTGTAGTCGCAGGTCGAGATTTGCAGAGTTTTGAAAGTGTCCGATTTTGCCGCAATGTCGGCATGCTGCTGTTTTTGCTGGACATGAAGGATCATTCGCCAAGTGTAGGAAGCTATCACAACGAAAGCATGATTTAGAGTCAGTTCGATTATTTGTTGAGACAGGCTTCACACGTTTATTTGAATAATTTTTCTGCTTTGGATGCAATCCTTTTCTTGAAGTCAGAATATCATTTCAAACTGGTAAACATGATCCAGAACAGTGTCCCGGCCAGGGATTTTCATCAAATTTACGCCCCACCCCAAAATTTACGCACACTGTAAATAGTTGAAATTTGCCAGTAAATCCACTTATATTCGTCATTGTGAATGATTTCTCTCTACTGATAGCTAATCATGTCGTGTGAAAACGATTGAAGAAACATAATTAACAAATTGCAAAATATCAAGCTGACAAATTCCTCCAGTGTTACAAAACAGTAGATTTAGAAACAAAATGCGGTAAGATAAGTTGTTGATGACGATCAAGAATCTCGATACACCTGAAACACGGATCGTGAATTGATTGAATCAAAATAAATTCATGGTGAAATCAGGGTGAACAACGGTGATCACCGGTGAAATTGCACATTACGGTGAAATTGGCGCCCCTTTCATAGAAATCTGGCCTACTTTGGCGTTTCTTTCAACTTTCCTTTCGGTACTACCCTTTAAACGGCAATCACATCCCTGCATAAATTTTAATCAAATTAAGACACGACACGGTCAAAAAATTCGAAGGATCCAGGAAACGGAAGACGCCAAAGTTAAACAATTACCCTAGTGGAGAATCTTGTAAATAATTAGGTAATTAAAAGTCATGAATGAATGAATTAATACTGACAACATAGAGTAACCTACTCTAGTATAGAGCAGGTACTGAAATACGTATAAAGGCAAGTCTACTCAACTGAAGACGGTAAGGGAAATAAATTAATACTTATAAACGATTTAATTTTTATCAAATAAGAACTGTAACAAGAGTTCGTCATGGACCTGACGAGAAGCTAACTAAAAATAACAAAGGTGAAAATTAGAAACCTAAAAAACCAAAATTAAGTTTGCTATGTATGGAGTCATCAGGGAGGAACCATGTGGCTGCATGAAGCAAGGTTTCGGCCCCTAACCTCCAACCTATACCACATGGCGGGGCCAGGCCAACCATATCGAATGTACGATATGGAAGGTCTCTCCAAGCCTGAGGAAACGTAGCAGAACCAAACCGAAAATAATTTTTTTAATATATTAGGACAAAAGGACGCACTTGAAACTAGAAGAGGTTATCTTAGCCCAACATGCCAATGATGGATGGCATCTGGCGGGGCGAAAAACAACCAAACTTAAAAACGAGGAACCTATTCTTGGAGAAGGACTTAATGCAAGAATTAACCAGCAAATTATTCTTATAACCCCGTCCTTTAAAGATATCAAAAATGCCCTTAGCTCTTGATATGAAGGCGGAAGCATCAGATGAAATCCTAGCGAATCTGATGAGTTGGGCAGCAAAGATGTTTAAGCCAGTGTTCAAAGGCATGTTACTCTCGGGGAAAGTATACAGCACCACTGGGAAGCTGAACTCATCAACCTTATGGTAAACCTCTGTGATGTAATGGCCACCATCTTCGATCCTGATTTTAACATCCAAATAATTAACACATTTGTTGTTGTCCCCGCTTCTGCTAGCCAAGAGATCTACCGGGTAGATTTCAGGAAGGATCTTATCAAAATGTTTGAAGTTAAACACACAAATGTCATCGACATACCTAGTGGTCGAGAGAGAAGTTTGGCTAAGCCAAATCTCTTACTCGCTAGGAGCCCCCTCACAAAATAAAACTCCCTGTAAGCCAAAAACAGGTTAGCTAAGAGCGAGCTGGAATTCCCACCCATAGGTATGCCTCGAATTTGCTTGAAGACAAGTCCCCCGAAAGTGACAAAAGTGTTATTCAGGATAAAACTAATTGCATTAAGGAATTGGGTTTTGGACCAGCAGTGATACCCTCTGTATTTTTTATTCGAGAAGAAGGTTCTATAATAGCCAATGCAAATAAAGCTCTTGGAACTGCTAAAAATTAACTCACATAAGTCTTTCAAGGACTCCATAACCTGGTCTAAATTAAGATTCGTATAGAGTGTGGAGAAATCATATACTTGTAAGGAGTGGCAATTCAAACCCGACATCCTGTCAAGGAATTCCCCAGAAGAGTTAATGCTCCAGAAGGCGTTCACACCTGAATTATGCTTGATGGAAAGGCAATAACTACTAAACTTGTCCCGGACCAATTGCAAACCTTTGTTCACCAGTATGGCCAAATCTTCGGAAGTGCTGTTCCTGGCACCAGCTATGAATCTACTTTTATACGGATTTTTGTGCAATTTAGGTATCCAGAAAAGTTTAGGTAAAACTATAAACTTATCTTTAACCGTTATGCCAAAGGAATCCTTGAGGGTGGTGCAATGTTCGGCAATTATGTCATTAATGGAAGAAATTACTGGTGCGTAAGTCTGATTACCAACAGCATTGAAACTTCTAAGGTCAAAGCCTAGTTCGTTCAAGAGGACAATGAGGTAATACTTCCTACACACAATGACAAAATTGTTGGCGGCCTTATCCGCCGGAGTAATGACGTAATTCTTCTGAAAGTTTGAGATGAAGTTTTTACACTCCTTAGATCTTAGTACCTCGTGCGAATGCAAAGATGGAAAGCTAGAACTTAGGAAGGAAATGCGATTTCTAATTATCTTAAGGACAGCCTCCGACCAATTCTGGAAGTCAGAATTCTTAAGGGCGTATTTTCTGCAGGACTTTTCAATAAATGCAACTAGTGCATTTTTAACACTGACCCTAACAAAATCCCAAGACTTGTGAATAGGCTCTCTATAATTAGTGCCCTTAGCCATCAAATCCCTAAGTTTAGGGTTGGATATAATACTCAAGTCACCAGTAACCACGTGTGAAGCGGGCTTGTAGCAGAAGATAGAATCAGAACAAAGACAAGGCTTGCTAATAAATTCTCTGATTTCATCAATAGAAGCATTCTTCAAGATCTGGTTGTAATTGAAGAGCTTCCGACCAATAGGGGTGGTGTATTTAAAGAAAACCTGTAGTGGACATTTACTACGAATTGGATTAGGCAACATACTGTTAACATGTGAATCAGCGAAAATGGAAGAAACTTTTAAGAGATCTACTTCTTTGCACTCAAAAGGGATAATAATAACTTCCCTGTCGATCTTATCAACGGAATCTTCGACTTTTAAGAATCTCGAACAGAAGGATTCGACTAGATACGAGCAGGTACCCGGCTTGCTAAGAGTAAAAGCGAGAAGTTGCTTAAGTGTTGTACGACTAAGAGACTTCAAAGTGATGTAAAATTCGTAAAACATGTTGGAAAAACAAAGGCTATTAATTTTATCGTAGAGAGACTCCAAGCATTTAGCCAAGACATTTCTCTTATTACTGCGAATCCCATGCCCTCTAGGTCTTCTAAGGACCGGAGAAGAGAAGTACTGCTTATGTAAGGAACCTTTGGGGACACAACCAAAACCTTGAATTCTAAAAACATGTAATGTACCAAAAACATGCACAAGAAGCTTTTTCTTTTTTAGCGTTAGTCACACTGGCGTTTTTATAATTGCCAAAAAGAATTTGGTGGTCCTCTTTCGATCCCTTCTCTCCCATTCCGAGTCTTTTATCATAAGTTTGTGGTTCAATTCAGTGCGTCAGCAAATTGGCAATATTTGCAACAATATTTGACCAAATACGTAGCGCCGCTTGACAGACAAGTTAAGAAAAAAGGCTCAACAGGTCATCAGTGCTGAAAATATGTCTTAAATACCTAAAAAAACATGTCACAATTAGCAAAAAAGGATTTTATAAGCGCACTCTTTCTCAAAATTTTTAGAGCGCTTTCATGACGCGTTTTGATTTTGCTATTGATGGTGTTCGGGTTTATGGATGCCCTATTATATTCTATCATAATGTCTATTTACGTTATTGATACATTTTCAGGTTGATGATTTAGATGCTGAACATTCATTCTCCACATAATAGGGAAGAGCGCGGTATTATGGGTAACCTTAGTTTAAGGGGTTACACAGACCACCAATCCCGCTCTAGGATCAACTTTCTTGGCCTAATCAATTGCTATGGACACAGACGCAAGGTTCCGCATGTTATTTTCCCCTAATACCCGTTTCACTATGTTGTAGAGGAACTTTCCTGAATAGACACGATTTTGCTATTTTCAAAAGTTCGCGGGTGTTATGGGCCACCTGTCGGGGGTGTTATGGACCACCCATTAATGTTCGTTAAAAAAGCGACATTAATTAAATGCTACACAAGTCAAATTTACGATGCTCCCTACACATAAGAGCGATTAACTTATTTGATTGACAAGTCAACCGGTGGCTAACCAGAATAACATAAATTTTGACGAAAAATTAAACCTTGCTATGCTAAGGCATGATAATCAAAGCTATTGTTGAGAATAATCAGCGTGAGATCTGTAAATTTACACTGATAGAGATTGATTAATTCCAAAAGAAGTCAGCAAACTGCTTGAAACCGAATTACAATGGCTATAGCTGGCTATCTGCCCAAATTTCTGAACATTAGTTTTCAGCACATTAGATGTAAATGTGCTTTAAAAACACTGACATGAAACAACTTGATGATTGACAACATTGCTGCTCGAGATGGCAATCCAAGTAATTACGTGAGATAACACACCGTAGGCACCGCCCTCTGCAAATACAAACTAGGCCTATTACTCCTATCACTCTTTTTCACCCAATGACTCGACTACCTAGGCTTCTTGTTGCTTACATCGCTTCAACTTTCGATGACTTTTTACAACAAAGTACTGCAACGCATTTTCCTGTTAGCTATGTTTGCGCTTGTGTAGAATGAGTGAAAATAAGTTTCTGGTGACTTTTGAGGTATTGTGGTAAATTGTGGGGTGGACCATAATTCCCAACTATAAGTATGCTTGCAAAATCAACTGTCAGTAGAAAGTGTGTTCAGCCAACTGTCCTTGTTTTCTCGATTATGATTAACCATGCTGCATCCCCACAGCCATAATCTCCATTGGTGCTCAAAACATGACTTGCTCAGAAGAAAAAAAAAACATCTATAAAAAGAGCGATCAAATTTTCGAAAAAACCTAATTTGGGGTACAAAAATTAAAAAAAAATAATTGCGCAGTCAGAGACACCAAATGTTTTTATTTACAATGTTTTCGTCCACATATACTCGAAAATTGAGTTTCAGGTAGGAAAATATGACTCAGAGGAGGGGGGGGGAGCCCATAACACACCGCTCTCTTCTACGTACTCCACAAATAATAGATTACAAATAACTGATTTATAAATGATAAATTTTCGCCCTATTCAGTCATACATTTACGCCCACACTTCTCAATTTACGCATTTACGCGCAAAATGTGAAATTTACGCCGGTGCGCAAATTTACGCTCTGGCCGGGACACTGATCCAGGAGGCATAGAATTCGCAATCTTGACTCACTCATTCAATGTACAAGGCCTTCGAAGTCGTAATTCAGTAGCCATTGCAGGTTGAGTCGAAGATATAAACTTTACCACTAAAATTTCTCCACGTGACCTGGCAGGATCACTGACGGTATATTTGTCCATAAGAGAACATAACATAGCAGCGTAAGTGTCAGCAGGATGCGAATATTTCGATTCAAAGAAATTTAATCGGTCGATGTAACTGTCAGACGTCGAATATCGGTTGATCAAGAATGACTGTACATCTGTGCACCTGCAAGACGTAATATCCACTGACTGATTAACTGACGTTGTGTCTGACGGTTGTGTCTTGAGGCTTGCTCCGACGGTACAGCGTTTTTCTCAAATTACCCGGGTAACAGTTGCCGTACACAGAAGATTTTTGTATCATTTGTTGCACCGTAGTAGTTATAGGTATGAGATCCGGCGCACCGCTTCGCTAAGCACCGGATCACACTCCCAAATAGATACGAATGGAACTGTAAACAAAGAATAGGAAAATACAAAAATAGGAAAAGCGCCTTAAATTTATAAAAATACAAATGAGGAAAAAATGTTTATGATCAAATGTAATAAAAATACAAATGGGAAAAATACAAAAATAGGAACGCTCCTGAAATTTATAAAAATACAAATGAGGAAAAAATGTTTATGACCCAAATGTAATAAAAATGTAGAATAAAATAATGATAATTACAAAAAATGAATATGAACAAAAATATTCATTTAAAAATGGAAGATGTAAAAACAAAAGAACCATCAGCCCTTTATATCCTTCATTATCATATGAAATGGATATAGCAAAACACAAAGATAGAGTCAGATACATGAAAGATAAAGAATCCCAATTATTACTTAGACTAGATCATTATGATAAATTAAGAAAACGATGGACGATAGTTAAGAATGTGACACAAGGAATTGGCATATTCTTAACAATAAGTTTAGATGCTCTCACTATTGTCATTTCATCTGGCGTTCTTACAATTCCTGTTGTTGCTACTGCTTTAGCAGGTACAGGTGTTTTTACAACTTCACTCGCAACAATGATAGATAAGTCCTTAATCAATAAGAAACGTGAATGCTTAAGTAAGAAACATGTACATGTCAAAGAGGTATATGATAAACTTCATTACTACTTTCAAAGAGTGTGTGATGATAATGTTATTACGTTAGATGAGATTGAAAAATTTGAACAAATAGCTAGAGAAGCAAATAAAATACCAAACAAGTTTTCTCAAGGCAAAGATAATAATGATGTTTTTTTAGAAGAAATAAAAACTTTATTAAACAAAACATTAGAGCATCAGTAAAGTCGACTCTTCAAGTCTCAGCACCTTCGGTGCAGTGTTTTTGCTGTGTACCAATAATACTACAAAATTCAAATATTATATTATAAAATAATGGATACCAATGAGACAAATGAGGCAAAAATAAAACAACTAGAAGAACTAATAAAACAGAAAAATATTATGAAGGAGAAACGTAGACAATATCGAATGTTGCAAGTTGGCGTTGAATCTAATATGAAAGACAAAATCCAATTAGTTGAACAAGTTAAATCTGATATTAAGAAAGAACGTACAATTCATGATAAACAAATGGGACTGATTGATCCAGTGCAGAAAACTATCTTAGATGATTATGGTCTGCTAGAAGAAAATATAAATAAGAAATTACCAAAATCTATGCTATTTGAACATTCTACAATTTTTATAGATGGAAAGTCATCTCTTAGATTTTTCTTAGGCGGAAAGGAAATATTTCCACATCCTTCTCGAGGTTTAATTTATGCACCAGACAAAACACCCTTTAGTTTAGACAGAAATTTCGTGGATTTATTAAGAGGAGCGGAGTTAGATAAATATCATGCTGATGATCTACTGAAATATAAAGAGCTATATATGTGTTTATTTTTATTGGGTTCTACTAGTTGTTCATTTTTCGCTGCTTCTTCACACCAAGAACTTATTTCTTCTTCATACTCCGATTTTTCATATTCTTCAAACAGTGAAGCTATAGCTGATTTTGTAAGATTATTTTCAAAACCATATTTCAAGAATTGGTAAATAGGTTGGTCTGCTGTTGTTGTATAAATAATAAGATTGTTATAATCCAAACAGTTTGGTGTCGTGAGAATTTTAAATAATAGATACGTTTTCCCACAACCTGATCTTCCACAGATAACTGCTAAAACCTTACTGGATAGGTTGGGATGATGATTGAATTTCACTTTCTTGTTTAGTGAAGATTTTACAGAAGTGTTTTCACTCATTTTTAAGTCAATATTTTGAATTAAACCTCTCGTAATAATAGATCCATCATAATCTCTTCACCTCCAAAATTTATTGCCTTTCCTTTCTCATCTGTTATTCTAATGGTAATGGAATTAATTGTTTTTCGTGTAACTGGAAAATATATTAATGATTTTGGGATTACATTTAAACTGTAACCAATCGGAACTGTAAATGCTGGATAACTGAAGATATTATTTGTTAGCTTTCCATTAACATAACCACCTTCTATAATATCACACTGAACGTTGATTGAATTTATTTCAGTTATTTTAGGTATATTTTCACTGATATGAAAACCTTGTGCATAGAGTTTCTTTTTAAATCCCAATAGTTTCGACAATGATCTATCATGATTAAAATCAACTTGATGATTTTCATCTAAAGTAAGAGAAAATTTATTTACTGCTGGTTCAACTGCGAAATGTAATTGTTTCTTGTCTTTAAATTGAATACCTAAATGTCTTTTTATTTCATTGGAAATAGATTCAACTTCATAAGATCCAGGAAGAAAAGTTAATTCTTTCCAAGTTTTACCTTTGTCATTTGAATACTTAAATCGGTCATTTACATCTTTGATAATATTTTGTATAGTGTTAAATGTTGAAAAACTAGTTAATGCTACTTCATAATGTTTGTCTTGTTCTAAGTGAATAATAGGATCTAAATTACAAGTATGTGATGACGCAGTTGCTATAAATTTTAAAGTCGTACTAAATTTTGATGAGGTTAAAATCTCGGTTAAATTTTCTAAATGTTTATTAATTTTTTCTAGTTCTGCCGAAGACATTTTTAACTAAATAATTTAGATATTCCCATATAGAGTTATGTGCTTCTTTCGCTGAGGCTAATAACATAATTAGATAAATTTTGGTAGTCTTCTTCAATTATAACGTTCTTTTCCCATAACCGTTTCGATATTGCATGTATTTCGTTAAAACTGGAGTTATGCCCTTGTTCTGCTGCAGCTACTAAAATATTTAATCTTTTCATTAATTCTTGTGGGTCATCTGGCAAAAATACAATTCTCTCTCCTGTTGCTGTTTTTGAATAAGCGACAATTGGTGAATAACCAGTCGCTGTTGGAACATCCGTCGCTGTTGAATAAGCACCCGTTGGAATACCAGTCGCTGTTGGGACTGATGCCATTGACAATAAGTGTACTAATTGTTTATAACGTTTAAGAGTTTTTACTGCGTTAACTTTATCTAACATATACAACTAATAGATGATAGTGGTAATATGCAAGATCCTAGTAAACTAAATAAAACGAGAAAACATTGTGTTGTGTTTGATGATTGTGTTAATGACAAAGATCAGGCAGTTCAGAGAAATTATTTTACAAGAGGTCGACATAATAACTGTAGTGTCTTTTATTTGACACAAAGTATGTATTCATTAGATGGCAGCGTTATTAGAAAGAATGCTAATATTTTTATGCTTTTCGAAATTAATTCAAGGAACCTAAGTGATTTGTTAAGAGACTTATGTATAAGAGATAAGGATGATTTTAAACAATCTTGCAGTAATGCTTGGTCAAACGATTATGGATTTATTACAATCAATATTGATAAAAAAGCACATGATAGAGTTATAGAACATTTGTTCACAGAGTAAAACTCTGAATCGAACATTTGTTCTCTGACTAGGCTTCGCCTCGAGGGGCTATAATCACAGAGCTATAATTCCTCTTCCAAGTCTTCATTATCAGTAAATTCACTATCGATGTATTCAATTATATTACATTCTTTTTGTATTCGTTGAACTATTTCGTCTTGAACATCTTCTCCGTTATAAGGTAACATAATACCATTTGCATCAGGTGCTTGTCGTTTAAGAAGATTTATTTGGGCAGAAAAACTTTTTTCTTCAGTGTTATTATTTTTATCAGGAATACTAATACCATTTTCTAAAGATCTTTTCCATGGTTTATTAACAGTTGTTGTTAATGTTTCACCATAGTGTAATTGTATATAATCTTCTACTTTTAATTTATTTTGTGAATATCCTTTAAATGTTCTCTTTTCACTAAGTCTCCCTTGTTCATCTACAGTAATACAATATTTTATTTTAGGAGCAATAAACATTGCACATATAATTCCGCCATTCCCATAATCATTTTTCCCTTGACACGATTCCCCACCAACATAGCCAGCAGCATCTAATTTATTGAAGAGCTCATTAGAAATGTATATTGAATCAGTGTTTTTTACAATCAATGGAAAACCACAATTAAATGTGCCATCTTCTGTTTCAATATCATAAACATATTGTGGGTTATTATTTAAATATCTTACAGTGGTGACATCTTTGGTAATATCATTTTTAACTTGACACGCAGTAAAACACAATGGTTTATCTTGTCTTTCGCTTACTACCAAATTAATACCTAGAGATGATGCCAAATTGTATAAACCACTAAAGCTTTCTTTATTTTTGTGTGTAAAACAAATAGTTGCATATTTACTTGTAAAAAAGATTTCTTGTCCCCATCTGCTGCATAAAATCCAACAAAGAACCAATATCTAATATTATATTCAGCATTTAGAACATACCAAGGAACACGTTTTTCTCTAAACTGATTATAATAATTTTCACTAAAGTATATAGCATATTGTTTTGGATTTTGAAAATTGAGTTTGTATACACTAGATGATCTCATTGTATCATATATTTTACAATCATTGTTATAAGCTTCATTAATATATGTTTTTAATTTCATTAAGAGGTTAAGGTCTTGGTTATTTAAAGTACAACAATATCTGACTCCTGATTCATAATTATAGATTCCAGCAGAGCCATCTCCTAAAAAGAACCCTTCTATAAATGCTTGCTTACATCTTAAATTAGGTGGATCATTAACATAAATATCACTTACAATTTGTTTCAATGTGATTGTATTGTCGTGTAAAAATAATTTATTATGTAGTAAATTTGTTCCTATATTTAATTCTTGTGGCTTTATTTCATTACCTCTTTCATCTAACAATGAATGATCTTCAGTAACATCTACTATTCCCATTTTTGTTCTTATTCGATAAATACTTTTATTTGTAAGATGTCTAATATTTTTTTTTACTTTACTCCATCCATTATGAGTATAAATTTCTAAATTATCAACTAATGAAATTTCTTTCATATCACCATTAATTTCAAACGGATTGATTTCATAGTTGTCTACAATACTATCTATTCTAGAAATAAATAATAAATTATTCGTTCTCAATATTACAGGCGTGTCAGCTGTTACTGAATCGGTATAATGAATGTATTTTTCGTTGAAACCATTAATTTCTAAAATAAAGTTATTCATAATTCTTCTAGAGTGAGAAAGAATAAAAGAACCTAAGTGTGATGGCATGAATGATGTCTTCCCATCTTTTACAATATTAGCTTTAAGAAATTCATCATCTTCCATTTCTACTTTCGATAAATATTGTTCATCATTTACTTTCTCAAAATCTTTGACTTCTTGAGTGAAATTTTTTCTCAATGTATTTTCATTCCATAAATGATATTTAGTGGTTATGTCTTTTTGTACGGTTTTTCCATATAGCGAATTCATTAATAATTTAATTAACTCATCGCCCACAGTGTTTCCTTCTATTTTATATTTTTTTCTTAAATTGAAGAGCTTTTCAATGTATTTGCGAAATGGTGAAACGTGATAATTTTCTTCATAGATTATACCATCTGTAATAGCTAATATTTTTCCGCCACATCTAACAATTTCCTGTATGTCTACAGAAGTTAATACATCATAACACATTCCATTCCTAAACCTTATTATTTCTTGATTGCAATTTTTTTCATTCTTTACCTTATCTTTCGCAGGAACTGGTTGAAAAAACATCTCATCAGGATAATGAAACACAACTGTGAATATTCCAGTTTTAGGACGAAATGATTGAGTGTTAAATTGATATAATACTACTTGTTCTTCTTCTTGTCTAAATTTTCTAGCGGAGTCAGCTTTAGGGTATTCTGAATGTTCGTCATACATAGCTGATGGATATAAAGATGTTGCATCAAACGCCATTAAGAATTCATTTTGTTGTCCGAGTAGTGTATGCTTAATTTCTTTACAAAGAGCATTCTTGTCTTCCAACTGATTATACTCTTTCATTAACTCTATTAAATTATTACCAGGGGACAAAGTCCCCCCAGCGTAGCGTGCAGTTAAATACCGCTGCAATATTGGTATCAAGATGTTACAAAATGGAGATTCGTAATGTCTTATATTTGCTGAAACTCTTCCACCTTTAACAGATTTTCTAATATAATTTCTAGCCCATAAATCAGTATGAGAATGAATATTTATGTTGTCCTCTTGTACACTCTTCATCCAACCGTTAAATGTTAAAGCAGAGGATGTTAAATTAGTAGTTATATCTTCACCAACTAATTCTTTCATAACATGATTGTACTTGTAGATACAAAATGCTAATGAAAGGACATCATTAATTAAATACGGTTTCCACTCATGTTCTTTTTCTTGATAATTGTCATGTGTAATTTCGCCAATTTCATAATTTAATTTACACACATTGGTAGGAATTTTAAATTCTCACACCATTTCGAAAGACTCGTTTTCACGTGTTGTAAGCTACACTTCATTACAATAGTTTGAAGTGCTAATTTGCCTCGAGGTGATGGGGTTTTTATCTTAGATCTAGAGGAACGTTGAATATACTTACTAACACTGTCAGTTGTATAAGGATTTTGTAAAGAAGCAGTGAGTATTCCTCTTGATGTTTTAAGCGGTGGTTTAGTTAATTTAAAATTAGATTTTATCGGAAAATATGCATCGAATCCTGATGAATTGTGCGCTATTAAAGTTACTTTCGAATAATTAAATTTTCCAAGAGTTTTAAAAAATTGATGTATCGGGCATGTGTCCTCTGGGTTTCCCTCGATCGAAAATTCATCGTGTTTCCTAACAAAGATTTTCACACAACGTTGAAGTTTAGTTAATTCTATTTCAGTTAAGTTATTATATTCACTTATCTGTTTCTTAAGTTCTTAAATTTCATTTTCATCCTTACTACTTTTTATTTTAATCATATCACTTAACAAACGCGTGTCAAATTTTTTCAATCTTTGCATTGGTAAACAAGATATAAATTTATTAAAATTAATAGCGCCTAAAGCATAAGGAATAGGATGAGCGGTTGGACAACTAGGATCTGGATAAGTTTCAAGATCCCATATATATGTTGAACCATAGTCAATTGGTTTCTTTGTTATGGTTTCATACGGAAGCGTTGTTAAATTTTCATCAGTAACTGTTTTATATATTGGTTTGAAATTATTTTCAATTTCTCTAATAGCTTCTGCTTTATGGAATTTATTGATTTAACAATAATGACCTATTGATGAACCTTCGTGAGAATAATTGTAATAAACGTAATCATGAGACGTTGTAATACCTCTAGGATTTAAATGACGATTAGTAGCACTGTAATACTGTACACATTCTCCAAAGTATTTATTGAATTGGGAAAATTTACAGTTTGACATCACTCCGGTTCTAGATGTGGCTTTCTCTTTATATAAAAAGTCATTAAACATCTCGATTATAATTTTAGCTTGTCCTTGATTGAAACCACGTAAGGCGTTGTAACATTTTATAAAGCAGAAATCTTCAGAAGGAATGTAACAATATTGCCCGATGTATTCTTTGATTCTATATTTCATATTAATACCAGCGCCTCTATGTGACCTTTGTACTAGCTTTATTCCAAAATCTTCGTATTTAATACTACCTGTAAAAATCCATTCGTTAGCATCGGATTTCTCTTCTAGATTAAGAAACCATGTTTCAAATGAATTTTTATTATAAAATGTAGCGTAAAAGTTTTCTATTGTGGTTCCATCTTCTTTAATCATAACACCAAATAAATTTAAAACTTTCCCATTGCGTAAAAGTTCGCGCATAGTATTTACTACATTAGTAAAAAGTTCATTTGCATACGTAATTTCATTTGGATTAAACAAATTCAATAGATCATCACCAAGTCTATCATCAGAGAATATATCAGTAATTGGTGTGGCTGATGTTTCTTTTGTTCTACGTTTTTGTTTTTTAATATTACGTTTACTACGTTTACGACTACGTTTAATTTGTACATCAAACTCATCAATTTGTTTCTTTATTAACTCGTCAAGCGTATGCGTTGATTTGTTATTCATTTTACAATTCATATGTTTTAAAAGAAAAAATTATGTTTTTAAAAGAAAAAATTATGTGTTTTTAATATAGAACCTTGGTTGCGTTTTTACATAGAACCTCGCTTCCGTTTTTACATACACACAGGAGTATTTAGTTGATGTAGTGTTTCTAAATCATAAACTGTTAATCGCTCTTTATTAACCAACCACCATAAATTATTGTATGCTAAAAATACTCTGAAGCTTCTTAGACAAAGTGGAAAGTCTTTTGTTTTAGCGTAACTTCTTATACCATGTTTTATTTTATAATCTTGCACGAATTGCATATATTTTCGATGATATTGAATTTTAACTGCTTGTTTTGAATTTATAGGTTTTGTAGGATGGGAATAATTTTTTTTAAAAACTGCCACGTGTTCTATTTTGTATTCGTTAATCATATTTTTTAAAACTAATTTTTAATTACGAATTTACATGATGGCGATTCGGGATTTCGGTATATGAATGTTCTATATTCATTTCTTTTTTCCTATTTTTTATATGAGAAAAAATGCTTCAGACTCCAGACTAATCCGACACTCATTTGAGTGTTTTATACCTCTGTAGCACCTCCGGACTACTACGGACTATTTAGTCTGAGGCTTAAATGAAGACAAGACACTCAAGTGAGTGTCGGACTGTCCGAAGCTTAAAAGAGGGTAAGGGGCTCAAGTGAGTGTATGGACTGTCCGAAGCTTAAAAGAGGACAAGAGACTCAAGTGAGTGTCGGACTGTCCGAGGCTTAAAAGAAGACAAGAGATTCAAGTGAGTGCATGGACTTGACTTCCGGACTATTACGGAAATCAATCAATCAATCAACCAATCTATCAATCATTCTATTTAGTCCGAGGCTTAAAAGAAGACAAGAGATTCAAGTAACTTTATGGACTTGACCTCCGGACTATTACAGGTACAAAGTTAATTACGTTAATGAAGATGGTGTTACGATCTATTTAGTCCGAGGGTTAAAAGAAGACAAGAGATTCAAGTAACTTTATGGACTTGACCTCCGGACTATTACAGATACAAAAGTTAATTACTCATGACAAATTGTTACATGACGTGCGAAGTTTCTCTTCATTACAACTTTGTTACAGTTATTACATCTCACTTGTGCTTTTAAGCATTCTTTACATTGGTATTTGCTATCATAAAATTCTGTTTTGGGTTTAAGAATTTCACAACTAGTACATTTACGTGTGTTAATTGTACATGACTTAGAATGATTAGTAAAACCCTGGGCAGTGAAATATTTATTACAATTCAAACATTGTCTATCTTTTATTTTTGGTTGTGTTGGTAATTGACATCTTTTTTGATGACGTGCGAAATTCTTAGATGTTATGTCTTTTCCACATTCAGCACACGTTTTTTACTGGTTGCGACTGTTCTAGCATTTGTTGTTGTAACATTTGTTCAACTTCTTCTTCGGAACGTGGGGCTTCAAATTCCTTGTTAGATAACATATTTTTAAACAGAAAAAATGATGTTGACAAATGTTGGAGGAGGTGCTTACATTTCAAATAATCAAGAATCAGTCATAGACCTAGACAACTATATCATGAAAACTGTAGACGTTTTAACAGGACCGTTACATCTTTCTATTCTTCCACAACAAAATACTGAATTAGCAAATAAAGAATATAGACAGGTGGCTCCACTAATAAATGAATTAGAGTTTCTAAAACTTAATGACAAATCATTAACAAAAAAATTATTAAAACTTGATAAAAAGAATAAAGCTCTAGAAGTAGATATATCAACACATCATAAAAAAAATAACGGAACAGTCAAAGATTGTAATCCTATTATCAATAACTTTAAGGGGTGCCATTATAAAGAATACAAATCAAAATAAACAACTGAAAGAAGAGTTAGTCAAAGTTACTGAAAAGAATCAAAAATTATTACAACAGTTGCAACAACTGCAATCTACATTCCAAAAAAGTGTTGACGAATTGAGTACCAGAATTACACAACAAGTGAAGTTCATGAATAAAGTGATAAATGAAGTAAAAACACTTAATCAAAAGGTTAGTGATAAAGCACAATTGAATGCTCTTAAAACGGCGTTGAAGATTAACCAGGAGAAAATGCAAGTTAATAGCAAAGAAATTAAAGTACATCACACGCTGCTTGACGCAATAGATAAAGTGCAACAGAAAATTAATATAGTTATCACGAAGTTGTTGTCCATTCATACACGTAAATCTCAATCAGACCAAAGGTCCTCAGGTTACTAACCTATAGAACTTTGTTCAGAGGCTTTAGCCGATCAGATCAAAGGTCATCTGGCTTTAGCCGATCCTAACCATTTTTCCATTAAGAATTTCAATTGAATATTCTACATCTTCTAGCAATAAACCATAAGCCATCAATGATGTTGTGGAATTTGTCTTTTCAATATTAATTGTCACATCACAACCAGTCTTGATAATATCTTCAGATTGTGCACTTAAATCAAAACAGAAAACAGGATATAAATTCTTCCAATCTACAGGATTTAATTGTGCTTCAACTCCAAATTCTCGACATAGATTTCTATAAGCGTCATATCCTTCCATGAATTGATTATTTGAGCAATCAAATCTTAATGGATCGATAGGATAACGTGTTTGATTTAATGAAATTTGTAAACTTCTAATTGAATTAATATGGAAAAGACTATTGTTCTTATCAAAACCAGGAGTTTCATTCTTTTGAAAAGTGAGTAAAAAATATCTTGGAGTATTCGATGTCCTTGTGAAATGCCAGTTAAATCTTTGTTCAGTAAAAGTGACTGAACTCGCAGTACGCTTCATAAAACTTACTGGAATTGGTTTATTAGTATTTAATCGTTTCGTAATAGTTAATTCAACCTCTAAAAACTAGGAGTAATGTGCTTGATCCACCATTCAAATCTATCAATTTTTAAATATGCTTTCTTCCCAGCCTTTCCATAAAATATTGATTCATTATTTACAGTGCGATGAATTATTAATTTGAACTTTAATTGATATGATATTTTGTTGTAATCTAAATACCCGAATAATGGAGACAATGACCAATCAATAGTTTGTTTACTTTTATTATTAAAATTACGTCTTTCTTTATATGCATTATTATTTGTTTTATTTAAATGTTTTGCAATTTGTTCTACATCTTTCGCAATTCCTGCTGCGTCTGTTCCAGCGTGAGTTAAATCATCTATAATTATACCATCATTATTGTCTGGAAACCATCCTTCGATTTCATGCATTTTAGTATTTTCACCTATTGTAACAAATCGAAGCATCGAATCAATAATACCAGGTGAATCACTTATTGTTTCTATATTTTGTGTTGCAACATCTAAACGCATTTGTGTAAATAATCTTGGGAAGAAATTGTTTTCTAATGTAATATTATCCGTAGCAGGCAATGATGTTGTAAAATTAGCATCAGAATATAGTGAATATTCACAGTGTAAAAATGAATCGGGTAAATATAAATCACTTTGCTGATTATCAACTTCAAAAATTAAATCACCTCCAGTATTCACTCTTCCTGAAGAACCGGGGTTCATAGCAACTCTTATATAGTCATTCTTTTTTTGATTATAACTGACAAACGGGGGATCGTCTAATCTAAATTTGCTTTCGATCAGAGTTGACATTATATTTTTTTATTAGAAAAAATCAGTTTGATACTAGAATTTTGCTAATCCATTTCCTCTCATTTCTTCAATTGTTTTTTCATCATGTTTACTTTCCATCTTCGCTAATTGTGCAATTTTGTTTTTTGTTTCCTCTGAGAGCTTTTTGTCTTTCTGCATTTCTTTTGCATCATTTCTAAGTTTGCGAATAGCTTCTAGTTGCTTTAATTCGTTTTGTGACTTAACAGCATACGATATTGCACTAGCTGTACTACCTATAGCAGCTGCTCCTTTAGCAGCAGATGAAATCAAATCTTTATTATTTTTAATCAAGTTAACGATACTTCCGATGCCAGAAAAGACGCCAGCTCCTTCTGTTTGAATAGTGTCTACACTATCATAATGGTACACAGGTTTCATAGATGGTTCATGAGTAATTTTATTATTTGAAGCAAAATGTTTAAGATTGTGTTTATAAATTATCGGCATTTTTTAAGCTTAAATTTGACTTTTGGGAAAAATATTTACGTTTATGATCGGCTAAAGCCTCTGAACAAGCTTCTATTGGTTAGAAAAACCCAAGACTATAAATTTTTTATTAAAAAATGAATAATAAAACGGTTGAATTAAAACTACGTAACATCATTGACAAAAATACACCGAAAACTATTACGGTTGACAAAAAGAAGTATTACATAAGTAGACCAATGATCGAGAATATTAAATTACAAGAAGAAAAGAATGGAGGAATTCTACCATTAATTCCTCTAATAATAGGAGGTATATGCAGCAGGAAGTGTTGCAGGTGGGACAGCTGGTATTGTCCAGGCAGTAAATAAAAATAAATCAGAGAAGGCAGCATTAGAAGAACAAAAACGACATAATCGAGAGTTAGAGAAAGCGGCAAGAGGTGAGGGAATAGTAGTTAATTTTATTAGTAAATTAAATTTAGCTAATGAGGGGAAACGAGTTCTTAAAAATGTACTAAATAATATTGATGATTTAATTCAAATAAAAGAACCGAAAGATGGATCTGGCATATATCTAAATCCTAGTATGGTACATTAAAAATTAATCTTTAAAAATGAGCGAAGTGGATTCCTTGAATTTGAATAACTTAAGAATTTCAACTCTAGATCTAATGGATTATCTCTTAAAAGTACATAGAACCTCAAATTCTCAGCGTCACGAAAGTGGGGACAGCGTTTGGATTCAGACCGGAGGTGACCCAACTGGATCTTCGATGCCGAGACGCGAAGCGTCGACTTCCGGTTGCCAGCGTTACGAAGGTAACGATAGACAAAAAGCATTAGAAAACTTTCCTGGTTTTATTTGGAGTAAATATTCGAAAGAGAAACATTTACCTGGACATTCATATACCGGTCCAGGAACTCGATTAGATATAAGACTAGATGAGGATAATAATCCAAAACCAGGTGAAGAACCAATAAATAGAGTAGACGCCGCCGCTTATAGACATGATTTAGCTTATCGAAATCATGACCTAAGTTCTCGACATGTAGCTGATAAGACAATGATACAAGAATTAGATGGTATTCAGAATCCTTCCTTTAGAGAAAGAATTGAAAGAATGTTTGTTAAGAAAGCTTTACAAGCAAAAATGCTTTTTGGCCAGGGGATAGATGAAACGACAGCAAAGCTGTCTGAGAGCAACGCTCGAACCTACGCGTCCGAAATTCATAGGGAATACAGAAAGCCGAAATATCTATTGAAAGTAAAAGTATTTAATAAAGATGATATTTGGAGTGCTGATCTAATAAATATGCCTAATGAAAGAGGGTTTAAGTACGCATTGACCGTTATAGATCTATATACACGTTGCGCTTGGGTAAAGCCTTTAAAAAACAAAAGTGGTCTGTCAGTTAAATATGCGTTTGAAGAAATCTTTAAAGAAAATAATAGAACACCAAAGAAGCTATTCGTTGATAAAGGGTCCGAGTTTTACAATAGAAACGTGAAGCCACTATTTGAAACTGTTTATTCCACAGAAAATGCAGGAAAAGCTGTAGTAATAGAGCGCTTTAATAGAACGCTTAAAGGTAAGATCTTCAAAAAATTTACTGAGCAAGGAAATCAGAAATGGTTAAAAATATTACCAGGAATTGTAGATGAGTATAATAATAAAGTTCATTCAGGTATTGAAGAAACTCCAAAGAAGGCTTCTGATGAGCCTGATTTGATACGAAAGAAAATATTCGAAAATAATTATTCGAATGAGAATAATACGAATGTACAGAAACGTAAGCCGAAATTTAAAATTGGAGATAGGGTGCGAATATTTAAGTATAAGAATAAATTTGAAAAAGGCTTTGTTGGCTATTGGACGAAAGAGATATTTGAAGTTTGTAAAATAAATCAAACTTATCCGATTACTTACGAAATCAAAGATTTAGATGATGAAGATATCAGAGGCCGATTTTATCAAAATGAATTACAACGAAGCGATTTTTAATTATCATCATTATTATTATTCAATTCTAATATAATATCTAGAAATGGTACTCCTTCCTGTAATTTCAATAAAACATAAAGACATAATTGCCCACAGTAAGTAGTTCCTGGTTTTTGAATTTGAAATGTATTATAAATACCATTTCCAAGTATTTCGCTTACTTGATTCGTAGGTGGAAGTCCGTATGAGTCAAAATAATAATTAGAACAGTTTATATTTCTTTGACCTGCTGACCAATGTATGCCTTTTTGATCTGACGTGTGGAGATTGGTTACGAAATTTACAGTTGGCTTATTTTTGATCAATTGTAATTCGCCTCTCATTAGGACATGAAAATTCTTTATTCCTAATCGATTAGCGATTTTCTTTAGGTCAAAATTTGTAGTTGTTTGTTTACCGCATTGTTTTAGGAACTCAGTCAGACTTGTCATTTTTCATAAAATAAATTGTTTCTATTATATTCCCATAAAACTGAAACTAAAAACAACACATGGATATTTCAATTTGGGTAGTATATTTCCAAAATGCATCTGCACAAGTCGGCAAATATTGCGCGAATATGTATATTACGAATTTTCGTTCTACAGTAAAATGAAATAAAATCAGCTACTGCTATCTAACTTCTTACAACAATCGTCTACTAAATATAATATTACAAATTGCATGAACGATATGTCCACGCGTGGACAAGGTTTCATTGGATGATAGAAAATGACGTCATATAACAACAACGTTTTGCCTTTCTTCTCCGTTTTCTCTCCTTATCAAAAAATGCAGGGTCAAAAATAATAGGAAATTTCTCCATTTGTTCAATGATAAAAGTGTTATATTCTTCCTTCTTATCATTGGAAATATATCGTTTTGAAATTTCTGCAAATAACTCCGGAAACGAAGCAATAATGTCTGACTGTTCTTCGATAACTTCTTGTGTCATGACTGATCACAGCGGAGCACACGATACAATGACAGACGAGAGAGAGAGAGAAATGAACTTTTAGTAGCAACTTTGCCACCGTTGCCATAACGATCTTCAACCTGATGACAGTTTGCAATTGTTTTGTCGTCATGTTTACTTTCCATCTTCGCTAATTGTGCAATTTTGTTTTTTGTTTCCTCTGAGAGCTTTTTGTCTTTCTGCATTTCTTTTGCATCATTTCTAAGTTTGCGAATAGCTTCTAGTTGCTTTAATTCGTTTTGTGACTTAACAGCATTCGATATTGCACTAGCTGTACTACCTATAGCAGCTGCTCCTTTAGCAGCAGATGAAATCAAATCTTTATTATTTTTAATCAAGTTAACGATACTTCCGATGCCAGAAAAGACGCCAGCTCCTTCTGTTTGAATAGTGTCTACACTATCATAATGGTACACAGGTTTCATAGATGGTTCATGAGTAATTTTATTATTTGAAGCAAAATGTTTAAGATTGTGTTTATAAATTATCGGCATTTTTTAAGCTTAAATTTGACTTTTGGGAAAAATATTTACGTTTATGATCGGCTAAAGCCTCTGAACAAGCTTCTATTGGTTAGAAAAACCCAAGACTATAAATTTTTTATTAAAAAATGAATAATAAAACGGTTGAATTAAAACTACGTAACATCATTGACAAAAATACACCGAAAACTATTACGGTTGACAGAAAGAAGTATTGCATAAGTAGACCAATGATCGAGAATATTAAATTACAAGAAGAAAAGAATGGAGGAATTCTACCATTAATTCCTCTAATAATAGGAGGTATATGCAGCAGGAAGTGTTGCAGGTGGGACAGCTGGTATTGTCCAGGCAGTAAATAAAAATAAATCAGAGAAGGCAGCATTAGAAGAACAAAAACGACATAATCGAGAGTTAGAGAAAGCGGCAAGAGGTGAGGGAATAGTAGATAATTTTATTAGTAAATTAAATTTAGCTAATGAGGGGAAACGAGTTCTTAAAAATGTACTAAATAATATTGATGATTTAATTCAAATAAAAGAACCGAAAGATGGATCTGGCATATATCTAAATCCTAGTATGGTACGTTAAAAATTAATCTTTAAAAATGAGCGAAGTGGATTCCTTGAATTTGAATAACTTAAGAATTTCAACTCTAGATCTAATGGATTATCTCTTAAAAGTACATAGAACCTCAAATTCTCAGCGTCACGAAAGTGGGGACAGCGTTTGGATTCAGACCGGAGGTGACCCAACTGGATCTTCGATGCCGAGACGCGAAGCGTCGACTTCCGGTTGCCAGCGTTACGAAGGTAACGATATACAAAAAGCATTAGAAAACTTTCCTGGTTTTATTTGGAGTAAATATTCGAAAGAGAAACATTTACCTGGACATTCATATACCGGTCCAGGAACTCGATTAGATATAAGACTAGATGAGGATAATAATCCAAAACCAGGTGAAGAACCAATAAATAGAGTAGACGCCGCCGCTTATAGACATGATTTAGCTTATCGAAATCATGACCTAAGTTCTCGACATGTAGCTGATAAGACAATGATACAAGAATTAGATGGTATTCAGAATCCTTCCTTTAGAGAAAGAATTGAAAGAATGTTTGTTAAGAAAGCTTTACAAGCAAAAATGCTTTTTGGCCAGGGGATAGATGAAACGACAGCAAAGATGTCTGAGAGCAACGCTCGAACCTACGCGTCCGAAATTCATAGGGAATACAGAAAGCCGAAATATCTATTGAAAGTAAAAGTATTTAATAAAGATGATATTTGGAGTGCTGATCTAATAAATATGCCTAATGAAAGAGGGTTTAAGTACGCATTGACCGTTATAGATTTATATACACGTTGCGCTTGGGTAAAGCCTTTAAAAAACAAAAGTGGTCTGTCAGTTAAATATGCGTTTGAAGAAATCTTTAAAGAAAATAATAGAACACCAAAGAAGCTATTCGTTGATAAAGGGTCCGAGTTTTACAATAGAAACGTGAAGCCACTATTTGAAACTGTTTATTCCACAGAAAATGCAGGAAAAGCTGTAGTAATAGAGCGCTTTAATAGAACGCTAAAAGGTAAGATCTTCAAAAAATTTACTGAGCAAGGAAATCAGAAATGGTTAAAAATATTACCAGGAATTGTAGATGAGTACAATAATAAAGTTCATTCAGGTATTGAAGAAACTCCAAAGAAGGCTTCTGATGAGCCTGATTTGATACGAAAGAAAATATTCGAAAATAATTATTCGAATGAGAATAATACGAATGTACAGAAACGTAAGCCGAAATTTAAAATTGGAGATAGGGTGCGAATATTTAAGTATAAGAATAAATTTGAAAAAGGCTTTGTTGGCTATTGGACGAAAGAGATATTTGAAGTTTGTAAAATAAATCAAACTTATCCGATTACTTACGAAATCAAAGATTTAGATGATGAAGATATCAGAGGCCGATTTTATCAAAATGAATTACAACGAAGCGATTTTTAATTATCATCATTATTATTATTCAATTCTAATATAATATCTAGAAATGGTACTCCTTCCTGTAATTTCAATAAAACATAAAGACATAATTGCCCACAGTAAGTAGTTCCTGGTTTTTGAATTTGAAATGTATTATAAATACCATTTCCAAGTATTTCTCTTACTTGATTCGTAGGTGGAAGTCCGTATGAGTCAAAATAATAATTAGAACAGTTTATATTTCTTTGTCCTGCTGACCAATGTACGCCTTTTTGATCTGACGTGTGGAGATTGGTTACGAAATTTACAGTTGGCTTATTTTTGATCAATTGTAATTCGCCTCTCATTAGGACATGAAAATTCTTTATTCCTAATCGATTAGCGATTTTCTTTAGGTCGAAATTTGTAGTTGTTTGTTTACCGCATTGTTTTAGGAACTCAGTCAGACTTGTCATTTTTCATAAAATAAATTGTTTCTATTATATTCCCATAAAACTGAAACTAAAAACAACACATGGATATTTCAATTTGGGTAGTATATTTCCAAAATGCATCTGCACAAGTCGGCAAATATTGCGCGAATATGTATATTACGAATTTTCGTTCTACAGTAAAATGAAATAAAATCAGCTACTGCTATCTAACTTCTTACAACAATCGTCTACTAAATATAATATTACAAATTGCATGAACGATATGTCCACGCGTGGACAAGGTTTCATTGGATGATAGAAAATGACGTCATATAACAACAACGTTTTGCCTTTCTTCTCCGTTTTCTCTCCTTATCAAAAAATGCAGGGTCAAAAATAATAGGAAATTTCTCCATTTGTTCAATGATAAAAGTGTTATATTCTTCCTTCTTATCATTGGAAATATATCGTTTTGAAATTTCTGCAAATAACTCCGGAAACGAAGCAATAATGTCTGACTGTTCTTCGATAACTTCTTGTGTCATGACTGATCACAGCGGAGCACACGATACAATGACAGACGAGAGAGAGAGAAATGAACTTTTAGTAGCAACTTTGCCACCGTTGCCATAACGATCTTCAACCTGATGACAGTTTGCAATTGTTTTGTCGTCATGTTTACTTTCCATCTTCGCTAATTGTGCAATTTTGTTTTTTGTTTCCTCTGAGAGCTTTTTGTCTTTCTGCATTTCTTTTGCATCATTTCTAAGTTTGCGAATAGCTTCTAGTTGCTTTAATTCGTTTTGTGACTTAACAGCATTCGATATTGCACTAGCTGTACTACCTATAGCAGCTGCTCCTTTAGCAGCAGATGAAATCAAATCTTTATTATTTTTAATCAAGTTAACGATACTTCCGATGCCAGAAAAGACGCCAGCTCCTTCTGTTTGAATAGTGTCTACACTATCATAATGGTACACAGGTGTCATAGATGGTTCATGAGTAATTTTATTATTTGAAGCAAAATGTTTAAGATTGTGTTTATAAATTATCGGCATTTTTTAAGCTTAAATTTGACTTTTGGGAAAAATATTTACGTTTATGATCGGCTAAAGCCTCTGAACAAGCTTCTATTGGTTAGAAAAACCCAAGACTATAAATTTTTTATTAAAAAATGAATAATAAAACGGTTGAATTAAAACTACGTAACATCATTGACAAAAATACACCGAAAACTATTACGGTTGACAGAAAGAAGTATTGCATAAGTAGACCAATGATCGAGAATATTAAATTACAAGAAGAAAAGAATGGAGGAATTCTACCATTAATACCTCTAATAATAGGAGGTATATGCAGCAGGAAGTGTTGCAGGTGGGACAGCTGGTATTGTCCAGGCAGTAAATAAAAATAAATCAGAGAAGGCAGCATTAGAAGAACAAAAACGACATAATCGAGAGTTAGAGAAAGCGGCAAGAGGTGAGGGAATAGTAGATAATTTTATTAGTAAATTAAATTTAGCTAATGAGGGGAAACGAGTTCTTAAAAATGTACTAAATAATATTGATGATTTAATTCAAATAAAAGAACCGAAAGATGGATCTGGCATATATCTAAATCCTAGTATGGTACATTAAAAATTAATCTTTAAAAATGAGCGAAGTGGATTCCTTGAATTTGAATAACTTAAGAATTTCAACTCTAGATCTAATGGATTATCTCTTAAAAGTACATAGAACCTCAAATTCTCAGCGTCACGAAAGTGGGGACAGCGTTTGGATTCAGACCGGAGGTGACCCAACTGGATCTTCGATGCCGAGACGCGAAGCGTCGACTTCCGGTTGCCAGCGTTACGAAGGTAACGATATACAAAAAGCATTAGAAAACTTTCCTGGTTTTATTTGGAGTAAATATTCGAAAGAGAAACATTTACCTGGACATTCATATACCGGTCCAGGAACTCGATTAGATATAAGACTAGATGAGGATAATAATCCAAAACCAGGTGAAGAACCAATAAATAGAGTAGACGCCGCCGCTTATAGACATGATTTAGCTTATCGAAATCATGACCTAAGTTCTCGACATGTAGCTGATAAGACAATGATACAAGAATTAGATGGTATTCAGAATCCTTCCTTTAGAGAAAGAATTGAAAGAATGTTTGTTAAGAAAGCTTTACAAGCAAAAATGCTTTTTAGCCAGGGGATAGATGAAACGACAGCAAAGCTGTCTGAGAGCAACGCTCGAACCTACGCGTCCGAAATTCATAGGGAATACAGAAAGCCGAAATATCTATTGAAAGTAAAAGTATTTAATAAAGATGATATTTGGAGTGCTGATCTAATAAATATGCCTAATGAAAGAGGGTTTAAGTACGCATTGACCGTTATAGATTTATATACACGTTGCGCTTGGGTAAAGCCTTTAAAAAACAAAAGTGGTCTGTCAGTTAAATATGCGTTTGAAGAAATCTTTAAAGAAAATAATAGAACACCAAAGAAGCTATTCGTTGATAAAGGGTCCGAGTTTTACAATAGAAACGTGAAGCCACTATTTGAAACTGTTTATTCCACAGAAAATGCAGGAAAAGCTGTAGTAATAGAGCGCTTTAATAGAACGCTTAAAGGTAAGATCTTCAAAAAATTTACTGAGCAAGGAAATCAGAAATGGTTAAAAATATTACCAGGAATTGTAGATGAGTATAATAATAAAGTTCATTCAGGTATTGAAGAAACTCCAAAGAAGGCTTCTGATGAGCCTGATTTGATACGAAAGAAAATATTCGAAAATAATTATTCGAATGAGAATAATACGAATGTACAGAAACGTAAGCCGAAATTTAAAATTGGAGATAGGGTGCGAATATTTAAGTATAAGAATAAATTTGAAAAAGGCTTTGTTGGCTATTGGACGAAAGAGATATTTGAAGTTTGTAAAATAAATCAAACTTATCCGATTACTTACGAAATCAAAGATTTAGATGATGAAGATATCAGAGGCCGATTTTATCAAAATGAATTACAACGAAGCGATTTTTAATTATCATCATTATTATTATTCAATTCTAATATAATATCTAGAAATGGTACTCCTTCCTGTAATTTCAATAAAACATAAAGACATAATTGCCCACAGTAAGTAGTTCCTGGTTTTTGAATTTGAAATGTATTATAAATACCATTTCCAAGTATTTCTCTTACTTGATTCGTAGGTGGAAGTCCGTATGAGTCAAAATAATAATTAGAACAGTTTATATTTCTTTGACCTGCTGACCAATGTATGCCTTTTTGATCTGACGTGTGGAGATTGGTTACGAAATTTACAGTTGGCTTATTTTTGATCAATTGTAATTCGCCTCTCATTAGGACATGAAAATTCTTTATTCCTAATCGATTAGCGATTTTCTTTAGGTCAAAATTTGTAGTTGTTTGTTTACCGCATTGTTTTAGGAACTCAGTCAGACTTGTCATTTTTCATAAAATAAATTGTTTCTATTATATTCCCATAAAACTGAAACTAAAAACAACACATGGATATTTCAATTTGGGTAGTATATTTCCAAAATGCATCTGCACAAGTCGGCAAATATTGCGCGAATATGTATATTACGAATTTTCGTTCTACAGTAAAATGAAATAAAATCAGCTACTGCTATCTAACTTCTTACAACAATCGTCTACTAAATATAATATTACAAATTGCATGAACGATATGTCCACGCGTGGACAAGGTTTCATTGGATGATAGAAAATGACGTCATATAACAACAACGTTTTGCCTTTCTTCTCCGTTTTCTCTCCTTATCAAAAAATGCAGGGTCAAAAATAATAGGAAATTTCTCCATTTGTTCAATGATAAAAGTGTTATATTCTTCCTTCTTATCATTGGAAATATATCGTTTTGAAATTTCTGCAAATAACTCCGGAAACGAAGCAATAATGTCTGACTGTTCTTCGATAACTTCTTGTGTCATGACTGATCACAGCGGAGCACACGATACAATGACAGACGAGAGAGAGAGAAATGAACTTTTAGTAGCAACTTTGCCACCGTTGCCATAACGATCTTCAACCTGATGACAGTTTGCAATTGTTTTGTCGTCATGTTTACTTTCCATCTTCGCTAATTGTGCAATTTTGTTTTTTGTTTCCTCTGAGAGCTTTTTGTCTTTCTGCATTTCTTTTGCATCATTTCTAAGTTTGCGAATAGCTTCTAGTTGCTTTAATTCGTTTTGTGACTTAACAGCATTCGATATTGCACTAGCTGTACTACCTATAGCAGCTGCTCCTTTAGCAGCAGATGAAATCAAATCTTTATTATTTTTAATCAAGTTAACGATACTTCCGATGCCAGAAAAGACGCCAGCTCCTTCTGTTTGAATAGTGTCTACACTATCATAATGGTACACAGGTGTCATAGATGGTTCATGAGTAATTTTATTATTTGAAGCAAAATGTTTAAGATTGTGTTTATAAATTATCGGCATTTTTTAAGCTTAAATTTGACTTTTGGGAAAAATATTTACGTTTATGATCGGCTAAAGCCTCTGAACAAGCTTCTATTGGTTAGAAAAACCCAAGACTATAAATTTTTTATTAAAAAATGAATAATAAAACGGTTGAATTAAAACTACGTAACATCATTGACAAAAATACACCGAAAAATCTTACGGTTGACAGAAAGAAGTATTGCATAAGTAGACCAATGATCGAGAATATTAAATTACAAGAAGAAAAGAATGGAGGAATTCTACCATTAATTCCTCTAATAATAGGAGGTATATGCAGCAGGAAGTGTTGCAGGTGGGACAGCTGGTATTGTCCAGGCAGTAAATAAAAATAAATCAGAGAAGGCAGCATTAGAAGGCTTATCATTGGAAATATATCGTTTTGAAATTTCTGCAAATAACTCCGGAAACGAAGCAATAATGTCTGACTGTTCTTCGATAACTTCTTGTGTCATGACTGATCACAGCGGAGCACACGATACAATGACAGACGAGAGAGAGAGAGAAATGAACTTTTAGTAGCAACTTTGCCACCGTTGCCATAACGATCTTCAACCTGATGACAGTTTGCAATTGTTTTGTCGTCATGTTTACTTTCCATCTTCGCTAATTGTGCAATTTTGTTTTTTGTTTCCTCTGAGAGCTTTTTGTCTTTCTGCATTTCTTTTGCATCATTTCTAAGTTTGCGAATAGCTTCTAGTTGCTTTAATTCGTTTTGTGACTTAACAGCATTCGATATTGCACTAGCTGTACTACCTATAGCAGCTGCTCCTTTAGCAGCAGATGAAATCAAATCTTTATTATTTTTAATCAAGTTAACGATACTTCCGATGCCAGAAAAGACGCCAGCTCCTTCTGTTTGAATAGTGTCTACACTATCATAATGGTACACAGGTGTCATAGATGGTTCATGAGTAATTTTATTATTTGAAGCAAAATGTTTAAGATTGTGTTTATAAATTATCGGCATTTTTTAAGCTTAAATTTGACTTTTGGGAAAAATATTTACGTTTATGATCGGCTAAAGCCTCTGAACAAGCTTCTATTGGTTAGAAAAACCCAAGACTATAAATTTTTTATTAAAAAATGAATAATAAAACGGTTGAATTAAAACTACGTAACATCATTGACAAAAATACACCGAAAACTATTACGGTTGACAGAAAGAAGTATTGCATAAGTAGACCAATGATCGAGAATATTAAATTACAAGAAGAAAAGAATGGAGGAATTCTACCATTAATTCCTCTAATAATAGGAGGTATATGCAGCAGGAAGTGTTGCAGGTGAGACAGCTGGTATTGTCCAGGCAGTAAATAAAAATAAATCAGAGAAGGCAGCATTAGAAGAACAAAAACGACATAATCGAGAGTTAGAGAAAGCGGCAAGAGGTGAGGGAATAGTAGATAATTTTATTAGTAAATTAAATTTAGCTAATGAGGGGAAACGAGTTCTTAAAAATGTACTAAATAATATTGATGATTTAATTCAAATAAAAGAACCGAAAGATGGATCTGGCATATATCTAAATCCTAGTATGGTACATTAAAAATTAATCTTTAAAAATGAGCGAAGTGGATTCCTTGAATTTGAATAACTTAAGAATTTCAACTCTAGATCTAATGGATTATCTCTTAAAAGTACATAGAACCTCAAATTCTCAGCGTCACGAAAGTGGGGACAGCGTTTGGATTCAGACCGGAGGTGACCCAACTGGATCTTCGATGCCGAGACGCGAAGCGTCGACTTCCGGTTGCCAGCGTTACGAAGGTAACGATATACAAAAAGCATTAGAAAACTTTCCTGGTTTTATTTGGAGTAAATATTCGAAAGAGAAACATTTACCTGGACATTCATATACCGGTCCAGGAACTCGATTAGATATAAGACTAGATGAGGATAATAATCCAAAACCAGGTGAAGAACCAATAAATAGAGTAGACGCCGCCGCTTATAGACATGATTTAGCTTATCGAAATCATGACCTAAGTTCTCGACATGTAGCTGATAAGACAATGATACAAGAATTAGATGGTATTCAGAATCCTTCCTTTAGAGAAAGAATTGAAAGAATGTTTGTTAAGAAAGCTTTACAAGCAAAAATGCTTTTTGGCCAGGGGATAGATGAAACGACAGCAAAGATGTCTGAGAGCAACGCTCGAACCTACGCGTCCGAAATTCATAGGGAATACAGAAAGCCGAAATATCTATTGAAAGTAAAAGTATTTAATAAAGATGATATTTGGAGTGCTGATCTAATAAATATGCCTAATGAAAGAGGGTTTAAGTACGCATTGACCGTTATAGATTTATATACACGTTGCGCTTGGGTAAAGCCTTTAAAAAACAAAAGTGGTCTGTCAGTTAAATATGCGTTTGAAGAAATCTTTAAAGAAAATAATAGAACACCAAAGAAGCTATTCGTTGATAAAGGGTCCGAGTTTTACAATAGAAACGTGAAGCCACTATTTGAAACTGTTTATTCCACAGAAAATGCAGGAAAAGCTGTAGTAATAGAGCGCTTTAATAGAACGCTAAAAGGTAAGATCTTCAAAAAATTTACTGAGCAAGGAAATCAGAAATGGTTAAAAATATTACCAGGAATTGTAGATGAGTACAATAATAAAGTTCATTCAGGTATTGAAGAAACTCCAAAGAAGGCTTCTGATGAGCCTGATTTGATACGAAAGAAAATATTCGAAAATAATTATTCGAATGAGAATAATACGAATGTACAGAAACGTAAGCCGAAATTTAAAATTGGAGATAGGGTGCGAATATTTAAGTATAAGAATAAATTTGAAAAAGGCTTTGTTGGCTATTGGACGAAAGAGATATTTGAAGTTTGTAAAATAAATCAAACTTATCCGATTACTTACGAAATCAAAGATTTAGATGATGAAGATATCAGAGGCCGATTTTATCAAAATGAATTACAACGAAGCGATTTTTAATTATCATCATTATTATTATTCAATTCTAATATAATATCTAGAAATGGTACTCCTTCCTGTAATTTCAATAAAACATAAAGACATAATTGCCCACAGTAAGTAGTTCCTGGTTTTTGAATTTGAAATGTATTATAAATACCATTTCCAAGTATTTCTCTTACTTGATTCGTAGGTGGAAGTCCGTATGAGTCAAAATAATAATTAGAACAGTTTATATTTCTTTGTCCTGCTGACCAATGTACGCCTTTTTGATCTGACGTGTGGAGATTGGTTACGAAATTTACAGTTGGCTTATTTTTGATCAATTGTAATTCGCCTCTCATTAGGACATGAAAATTCTTTATTCCTAATCGATTAGCGATTTTCTTTAGGTCGAAATTTGTAGTTGTTTGTTTACCGCATTGTTTTAGGAACTCAGTCAGACTTGTCATTTTTCATAAAATAAATTGTTTCTATTATATTCCCATAAAACTGAAACTAAAAACAACACATGGATATTTCAATTTGGGTAGTATATTTCCAAAATGCATCTGCACAAGTCGGCAAATATTGCGCGAATATGTATATTACGAATTTTCGTTCTACAGTAAAATGAAATAAAATCAGCTACTGCTATCTAACTTCTTACAACAATCGTCTACTAAATATAATATTACAAATTGCATGAACGATATGTCCACGCGTGGACAAGGTTTCATTGGATGATAGAAAATGACGTCATATAACAACAACGTTTTGCCTTTCTTCTCCGTTTTCTCTCCTTATCAAAAAATGCAGGGTCAAAAATAATAGGAAATTTCTCCATTTGTTCAATGATAAAAGTGTTATATTCTTCCTTCTTATCATTGGAAATATATCGTTTTGAAATTTCTGCAAATAACTCCGGAAACGAAGCAATAATGTCTGACTGTTCTTCGATAACTTCTTGTGTCATGACTGATCACAGCGGAGCACACGATACAATGACAGACGAGAGAGAGAGAGAAATGAACTTTTAGTAGCAACTTTGCCACCGTTGCCATAACGATCTTCAACCTGATGACAGTTTGCAATTGTTTTGTCGTCATGTTTACTTTCCATCTTCGCTAATTGTGCAATTTTGTTTTTTGTTTCCTCTGAGAGCTTTTTGTCTTTCTGCATTTCTTTTGCATCATTTCTAAGTTTGCGAATAGCTTCTAGTTGCTTTAATTCGTTTTGTGACTTAACAGCATTCGATATTGCACTAGCTGTACTACCTATAGCAGCTGCTCCTTTAGCAGCAGATGAAATCAAATCTTTATTATTTTTAATCAAGTTAACGATACTTCCGATGCCAGAAAAGACGCCAGCTCCTTCTGTTTGAATAGTGTCTACACTATCATAATGGTACACAGGTGTCATAGATGGTTCATGAGTAATTTTATTATTTGAAGCAAAATGTTTAAGATTGTGTTTATAAATTATCGGCATTTTTTAAGCTTAAATTTGACTTTTGGGAAAAATATTTACGTTTATGATCGGCTAAAGCCTCTGAACAAGCTTCTATTGGTTAGAAAAACCCAAGACTATAAATTTTTTATTAAAAAATGAATAATAAAACGGTTGAATTAAAACTACGTAACATCATTGACAAAAATACACCGAAAACTATTACGGTTGACAGAAAGAAGTATTGCATAAGTAGACCAATGATCGAGAATATTAAATTACAAGAAGAAAAGAATGGAGGAATTCTACCATTAATTCCTCTAATAATAGGAGGTATATGCAGCAGGAAGTGTTGCAGGTGGGACAGCTGGTATTGTCCAGGCAGTAAATAAAAATAAATCAGAGAAGGCAGCATTAGAAGAACAAAAACGACATAATCGAGAGTTAGAGAAAGCGGCAAGAGGTGAGGGAATAGTAGATAATTTTATTAGTAAATTAAATTTAGCTAATGAGGGGAAACGAGTTCTTAAAAATGTACTAAATAATATTGATGATTTAATTCAAATAAAAGAACCGAAAGATGGATCTGGCATATATCTAAATCCTAGTATGGTACATTAAAAATTAATCTTTAAAAATGAGCGAAGTGGATTCCTTGAATTTGAATAACTTAAGAATTTCAACTCTAGATCTAATGGATTATCTCTTAAAAGTACATAGAACCTCAAATTCTCAGCGTCACGAAAGTGGGGACAGCGTTTGGATTCAGACCGGAGGTGACCCAACTGGATCTTCGATGCCGAGACGCGAAGCGTCGACTTCCGGTTGCCAGCGTTACGAAGGTAACGATATACAAAAAGCATTAGAAAACTTTCCTGGTTTTATTTGGAGTAAATATTCGAAAGAGAAACATTTACCTGGACATTCATATACCGGTCCAGGAACTCGATTAGATATAAGACTAGATGAGGATAATAATCCAAAACCAGGTGAAGAACCAATAAATAGAGTAGACGCCGCCGCTTATAGACATGATTTAGCTTATCGAAATCATGACCTAAGTTCTCGACATGTAGCTGATAAGACAATGATACAAGAATTAGATGGTATTCAGAATCCTTCCTTTAGAGAAAGAATTGAAAGAATGTTTGTTAAGAAAGCTTTACAAGCAAAAATGCTTTTTAGCCAGGGGATAGATGAAACGACAGCAAAGCTGTCTGAGAGCAACGCTCGAACCTACGCGTCCGAAATTCATAGGGAATACAGAAAGCCGAAATATCTATTGAAAGTAAAAGTATTTAATAAAGATGATATTTGGAGTGCTGATCTAATAAATATGCCTAATGAAAGAGGGTTTAAGTACGCATTGACCGTTATAGATTTATATACACGTTGCGCTTGGGTAAAGCCTTTAAAAAACAAAAGTGGTCTGTCAGTTAAATATGCGTTTGAAGAAATCTTTAAAGAAAATAATAGAACACCAAAGAAGCTATTCGTTGATAAAGGGTCCGAGTTTTACAATAGAAACGTGAAGCCACTATTTGAAACTGTTTATTCCACAGAAAATGCAGGAAAAGCTGTAGTAATAGAGCGCTTTAATAGAACGCTTAAAGGTAAGATCTTCAAAAAATTTACTGAGCAAGGAAATCAGAAATGGTTAAAAATATTACCAGGAATTGTAGATGAGTATAATAATAAAGTTCATTCAGGTATTGAAGAAACTCCAAAGAAGGCTTCTGATGAGCCTGATTTGATACGAAAGAAAATATTCGAAAATAATTATTCGAATGAGAATAATACGAATGTACAGAAACGTAAGCCGAAATTTAAAATTGGAGATAGGGTGCGAATATTTAAGTATAAGAATAAATTTGAAAAAGGCTTTGTTGGCTATTGGACGAAAGAGATATTTGAAGTTTGTAAAATAAATCAAACTTATCCGATTACTTACGAAATCAAAGATTTAGATGATGAAGATATCAGAGGCCGATTTTATCAAAATGAATTACAACGAAGCGATTTTTAATTATCATCATTATTATTATTCAATTCTAATATAATATCTAGAAATGGTACTCCTTCCTGTAATTTCAATAAAACATAAAGACATAATTGCCCACAGTAAGTAGTTCCTGGTTTTTGAATTTGAAATGTATTATAAATACCATTTCCAAGTATTTCTCTTACTTGATTCGTAGGTGGAAGTCCGTATGAGTCAAAATAATAATTAGAACAGTTTATATTTCTTTGACCTGCTGACCAATGTATGCCTTTTTGATCTGACGTGTGGAGATTGGTTACGAAATTTACAGTTGGCTTATTTTTGATCAATTGTAATTCGCCTCTCATTAGGACATGAAAATTCTTTATTCCTAATCGATTAGCGATTTTCTTTAGGTCGAAATTTGTAGTTGTTTGTTTACCGCATTGTTTTAGGAACTCAGTCAGACTTGTCATTTTTCATAAAATAAATTGTTTCTATTATATTCCCATAAAACTGAAACTAAAAACAACACATGGATATTTCAATTTGGGTAGTATATTTCCAAAATGCATCTGCACAAGTCGGCAAATATTGCGCGAATATGTATATTACGAATTTTCGTTCTACAGTAAAATGAAATAAAATCAGCTACTGCTATCTAACTTCTTACAACAATCGTCTACTAAATATAATATTACAAATTGCATGAACGATATGTCCACGCGTGGACAAGGTTTCATTGGATGATAGAAAATGACGTCATATAACAACAACGTTTTGCCTTTCTTCTCCGTTTTCTCTCCTTATCAAAAAATGCAGGGTCAAAAATAATAGGAAATTTCTCCATTTGTTCAATGATAAAAGTGTTATATTCTTCCTTCTTATCATTGGAAATATATCGTTTTGAAATTTCTGCAAATAACTCCGGAAACGAAGCAATAATGTCTGACTGTTCTTCGATAACTTCTTGTGTCATGACTGATCACAGCGGAGCACACGATACAATGACAGACGAGAGAGAGAGAAATGAACTTTTAGTAGCAACTTTGCCACCGTTGCCATAACGATCTTCAACCTGATGACAGTTTGCAATTGTTTTGTCGTCATGTTTACTTTCCATCTTCGCTAATTGTGCAATTTTGTTTTTTGTTTCCTCTGAGAGCTTTTTGTCTTTCTGCATTTCTTTTGCATCATTTCTAAGTTTGCGAATAGCTTCTAGTTGCTTTAATTCGTTTTGTGACTTAACAGCATTCGATATTGCACTAGCTGTACTACCTATAGCAGCTGCTCCTTTAGCAGCAGATGAAATCAAATCTTTATTATTTTTAATCAAGTTAACGATACTTCCGATGCCAGAAAAGACGCCAGCTCCTTCTGTTTGAATAGTGTCTACACTATCATAATGGTACACAGGTTTCATAGATGGTTCATGAGTAATTTCATTATTTGAAGCAAAATGTTTAAGATTGTGTTTATAAATTATCGGCATTTTTTAAGCTTAAATTTGACTTTTGGGAAAAATATTTACGTTTATGATCGGCTAAAGCCTCTGAACAAGCTTCTATTGGTTAGAAAAACCCAAGACTATAAATTTTTTATTAAAAAATGAATAATAAAACGGTTGAATTAAAACTACGTAACATCATTGACAAAAATACACCGAAAACTATTACGGTTGACAGAAAGAAGTATTGCATAAGTAGACCAATGATCGAGAATATTAAATTACAAGAAGAAAAGAATGGAGGAATTCTACCATTAATTCCTCTAATAATAGGAGGTATATGCAGCAGGAAGTGTTGCAGGTGGGACAGCTGGTATTGTCCAGGCAGTAAATAAAAATAAATCAGAGAAGGCAGCATTAGAAGAACAAAAACGACATAATCGAGAGTTAGAGAAAGCGGCAAGAGGTGAGGGAATAGTAGATAATTTTATTAGTAAATTAAATTTAGCTAATGAGGGGAAACGAGTTCTTAAAAATGTACTAAATAATATTGATGATTTAATTCAAATAAAAGAACCGAAAGATGGATCTGGCATATATCTAAATCCTAGTATGGTACGTTAAAAATTAATCTTTAAAAATGAGCGAAGTGGATTCCTTGAATTTGAATAACTTAAGAATTTCAACTCTAGATCTAATGGATTATCTCTTAAAAGTACATAGAACCTCAAATTCTCAGCGTCACGAAAGTGGGGACAGCGTTTGGATTCAGACCGGAGGTGACCCAACTGGATCTTCGATGCCGAGACGCGAAGCGTCGACTTCCGGTTGCCAGCGTTACGAAGGTAACGATATACAAAAAGCATTAGAAAACTTTCCTGGTTTTATTTGGAGTAAATATTCGAAAGAGAAACATTTACCTGGACATTCATATACCGGTCCAGGAACTCGATTAGATATAAGACTAGATGAGGATAATAATCCAAAACCAGGTGAAGAACCAATAAATAGAGTAGACGCCGCCGCTTATAGACATGATTTAGCTTATCGAAATCATGACCTAAGTTCTCGACATGTAGCTGATAAGACAATGATACAAGAATTAGATGGTATTCAGAATCCTTCCTTTAGAGAAAGAATTGAAAGAATGTTTGTTAAGAAAGCTTTACAAGCAAAAATGCTTTTTGGCCAGGGGATAGATGAAACGACAGCAAAGCTGTCTGAGAGCAACGCTCGAACCTACGCGTCCGAAATTCATAGGGAATACAGAAAGCCGAAATATCTATTGAAAGTAAAAGTATTTAATAAAGATGATATTTGGAGTGCTGATCTAATAAATATGCCTAATGAAAGAGGGTTTAAGTACGCATTGACCGTTATAGATTTATATACACGTTGCGCTTGGGTAAAGCCTTTAAAAAACAAAAGTGGTCTGTCAGTTAAATATGCGTTTGAAGAAATCTTTAAAGAAAATAATAGAACACCAAAGAAGCTATTCGTTGATAAAGGGTCCGAGTTTTACAATAGAAACGTGAAGCCACTATTTGAAACTATTTATTCCACAGAAAATGCAGGAAAAACTGTAGTAATAGAGCGCTTTAATAGAACGCTAAAAGGTAAGATCTTCAAAAAATTTACTGAGCAAGGAAATCAGAAATGGTTAAAAATATTACCAGGAATTGTAGATGAGTACAATAATAAAGTTCATTCAGGTATTGAAGAAACTCCAAAGAAGGCTTCTGATGAGCCTGATTTGATACGAAAGAAAATATTCGAAAATAATTATTCGAATGAGAATAATACGAATGTACAGAAACGTAAGCCGAAATTTAAAATTGGAGATAGGGTGCGAATATTTAAGTATAAGAATAAATTTGAAAAAGGCTTTGTTGGCTATTGGACGAAAGAGATATTTGAAGTTTGTAAAATAAATCAAACTTATCCGATTACTTACGAAATCAAAGATTTAGATGATGAAGATATCAGAGGCCGATTTTATCAAAATGAATTACAACGAAGCGATTTTTAATTATCATCATTATTATTATTCAATTCTAATATAATATCTAGAAATGGTACTCCTTCCTGTAATTTCAATAAAACATAAAGACATAATTGCCCACAGTAAGTAGTTCCTGGTTTTTGAATTTGAAATGTATTATAAATACCATTTCCAAGTATTTCTCTTACTTGATTCGTAGGTGGAAGTCCGTATGAGTCAAAATAATAATTAGAACAGTTTATATTTCTTTGTCCTGCTGACCAATGTACGCCTTTTTGATCTGACGTGTGGAGATTGGTTACGAAATTTACAGTTGGCTTATTTTTGATCAATTGTAATTCGCCTCTCATTAGGACATGAAAATTCTTTATTCCTAATCGATTAGCGATTTTCTTTAGGTCGAAATTTGTAGTTGTTTGTTTACCGCATTGTTTTAGGAACTCAGTCAGACTTGTCATTTTTCATAAAATAAATTGTTTCTATTATATTCCCATAAAACTGAAACTAAAAACAACACATGGATATTTCAATTTGGGTAGTATATTTCCAAAATGCATCTGCACAAGTCGGCAAATATTGCGCGAATATGTATATTACGAATTTTCGTTCTACAGTAAAATGAAATAAAATCAGCTACTGCTATCTAACTTCTTACAACAATCGTCTACTAAATATAATATTACAAATTGCATGAACGATATGTCCACGCGTGGACAAGGTTTCATTGGATGATAGAAAATGACGTCATATAACAACAACGTTTTGCCTTTCTTCTCCGTTTTCTCTCCTTATCAAAAAATGCAGGGTCAAAAATAATAGGAAATTTCTCCATTTGTTCAATGATAAAAGTGTTATATTCTTCCTTCTTATCATTGGAAATATATCGTTTTGAAATTTCTGCAAATAACTCCGGAAACGAAGCAATAATGTCTGACTGTTCTTCGATAACTTCTTGTGTCATGACTGATCACAGCGGAGCACACGATACAATGACAGACGAGAGAGAGAGAGAAATGAACTTTTAGTAGCAACTTTGCCACCGTTGCCATAACGATCTTCAACCTGATGACAGTTTGCAATTGTTTTGTCGTCATGTTTACTTTCCATCTTCGCTAATTGTGCAATTTTGTTTTTTGTTTCCTCTGAGAGCTTTTTGTCTTTCTGCATTTCTTTTGCATCATTTCTAAGTTTGCGAATAGCTTCTAGTTGCTTTAATTCGTTTTGTGACTTAACAGCATTCGATATTGCACTAGCTGTACTACCTATAGCAGCTGCTCCTTTAGCAGCAGATGAAATCAAATATTTATTATTTTTAATCAAGTTAACGATACTTCCGATGCCAGAAAAGACGCCAGCTCCTTCTGTTTGAATAGTGTCTACACTATCATAATGGTACACAGGTGTCATAGATGGTTCATGAGTAATTTTATTATTTGAAGCAAAATGTTTAAGATTGTGTTTATAAATTATCGGCATTTTTTAAGCTTAAATTTGACTTTTGGGAAAAATATTTACGTTTATGATCGGCTAAAGCCTCTGAACAAGCTTCTATTGGTTAGAAAAACCCAAGACTATAAATTTTTTATTAAAAAATGAATAATAAAACGGTTGAATTAAAACTACGTAACATCATTGACAAAAATACACCGAAAACTATTACGGTTGACAAAAAGAAGTATTGCATAAGTAGACCAATGATCGAGAATATTAAATTACAAGAAGAAAAGAATGGAGGAATTCTACCATTAATTCCTCTAATAATAGGAGGTATATGCAGCAGGAAGTGTTGCAGGTGGGACAGCTGGTATTGTCCAGGCAGTAAATAAAAATAAATCAGAGAAGGCAGCATTAGAAGGCTTATCATTGGAAATATATCGTTTTGAAATTTCTGCAAATAACTCCGGAAACGAAGCAATAATGTCTGACTGTTCTTCGATAACTTCTTGTGTCATGACTGATCACAGCGGAGCACACGATACAATGACAGACGAGAGAGAGAGAAATGAACTTTTAGTAGCAACTTTGCCACCGTTGCCATAACGATCTTCAACCTGATGACAGTTTGCAATTGTTTTGTCGTCATGTGAGTGCGCTGGCAAGAATTAAAACAACTTGCGTATTAAAACAACTTGCCTAACGTACAATTAAAATCTCATTGTTTCACAGAGCAGTAGCAACAACAGGAATTGTAAGAACGCCAGATGAAATGACAATAGTGAGAGCACCTAAACTTATTGTTAAGAATATGCCAATTCCTTGTGTCACATTCTTAACTATCGTCCATCGTTTTCTTAATTTATCATAATGATCTAGTCTAAGTAATAATTGGGATTCTTTATCTTTCATGTATCTGACTCTATCTTTGTGTTTTGCTATATCCATTTCATATGATAATGAAGGATATAAAGGGGCTGATGGTTCTTTTGTTTTTACATCTTCCATTTTTAAATGAATATTTTTGTTCATATTCATTTTTTGTAATTATCATTATTTTATTCTACATTTTTATTACATTTGGGTCATAAACATTTTTTCCTCATTTGTATTTTTATAAATTTCAGGAGCGTTCCTATTTTTGTATTTTTCCCATTTGTATTTTTATTACATTTGATCATAAACATTTTTTCCTCATTTGTATTTTTATAAATTTAAGGCGCTTTTCCTATTTTTGTATTTTCCTATTCTTTGTTTACAGTTCCATTCGTATCTATTTGGGAGTGTGATCCGGTGCTTAGCGAAGCGGTGCGCCGGATCTCATACCTATAACTACTCACCGTCTCCTGATCGTTGGCATCTTGGAAATTATTATTGAATTCTCTTCGATTCGCTTCGAATTTTCGGCATTATTCAACTTTGAATATTACTTCGGCGAATTGATCTCTTTGTTCTGATATTGCATCTGGGATTTATTCTTCCTTTGTTCGCGCTGATATTGGTCGACGTCATCACTTCTCCCATCTCGCCTCCATCCGCAATCTGAATTAAGTGCTGCTGCTACAACGTCTTCCGTGCTCTCAAATTCATCTCTGCAATCAGTTTCCCGCGTTAGTATTGCCCAAAACTTTCCCTTCTCAGGGAAAAATTCTGCAGGGAAAATATTGCTGCGATAAATTGTGACCTTACTCCACCTCCTCTTCCTCAACCTAACGTTTTCTTGGTTGTGCAAACAACAATTGATAGTTCTGTTCAGTGGCCGTGTTGTCTGGAACACTTTCTCATCGACAAACGACCTGAACCTTGAAGAGTTCGATTCCCGTTGCAGAGTTTCATCAATTTTTGTGGCTTTGTAATTCTTGCTGTGATATCATGGCTGACGGAGGCGATTTATTTTTTGAGACTGTGCGTCGTATGTCTGTCTCACAGTTAGACAAATTAACAAAGAAGCAGTTAGTTTCAGTGTTGAAAGATGCAGTTGATGTGGCGGACCAAAATCCATCGATTTCCTCGTCTTCTCTGAAAAAAATTGTAGCAGATGCCGTGTCTGATGCGATTACGGATATCAGGAGGGAACTTATTTCTGAAAGCAAGCGGCTCATTGCCGAGGCTGAAATTAAATGGGAGAGGAATTTGGTCATGGTAAGCGAGAGCATTCATAGTACTCTCAAGACTGATGTTCTGAATGAGTTACAAGACCGGGAGCATCGTAAGAACAACATTGTTGTTTTCGGTATGCATGAGCAGTTAACTACGAATGCACCAGGTGCTAATTGCGACAAAGAAGATGCATTGAATATCTTCTCAAAAATTGGCATTGAAGATGTTAAAGTGGAAAGATGTTTCCGACTGGGCAACAAAACATCTCGACAGAAACCAAGGCCTATGAAAATAATTCTCTCGTCACAAATGAATAGAGATCTCATCTTGCGAGCAGCGCCGAAATTGGGCAAACTTTCTGACACCAATCAGTTTCGAAAGGTATTTTTAAAGCCTGATCTAACCCCGCAGCAGCAAGAGGAGGAACGAAATTTGAGACAGGAGTTAAAGTGTCGTCGCGACAATGGGGAAAATGTTATGATCCAGAACGGTAAGATTATTTTGAGAACCAGTGATTGACGTCTCCAGGCACCATCAATACTACTATTAAATGCTCATTCAATTGCCACTCCTGGCAAAATGGATGATTTGCGGATAACTAATGACTTTCTCAATCCTGATATTTTTGTAGTTAGCGAAACCTGGTTAAATGATAATCATGATGATTCACTTTTTCTTTTAAATGGGTATCATTTATTGCGATGTGATAGAACTGGACGCTCTGGTGGTGGAGTAGCTTTGTGGCTACGTTCTTCTGTCAAAGTGAAACGTCTAATTGCTTCTCGCCTCAGTGAACTTTCATGCGAATATATAATCGTGCAATTTCGTTTTGGCTCATCGCATTATCTCTTGCTTGCCCTATATATTCCACCCGATGTGAGTAGGTGTGTAGCTTCTTCGACAGAGATATCTGATTATTTAATTGAATTCATTGATGATGTAACTGTTGTATTCTCTGATATTCTTTGTGGTGATCTGAATCACTTTGATACATCTCTCCTGCAAAGTTCTCATGATCTATTTGACAAGGTGGTAATGCCTACTCGAGGTACTTCGACACTAGATCGTTTTCTAGTAAGCCGTTCTTTAGACCAAATATATATGGATGCTTCAGTTGGTCCTCCATTGACTTCAAGACGTAGAGGCTCACATTGCCAAATACTTTTATCCCCAGTGAACATTGACACTAACACTGATTGTAAGGAATATCTTACTTTATATGATTTGAAGAGTTGTCGTATTGCGGACTTCATCACTCGCTTAAATACAAGGTGTTTCAAAAGTAGGCTAACAGTTGATTTTGCCCTAGGAAATCTATGTTGACCGTTCTATTGGCGATTTACACCTGAATCAGTCGATGGATATCCATGATCAGTCCAACATGAGGCATAGACTTCGAAGTAATTGCTACTATCATTTAGAAGTCTATGCAGTAGCATTCCATTGGCAAAGGAATTTTGAAATCTATCATGGACAAGATATAGCACCAATCTGACATTACGTACATGGATATGTTCAATTAATTTGATTTGAATCAAACACTGTTAGTTTGACTTGAAGTGAATTAAACAAGCTTGAAGCTTTTTTGAATTTGCTGCTTCTGTCATGTCAGGTCATCTAAAAGATGATCAGAGAAAATGGATTTTGAAATCCTTTTGGAAAAACAAGAATGCTGAAAAGGTGCGAATGGAATGGAGAGATGCCTTTCACAGCAATCCTCCATCAAGATTTGCTATTTATCGCATTCGAGATAAATTTGAAAAGACCGGTTCGGTAGAGAATGCACCGAAGTCAGGACGCCCTCGATCAGTTTCAATAACATCAAACGAGGAGCTAGTGGCCCAAACATTTGTTCAAAGTCCGAAGAAGTCAACAAGAAGAGCCTCATTGGAGTTGGACATTTCTCTAAGCTCTACTTGGAGACTGATGAGGAAAGTTGAGTTGAAACCATACCGACCCAGACTGTTGCAGCACCTTCTACCGGATGATGCTGAACGACGCTTGCAGTTTGCTGTGCTCATGTTGTCGGAAATTCGGGAGAACCCAGATTTGCTTGACAAGATAGTTTGGTCTGACGAAGCCAGTTTCAAACTATCAGGTCACGTAAATAGACATAAATGTGTCTACTGGTTCCCTGAAAATCCGCACATGGTATCAACAAATGAGCTGAACCAGCCTGGCTTAACCGTCTGGGCCGGTATGTCAAGCAACGGTGTGATTGGGCCAGTATTTTTTGAAAGAACTGTGACGGCTGAGGTGTACCTTCAAATGCTCCAATCCTTTGCGATTCCTGAGATGCAGTCATTGAACAACTTCAATGAGCTGTACTTTCAGCAGGATGGTGCACCAGCGCATTTTGCAGTGAGTGTCAGAAGCTATCTGAATGACACTTTTCCAGGAAAGTGGATCGGGAGATGTGGTAGCATCCTTTGGCCTCCTCGCTCTCCCGATCTAATTCCGATGGACTTTTTCTTTTGGGGCGTTGTAAAGGAGAAAGTGTACGGACGAAAACCTCACACACCTTCTCAACTCCGCTCCTACATCACAGATGCCTGTCAAGAGATCAGTGATGACAGGAACTTATGCAGAACTGTGTGCCACAGTGTGGCCGAAAGACTACAAGAATGTGCCGATGTCCATGGTGGACATTTTGAGCATTTGCGTTCGTGAATTTTTGCAACTTTAAGTTGATTAATTTTTTGATATGTTGAATAGGCCTTGGTTATTCATTTGTTCATTTTTTTGTTAGGAAACCAAGCAAACAAAATGGTAGTTGTTTTAATGTTAATACCTTTATTAATTTCAGCCTCCTCTAGGCCATCGTCAGAAGCTTCTGACGATGGTCTAAGAGGAGGCTGGAATTAACAAAGGTGAAGGACATTTGGACACAAGCCTCCCTGTCTTGTGTTGACGACAGCGTCTTCGTGCACCAGGCTGAGGGGCGCGGAGGACATTCGAATGTCAGTTGTTCTTCCTTCTCCGCAGTAACACTGAAACAACTACTATCTTGTTTACATGGTTTCCTAATAATTTTTTTTTGATAGATGTTGGATAGTTATTCGACTTCTCATGATCGGTATAGATTCAAATTGGGTTGTAGTGAAATATGTAGGCATGAAAACACTGGAGATCATGAGATATTTTAATATGATTTACGCGATGTCAAAGAGTATTGAATTTTTGCCCCTTACGAATACAAGGCATATTAGCTATCTGTGGCATCGTGAAAAAGATTATTATGACATAGCTTATTAATCTATAGCATTAAGACATAGCTTTTCAAGGCCAATTTCTACTGTTAGCCTACTTTTGAAACACCTTGTATGTGTTCCTTTCATGAATTGTATCATGTTAATGATCTGGATAAAAAGCTTGAAATATTTTACACGTTGTTTCAATCATGTTTATCTGTAATCCCAAGTAAATCGATTGCCATGTCTACTCGTGACAAACCTTGGATGTCAGCTTACTTAAAAGATTTGATTAGTAAAAGATGGTTTGCATATCGTTGTAAAAATTTTCATATGTATAATATCTATAAACATGAATGTAAAGAAGAAATCAAGAAGTGTAAAATGTCTTGGGTTGAGAGGTCAAGAAGATCATCTCGTAACATTTGGAGTGTAGTATCTGATGTTAAAGGCAATAATGTGAAAAATCCTTTAGCTCCTATTTTACGTGAGTTTTTTGATGCCATGAGTGCAGCTAATGCTATCAATGAATCTTTTGCAAAACATTTTCACTCGGAAGACCGCTTTCCATACCATTCATCTGACACAACTTCAAAACACAATGATGATGATTGGTGTCCCCTAACTAGCCCGCATGATGTTTTTCTGTTCTTAGAGAACTTGTCTACTAATAAAGCTACGGGCTCTGACGGAATTTGCAACCGTTTCTATAAGTTAGCGTCGCCATATATTTGTGAGTCACTGTGTAACATAATAAACTCTATCATCATTCAGTGTTATGTTCCAAAAGATTTGAAAAAATGTATTGTGTCTCCGATTCCGAAATGTTCTCCTGTCTCTTTCGAAAATCTTCGACCCATCACACTTTTAAGTGTCCCGGCTAAACTTTTAGAACATCATATACTTTCGACCATGCGTACTGCGTTCTATGAACGTGTACCCAGCTTTCAATTTGCTTATAAAAGAAATTCATGTACAACATCCTGTCTTGTTACCTTACATCATATTATTACAGAATTGTTAGAAAAACCTGATGTTACTGGTTACATGCTCTTGAATTATGATTTTTCAAAGGCCTTCGATACCATCAGTCACAAAGTATTGCTTCAGAAATTAAGACTTCTTCAGTTCCCTATACGTTTTGTTGAGTTTATGTCTTCTTACTTAAGTAATCGTTATCAAAGGGTCAAATTTGGGTCAATTGCTAGCTCAGAGTTGCAGGTGCTTAGCGGAGCTCCTCAAGGTTCCCTTTTGGGCCCGTTTTTGTTCATTTTGTATTGTTACGACATAATGTCCCTGTCTCATAACACATCATTAATCATGTATGCTGATGACGTGTCTCAAGTGTGTCCAATTTTTAAATCTGATGTACCTGGATCTATCGAAATGATTACATCTGAATTTTATACTATAAATGACTGGGCAGAAAAGAATTATCTGAAATTAAATTTGTCAAAAACAAAATGTGTTTGTAGAAGTAAGAAAAACTTTGAGATGTATTTTCCTTTCCCTTTTGAAATTGTCAGCGAATGCAAATTACTTGGTGTTGTGTGGAATGAAACTTAAAAATGGGATTCCTATTTCAGTTTATTGCTAAGAAGATGCTCAAAACGTCTATATTTGTTGAAAATCTTGAAGGATGTTCTACAACATGACGAATTGTGGTTGACTTTCCACATGCTAATAGAAAATTTAATCATGTATTGTACTCAGCTATTTGGTGTTTTCAGTTATGAAATTAATCATATTATCAACAGTTTGTATAAACGAGGAAGGCGACTGATTTGCCCTGCACAATGTTCTTGTGGCAATGACATGACAAGATTTCATGCAATTAGACTGGCGGCCTTTAAAAGCTTCTACAACAAGTGCCTGCACCCCGGACATCCGTTGTGTTACATTATTCCTAAATCTATACGAAAACATGTTTTGGTCCCAATGTGCACTACTAATCGCCGGCAAAATAGCTTCGTCGTTTTAAGCTCTCTGGTCATTAATGGTCTCTCTGACCTTACTTGCAAATAACTGTTTTTTCATAATTGTCTCTGTAATTTTTGATTTTCATTACGACAAATATATACTTTTTCTCTTTCTTTCTCTTTCTCTCAATTGCATTTGAGACGGCTTGAAAAACACTGATATCAAGGTAAGTAAGCAAGATGTCTAATTGTTGTGCAGCAGGAACCGAAGACAAACGAAGAAATAGCTCGAATTGCTGAATATATTTCGATGTTACATTGAGCAGCAAATTTTTCTAGGCGAGGTATGTATGCAGTCTTTGTAGCGGAAGCAGTGGGCGCAGCCATCTTTCATCAGTTAACCGATCACGCACACTGTAGTTAGCAATCTATGGTAAGTTGCTTGCTGGCAGTTACCGCATGAGAACGTTGTTCACTTCGTCGCCACAATGTAGTATCCGAGGCAGAGCGAGTAACCTGTGCATGAAGCCGAACGTTTATTTATGAAGCAACCGACACCACAAGATTAAACAAAACAATAGAATACATCTCATTGGCAGCAACAAAGAATAGCAACAATATGAATGTAGAGTGTCACGACTCACAAGACACTACACTTTCATCGTCATTTTCATCAGCGGAATTGAGTAAGAAGCAATATATTCTTGAAGTTTGCTGTTACACGCAATCTTCATGAGTTTAGTAACCTTGCCATGGTAATGCTGGTGATAATCATTAATAGCCCCGCAATTCCACAAAAATTCTGCCACGGTGGATTCGCAGTGGATTATCGCTGTAGCTGCACTATATGTACTAACTGTGTATCGAGTAAACTGCACTCGCTCTACTTGTATTACGAAAGTGCATTTGTCAGACGACTTACTGACATTTCATACGCAACTATGCATGCACTGAAGGGGAGTGCATCCATTATACATACATCGACTTAAGAATTGTGGATTGGATATCGAAAAAAGAGAAGGGGCCTTTTACAGGGAAAACAATGCAAAAGATTTTAAAAAACATTAAAAACACTGCTTTTTACCCATATTCAAAACCTTTCATAAATATATTTTAAATATCGCAACCATGGATTGGAAACTCCCATGCGTTGAATTTCTGTCGGACATCTGTGAAATACGAGTATACATCCATCTAATACGCTGCATTATGATCACAGAAAACATTTACATGCAAATGCAATCATTGGTCGTGTCACAGAATTACATCAACTACAAATAACATAAGATCGAGCTTGCTCAGTCATGTGACCTCTAAAGGACCATTCTCGCAACATTATGACTTCATTTGGTCAGCGATGGACACATGGATCGAATGGGGAGTCGAAAATACCAGCGATAATACACAACGCTTTTTAGTTTAGTGAGTATCTACCAGTGGCGTAACGTGCTTCAAAACGTTTCTGGGGCTAGAATCAGTCTTGACATCAGTATGTACCTTGTAGCCTGCAGCTCACATGCGAAGGATTCTAATCTACACCTTTTTCCACTCTAATTAAAAGTTGTTCCGTTCTATTTAAAACCTGTTCCATTCAATTAAAAAATGTTCTATTCGGCTTAAAGCCTGTCCCATTCAATTAAAAGATGTTCTATTCAATTTAAAACATTCAGTTAAGAACGAGCTCTATTCTGCTACAAAAACAATATTACATTGAAACAATCAATGATATCATAATATTTCATGATACATCCACAACATGGAATCTGATGAATAATATAATACGGATATTCCTACGGATATATAATACGGATATACGGAATAAGAGGATCATGAAAAACAATAAACAATGAAACATTTTATTTTAAAAGTGTTCATCAATTCACCGTATTGTAAGTTAGTGACTGTCATATTGTTTTTGTAGTAGAATAGAGCTCATTCTTAACTGAATGTTTAAAATTGAACAGGTTTTAAGCTGAATAGAACATTTGTAAATTAAATGGGACAGGCTTTAAACTGAATAGAACATTTTTAAATTGAATGAAATAGACTTTAGACTGAATAGAACATTTTTTAAATTGAATGGAGCAGGTTTTAAATAGAACGGAACAACTTTTAATTAGAATGGAACAACTTTTAATTAGAATGGAAAAAGGTGTAGAAGTCACTTTGATGTTTTCAAATAGCTACATAATGATGGAATAATGAAGAAGTGAAGGTATGCATGTGCAGACAATTAGCTGCGCGTTTGTCATGCACGCCGTGGTTAGCCAGTCAGTGTGTGTGTGTGTGTAACTTGTAAGTGTAACTCGTAAAGAATTCCGTGTCTTCGCCCGGGTTGAGATGGATGATGGACTGTTTCTCTGTGGATTGCATGCAATGGCCGCGACGAGCTGAAAGGTGTTGCCGAGCTGTTCTGGCGCGTGTGAACGGCACATTGATAGATTGGCTGAATTGTCGATGACATCAACAAGCCATTGCTAATCATGTGTGGCTCGTGTTAGATTTTGGCCAATTGGTGCAATATCGGCGACACTCCGGCGACTGCCCCTGAGAGAGGAAGAGAGATAAAACCACGGACAAATTATACATGCATATGCATGCATCCGTTGGAATGATGAAACAAAAGATAACATGTAGCGCTTGGTCACTGGCGCATATTGCACATGATTAAACTATGTTGGGGAGTTTATATAAAAATGCATCGGGGCACTGCCCCGAATGCCCCAATGAACGCTACACCCCTGGTATCTACTGATGTGCTTTCGATATCTATCGGTACTTTAAGTGTAGAAATAATGTCTTTATGTCCCAATTTTGATTCCTCAGGTATGAGCCACATTTTATCAAACAAAGCTTCTTTAGACATTTACCGCTTATACCATCAATCCTGTAATAAAGATAATTTAGTATTGATTTATTCGTGCCATTAGGCTAATAGGGCAAATCACTTTAAGTGACTGTTTTCGGAAAGAAAAGAATATGGCTACTATCACTATTCCATCCTTTCTAATTAACAGAATTCTGTCCAATATGCTTCCATGTAACGTTACATATCCACCACCACAAGAAGACTTCCAGAATGTCCGAATGTTTTTCAGTCACGGTTCCCAACTGGTTACTATTTAGTGACCGGTCTCTAAAGTTCTCTTTTTGGTCACTAGAATATTGCAGGTCACTACTTTCATTGATCCCCTAAATCGTTTTTTCTCCTGTCTATATGTATGTGAAGTGCTGCTATAAAAATATCCAAGATTCGGGGCAAGGGTTGCATACGAGCTATTCAACAGATATCAGAAGTTTTTCAACAGGAATTTCTTGTATCCTACAGTCAGATTTTCACAAGTTATGACGATGCTGACTTAGATGCCAATGAAACAGTCATTCGCAATCGATTTTTCGTGCCAGTTAGATGTTGTATAGCTATTACATTGATGTTCAGGGCCTGTCTGAGACTTGATTAGAAGGGCTATGATGATCGAGATTCGGCTTCCTGTCTTCACATCGTCATTTACATGAAACTTCTGATTCTGTTTTGAATTAACAACAATGAAATTAAATAAACAATAGATCAAATTGCCATGTAAAAGATGTGCGGCTGGTAGGATTCGAACCTACGACCAAGGTTAACTAGACCTGTGCTCTAACCAACTGAGCTACGAGCCACTTACGCGACTCTGTCAATTGGCAGAATCAAACCCTCACCACCACACATCAGTTGTCAAGGCAATAATAATCAATGAATAAATAACACGTCACAATTGTGACCGCCGACATTAAGGCAAGTAGCGGGTATCGATTGTCCACCAAAGCATCTTAAGCCATGTCGTGAATGCAATTAACAACAGTGAAGTTAAATAAACAATAGATCAAATTGCCATGCAAGAGATGTGCTGCTGGTAGGAATAAAAATTCGTGTGGGATACCTACAACCAGGAACTTTATAAAAGATACTAAAAACCACTTCGACCGGTTTTGAATTTACCAGTAACGTGTGGGTGTTTCGTTTTGTTTTCTAAACTAAAAGATGTCACGAAGTCTAGAAAGAAAAAATCATGGAACTTGCAAAAGCTTTTCATCTGCCTGGTATTGCTGTGATGGATGAATCAAGTGAAACTCAAAGAAAACATCCGAAAGTGACATTGTCGTCCGTATTTCCAAAGTCCGTGTTTAGTTCCAGTTTGACGACTCTTGTTGAGTCTTATCAGCTAGTCACGACCCATAAGATGAACGTAGAGCGAGGATTTTCTGTGATGAAGATGTCTAAAGCGAAAGTCAGGGTTAAATGAGAGAAAATATCTATGACTCTGTGCGTTTTGTCGGAGATCGTTTCGGTCGTCAAAAATTTGAATCTTGCGATTTATTTGGGATCACAAGCATTACTGGACAAATTAGAAACTTCTGACGAAGAACAAGCGCGAGGATTAACTTCAAGCTTCTTCCTATCGGAAACAAAGGTTCCAGGTCATAATGGTGTTTTGCAAAGTGGTTTTGGAGCTAAGTTTTGATAAAAATGTCCAATGGAACGCCACAAACTGGAATTTAACCAACATTATAGACATTGGTTTCTGCTAAAATTTGAGCCAGAAAGTCAATAGTCACAGACAGATTGTTGAAGTATTCCTGTTATCAAAAATACGCATTTATTACTATACTCATGGTTTTTCTCGGTTAAATACCCGAAGAAATTTGCTACAATTACTGAAGAAAGGAAGTTATGAGAGTGAATAAATGTGATCATGTCACTGTGCAGTAGCTCATACTCACTCACTCACTAACCGTTTCCAGGGTCGTTTTCCCACCGGTGGTAGTCGGCCCGACGAAGATGACTTCTCCATTTCCTCCGATCGTTCCGATCTCCGCTTGAAATTGGAAGACTTCTTCTCTTCATATAGTTTCTTACGCACTCCAGCCATGTTTTCCTCGGGCTTCCTCTCTTCTTTTCTTCATCAATCTCGGATATCATTGCTTGCCTCACTTCACTTTCTTCGCTTCGTCGCATCACGTGTCCGAATCATCTCAGCCGCTCTCGCTCCAAGCACTCCTCAACCATTTCTACTCCGATGATAGATCCTATCTCATCATTTCGTCTTCTCTCGTCGATCTTAACTCCACACATCATCCTTAGAATTCTCATTTCCGCAGTGCACGTGCGACGAATATCTTCAGCTTTAATTGCCCATGTTTCTCCTCAATACGTCATTGATGGTCTTACGCACGATTTATAGAGGACCCCTTTCACACGGTTTGACTACCCCTTCGTGTATAACACTGCCGACAACTCTCTGAACTTGCTCCATCCGGCACATATTCTGACAGACACGGCCGCTTCTGATCCTCCTTCTCTTGAGAGCATGTCGCCGAGGCAGCAGTATTCCTTTACTACGAGAGGCCTATCGCCATCGAGTAGAACTTCTTCAGTAGCGCTTCTGTTGATGGTTCTCTCCCCTGGACAAGTTTTCATAAAAAATGACCATCCTTATGCTTCAAGCTGCCTTTGTTTCCTGAGCATCTCTTGATAACAAAGGTCTGTCGCAGTACATTGAATATCTAAAGGGAATGACAACTATTAAGTCAATACAAGACACCAACACCCTTGATTCCCCGACCGCACTCACCTGACCCAGGAATCGAACCGAAGTCCGCGGTGGAGATGAGCTCGCACCTTCTTCACCTTCTCTTATGAACTCATTTGGAGCAGGATGGTACTTGATGGAGTTCCTCTGTACCCTTTTGCCACATCATGTGCAATGGTCTTCTTCCGCCAGTCTCTTCGTTTTCTCCCCAGTTACTATCCTCACATTTGTTTTCGACACGCTTGCTTTCAAATGCTTTTCATGCAAAGCTTTCTTCCATTTTTTGTATTTTTCTTCAATTTCACACATAGATTCACCCATATCAAGAGAAAGTTGTCTATGTGCAGAAGCTCATAGTAATACATATAGATACATTCTCAATGATCATTTCATTTGCTTGATGCATCTTCGGATCATTCTCATGACAAAATGTGAGGTCACTATTTTGACAGAAAAAAGTTGAGATCCCTGGCTTCAGTTATAGTATAATATTGAATTGAATTACTCATACTTGAGAAATTTTGCGATTGTTGTTATATTTTTGTCTCTCAGCTGATGTGTAGATTCCATGTGATTATTTTTGAAGTGGAGACTGTAGAATTTATTCTTTAACTTAACACACGGTACAGAGCTCCACTGAGATAACTTTTTGACCCCTAAATTGCAGTTCGTCAATTTCACGTATTGAATATGCAAGTGCATTTTTTATAAGGTCCATCACACATCGCAGAGTAAAAAGAAAGTTTTATCCACATCATATTTGGACGTAGAACAGCAATCAGAAATATCATACATGTTCAGACATTTTGAGATGATTGTTGTCAAATAAAATGACTGACAAATTGCTCAACCACAAATTTCGCCATGATCAATTTCAGATTGACAAGTTGACAAGCAGGTGCTTCAAATGCGCAAGTTTTTGACTACATTGCTAAAAACTTGTACTTCGGTATTATTTTTCAAAATCGCAGCTACTTCATATGTAAATTGTATGTTGTTATGTATGTAATATGTATGTTTATGAGATATGACAACAATTCGACGTTGATCATAACAAAAGTGGTAATGGCGAAAATCCTATCTGCCAACCGACCTTATTTTATCATAGTCAAGTTTAATCAATTCAGCCTTTAAAATGAATCCGCTGATTTATATGAGATAGCTTAATGATGATTCATAGATCGACTATGAACAACGTACTGTGCCGTTATGATAGACGAAGTATCAGTTCATCGACGTCATTTTGGTTATGATCGACATAGGCTTCGTTATGAATAAAAAATGAAACATGAATTTTATGAAAATTATTTATTTTGATAAATATCTCCAATGAGGTAGAGTCCATTTTTTACGTTATTCAAATGTTGTCCTTGTTTGCATATAAATCTTTTCAGATTAGTAACTTGGTTTAATGGTCAGGTCAGATTTTCACGAGTTATCTTTGAACATTAATTTGAGCGATTTCAGTCTCTGAATTATAGAAGGATCTATGCATTTACTACACATTCAGTTACCAAATCATGAAATTGTCAATATAAATATTTGTTTTTGCCGTACTGTTGTAGATATTTTGAGGAATTTGAAAGTTTATGAAATGCTATCCGTGCTACCAATGGCTTCGTACATGTCATTTGCATTTTAACAATCAGTATTAAGTAGCAGAAACATTATTTTTATAATAATAATAATAATAATAATAATGTAGCTTTATTCGTACTTCACAACCGGTGGTTATTCAGAAGTAGCGTTATAGTCTTAGTTATTGATTGCCATTATACATGTAGAATGCTATCTTCGTAATTCTAGCTAATTTGGGCATATTATGAAACCCCAGGAAAATCAGGAATTTCATTTTTCAATATGGGTGGGAACCTTTATATTATTGGTGAAATGCATTACGTCAGATACACGTACATGCATAGTAGATTACGGATTGTGATATCAAAGAAACGATATTACACGCATTTATGAATCTAACTATAATTGTCTTACTTTTGTCTTCTTAGGAATTTTGTTCGGAACGGGTGATGTCCTGGCGCAGACTGTCGTGGAGAAAACGGAGAAATATGATTTTGTCCGCACAGGTCGTCTCTTCTCAATGGGTTGTGTGATTTTTGTAAGTGTCCATCGATTCTTCATAGGAATTCTGTCCCAGCGAGGAATTCTCAGTTTTTGTACATGTGCATCACATACAGTATGTGCAGTGAGCTTATTGAGAAAGTGGTTTAATTCATTCAAAATTTTCTATGCCATTTACTATATAAATACATAATTATAAATACATTTTCTATATATGGATATTTGACAGAACTCCTATAATCCAAAAGCCCTGATGTGCTTTTCGGTTCGTTTTTGTACTTTGTGGTTAAATTGAAGTAACCTCCTAATCACGTCAATCGACATTGTGCATCTACCTCAAATGCACGTCCTCATACTCAAGAATATTGTGATAGTATGCGCAATGATACTCGTTGCAAAGTTGAAATTTTTTGATCTTCTTTGCTCTAAACATCATTTTAGACCGCGACCGGGAAACCCCGGAAAATGGCCTTCTCTTTCGTAAAGCGGTAAAAACCTGGAGAAACAGGAAATTCAGCCAAAATACCCGGGGAATTTTGATCTAGCACATATTTCGGGATTGAGTTATGGGAAATCATGTTAACATTAACTATATCATTCTATCTTATTTATATCTTCATAATCACAATTGTTTCAAATAGATAACACTACAAACCCTGAATCGTTGATCAATGGGTTCGTTCGATCTTTCATTTCTTTAAATTCATGTCTGTGACTGTCGAACCTTTTCTGAGAAACTTTCAATCATCAGCTCCTCTCGCCAACTATCTGTGAGCGGTTAGAAAATCTTATTCGCAATTTAATGATTGCCATCGTCAAGTAGAAAGCATTGGTCCAGGAAAGCTCCTTCATCTATCAATCACCCATCGATGCTCGAGCCAGTTGGCATGACAAGAGCCGACGGAAAGCGCGCATGTGGTGCACCTACCGAAACCGACTTGTCACTTCTTATAAAACCGCTGCTGGTTTACGTGGCTAATCTCGCCGAAAATAGAGAGCAAAAATGCTTTCTAGCCTGTCGCATTGGAGACATTCGGAGGATTGTGGTGATGCCATATTTTACTTCACTCGCGAGGTGGGCCAGAAGATGCTGGCCATCAAATGTGACTGAGGATCCACCTCGTTTCTCCAACAGTCATTAACTATGCCCATTGAAGTAGGCAATGATTCCAACGGTTTCTTTCAAAAGGATTCTTTAAGAATTTGCAAGGAATGGTTGCAGTCTGCACTGCATAATTCATATGCATTGTTTCCAAAAAATGTAATTACAGTAGAATTCGCATATATCGGCTTCGGCTATATCGGCGGTTTCTTTTTGTCCCGGCAGAATTTCCTATCTTTTCCATATAATCGAGTTCGCTTATATCGGCTTCGGCTATATCGGCGATTCGCCTATATCGGCGCATTTTCGCTGTCCCTGACAGAAAAAAATCGTTTATAACGGCGGATTTCCTGGAAATCCTCAAGCGATGTGTTTTGTCTAGAAGAGTCACTAGAATGACAGTATATGTGGATGCGGATGGCTGTAGCTTCTGTTAGGACTATCCGATTCTAACTACTCTAGTGGCATGTGAAAATTTAGATCTTCTACAATTCATCTCGATCATGTTTGGGGTTTGATCAAAATTGTAGAATCTAGCAGCCGAGGAAAGATAAGTAGGCTTGCCATTGTATCTCACTGATAATTCTCACATAATTAGTCTTTCATTTGACGTGATGATTGCATTGTTAACGCCTTCACCTACGATGCTATTGTCAGACCTGACTTAGTGACTGTTGTGTCATCAAAGGAGCACAAGCTACCGTCGAAAACATTGTTGGGTTCGATGCATGTCCTAGGCAGAGACAGAAAGTGTAGGCCGCATCTAGACAGAAAGCGGCTCGCCACCCCAGCCATCTCTATGGTTTCGCCTGCACGTGACTCTTAGCAGCGTCTTGATGACTTAGATTGGCTGGCTTCGCCTGCACGTGACTCTTAGCAGCGTCTTGATTTATGCATACTCTTCTTTGTTTTGTGCTTCATATAGCAGGTAAGCATGTAGGCATGAAGAAGCTTCAATCTTCTTGATTCAAAAAGCATACTCAGTTTTTGACAAACACAGTGATATCCGCTTTGCGATACTTACGCTGCAAGCATCAGTTCAGAAAGGCACAATTTTTAGATATCTATTGATTACATAGACACAATTACATGTACATGTACTGTACATGTTGGACAATAAGTCAATATGTACATGTATTTAAGTATAGCAACGCAATAATTCATGAGTCAATACACGTATATACATTGTATGATGCATGGCATGATCTCAGACCTCGTGTAGATTTCACAAAACTTCAAAATTCAGGGAGTTCGCATATATCGGCGGTTCGCGTATATCGGCGGTTTTCGTCTGTCCCTTGAGGCGCCGATATATGCGAATTCTACTGTATTATTTTATCTTAGAAAAATTTTCTGTTGTCGCTACTGATTTCATAACATACAGATAGCAAAAGCTACTGTCAAATACGTTTTAGTAACACTACATATTCAGTAAATTTTAAACTTAGGAAGAAATATTGCGAACATCGATGACATCTTCGTTGTTAAAATCATTCAAAGTTGTTGCCTGAAGCTCACTAATACGGTAGTAATAAGGTACCACTGACACTGTATTTCTTTATTGAAATTTACTTCTTTAGTCCATTCCTCATGTTGGAGAGTTATTATGACATTTAATCTTCTTTATCAGCATACCAAGGAGTTGATAAATATTCAACCGAGAATTCAATTGAGCCCCAGCACGCTTCAAAGTTGTTGCCATTCGTCAGAGTTGGAACCACGATTTAGTATTGGACACTTTTTGAATAATGAAATCGAAATGATCAGATCATGTCAGCTTTTCATTAAAAAATCAAGCCCAAAATCTTAATTGTATGCGCATTCGCCATATTTGGAAAGGAGAGACATGTTTTTGAGAAAAATTTTCTAGTCAGAGCTTTAGATTTAGCAACATTAATTGTCATTCCATCTCACGAACACCAACCTTGGAACTATTCGAAAGATCACCTGTAATGTCGATAAGATGCTACTTCGAAAAATAAGAAGTAAAAATACTCTCCTTTGTCACTGTTTTTGTTGAATAAAGGCATTTGTACACGCGCCCGACGTTTCGTGCTACGGTCGCTTAATCATGAGCCGAACCTGTGTGAATCAGATGAATTGCATTTATGACTGAACCCATTCACCAGCTCGTGTTTCCTATTGATAGCAAGTTTTAGGTGATCAATGAAGTTCTATTTAGAGACGTACGTCACTAATAGGTTCAACTAAGAAATCAACATGAAGTATTATTGTGTAGAGCTATTATCTAGGAAATCAATTTGAAATTCGTGGGTGTTCAAAGACCCGCTGTACGACGTACGACAATTTTCAGTAAATTCCGTAATTCCGTCCACAAATTCAATGAAAAATAGTGGATAGGGGGCATCAAGACATTCCGAATGGTATGGAAATGGAGACTTTTTAATGTCTTGCAAGTTCCTTACCAATTGCAGTTTATCAAACAATCTAAGAGCTTTTGACAGATTCACAATTCCTTATTCTAGCACACTTAATCTTTGCTATTAATCGTTGAATAATGGGCCTTACACGCGTAACAGAGTGTGGCATTTGATGAAATTCCATAATGTCATGTCATCTTTAAAAATCAGGAGATATTTTGAGAAATATGCTTACTTTTGACCCTCATAATGATAAATAGTCTGTCTTTCTTCTCTCAAGTTAGAAGATGGCGATGAATCAATTTGGCTTTATCAACTGTTGGTCTAAGTGGAGAGCATTGAGTATGGCAATGCTACCGACTGCAGGTGCAAACTGTGATATCCTAGCGCGTCACGTGATTACTGCTGCAGAGTATCAATGAAAAATATTAATGAGTGAATACTTTCACTAGATTTCGAAGTCAAGCGTCAGTGGTAGGGGGTCAAATGCTAAAGTTCAACGTACCGAGAGCTCCACAATGTAAACCATGAATCACAAATAGCTCAACTATTGACCTTATTTAATCTATATTTCAGTTTTTCTGTGCCTTGACAAAGGACGAGCGTCCGAAACGAACTAATTTTCAAACTATGAATGGAAAACACGTCCTGCTCACGACTCTCTTGTATAAGACTCATAGCTCATGCTCATCACAGCTTTGTTCATTTGCCGCCTTATGAGACTCAAATGGCTTGATGACGTATTAATTGCCACCCCTCGCTGATGGATATCACCTAGCATCGATAGACTGAATGAACAAAAAAATTGTGAAACAGTTCCTCTTCTCCGAGATCTGTGTAATTTGTGCACACTTAAGAAGACCAATCTCGGATTAGAATTTTATTATACCGAGTGGTTCCTCTTCTCCGAGATCTGTGTAATTTGTGCACACTTAAGAAGACCAATCTCGGATTAGAATTTTATTATACCGAGTGGCCCAGAAGTAACCGAACCCTATTTGAAGGTGAAAGCTATCGCGAAAATGGACTTAAATCACTGTTAAAAGTTATTGGAAGGTCCGGACGAAGTCTATTGCTTCCAACTCCGCTTCATGAAATGCGAAACCAATTCATGTGGATTTAAAGAATTTGTGAAGAGACTTCACTTGATAGAGTCATCAACATTGAAGCTTCTGCGAGCCATAGAACTCCACAATCAGGAAGTCATTGGGGCTACCAAGGCACATTGCTAGTAGCAATTAAGGATGCATAGAGAACTACCAGCATTATCTTCAATTGAAAGTTTTAAATCTCTTGTATCCATCAATGCACATGTTAATCTGTTCATGTATCCCTGGTTGCTATTAGCAACGTGTTTTGGTCGACCCCATGTATGCGTTAAGCCATTTATGGTCTCCAGGAATTTTTTAAAAGTTTTTCGTGTAAAAGACATGGTTTTCACATGACGCGCTTTGACACTGGAAGAACGCGTTCATGCTGTTCAAAGTTGTTATTTGTCGGGAATTTTGTGAGATTGATGTGACTTGTTTTGAAGATTTTCCTGAGATTTTGTACCACAGCGTGGTTGGATGAATAATGCATCAAATAGACGGACGACTAAATCGACATAATTGCGACTGTTGGCTTAAATCTAATTCACACGAGATATTGCAACGAGATTGTATGATGGAGACCTTCAGCATGATGGAGACCCTGCTCAATATGGCATCTGCTCCGAAAGTGGCTTAATCATTGTCGGAGTAGATGGATGGACCGCCGCCGTCCCTTGGAATGACCTACAATATTCTCAGACTTCATTTTTACGAGGAGTCGAGTAACTACTGACATAGCGGTTTGGATTTTAAACATCAGCTGTAGTCATCTGTAATACAATTATCTCGTTTCATTGTTATCTTCGTTTGTGATCATTCGGGTGCGGTTATTTCTGTGCCACTCTGTATACGAGCGGAGCGCTTGGAAGCTCGCATATTGTAAAATCTCGAATCTGAAACTGGTTTTGTTAAGTATCAAATGCGTGCGAACATATCATTTATGCTCACAGCATCTCATGGTTGCTGCTGTAGCATAACTCATCAGAGCTTTCAAAAGAAGTGAATAGACCTTCTGAAAAGGCGAATGAGAGCTACATCGGACATTTTTTGTTATCCAGATTTTCCGCTCAATTGCTACATGATTCATTACTATTCTAAAAAATCTAATATAAAAAAGTCTACCAGTATACAGGAAACCCCAATTGTCAAGCTACGTAACTGATTTGTAGTCATGTCGTGTTTTAGCATCCGTTCAATTGAATAACTTATTACTATTCATGCAGATTCTTTTTAATTGTACTGTTGAATAGAAAGCAAATAGACAATTATTCGACTGCTCTTTCATCGAACAAAAATGCTTACTTAACATACATGTGCATTCCTTTGTGTAAAAACGAATTATGACGAACAGTGTTTTTGAGCGGAGCGGAACACTTTTGTTTCAAAATTCTTTTTGAATGCATAGAAATGAACAATATTCTAAACAAACTTTGCTCTTGATCCCTTGAATCCTTACGTGCATTGGTGGAATGCTGATGTTCTATGCAAAAATTAGAAAGCTGCGTTTAAAGCCTACGTAATTCGCTTACAAATTGAAATGAATTTGTATGAAATTGAGATAAAACAAGAGATGATTCCTAAATTTAAGTGAAGAGTATTCATTGATCAATAGCTAGCAAGTGCTAGAAATTTGTTGTAAATTACTTAAAATATGTTTTTTGTGAGATGCATGTAGAGTAAATTAATTGGAAAGGCCACAGTGGCCACAGTAGAGATAAAGTGACGGGCTATCCTGACGTTGATGTCTCAAGTCATTCACTCAATGAACTCCATCCATGCTTGAAGATGCCAAAAAAGCATATGCTATTGTTGAAATCAGGCTTGAATGAATAAGTCCACATTGCTGGCATTGATTTTTTCTCATGAAAATATTTGAAATTTTGTTTTCAGTATGCTGCTGTATTCCCTTAGTTATTTAAACTTGGATTTACAAACGTATTTCACAATGGGTCGACTCTTCCCTTGTTCATCCTTTCAGGGGACTTCTTAATGTCTGCTCAGTGAACACAATAGCGAAATGCGGTTATTGTTTTTAATGAAACTAAAGTCTCGGTCATAGGCATTTGTTGTTATTTCATTTATTCATCGCCAACAGTCACACAGAAAATAACATACCGTTCCGGATTTACAATGATTGGGACTTAGTCAGATTTTGTTATTTGCCTAAGACTGTTAACTTGCGACATAGTTGGATGAAAATCACTTGAATTTTCACATTATTTGGATAGTCCTTTTTCATGAGAAACTTTCTAGTATTAAATTCAATTAATTCAGTTAAGAACCTGATTCAGGTTTGAAGCTGTGGTTGGTGAAACATAATACATTTGTCAATTCGGCCGACTAGTCGTTAATTAGCAGTATAAGTTGTATCAGAATACACTTGCTCGAACGCTTGTCAGGTATGAACTACCTTCCATCCCTTCTGTGCTGTTTTGATAAACCAGTTGCGAAATGTTCAAAATCACTCCTAAAAACCAGTTTCGGAACGCAGTCTTAAAATTGTTCCCCTGACAATGCCTTCCCATTGGTATCAGAAACTTTATTTCACTTGAAATAATGCAGCATGCGGTAATTGCATCTGTTGTGTTTCTGTACTATCAATGTGTATAAGCATTACAGTGTAATGCATTAATTGAATATGCAGCAATTCAAATCCATCAAAAAAACCTGTGCTCATGAAAGACAGCATCTCCGATCATGCACCGGATCACACAGGATGTCGGATCATGCACAGGATCTCGCATCATGCACCGGATAACACAGGATCTCGGATCATGCCCCGGATCACGCAGGATCTCGCATCATGCACCGGATCACACAGGATCTCGGATCATGCACCGGATCACACAGGATCTCGCATCATGCACCGGATCACACAGGATCTCGGATCATGCACCGGATCACACAGGATCTCGGATCATGCAGGCCGGGTCACACAGGATCTCGGATCATGCACCGGATCACACAGGATCTCGGATCATGCATCGGATCACACAGGATCTCGGATCATGCACCGGATCACACAGGATCTCGGATCATGCAGGACGGGTCACACAGGATCTCGGATCATGCAGGCCGGGTCACACATGATCTCGGATCATGCATCGGATCACACAGGATCTCGGATCATGCAGGCCGGGTGACACAGGATCTCGGATCATGCACCGGATCACACAGGATCTCGGATCATGCATCGGATCACACAGGATCTCGGATCATGCAGGCCGGGTCACACAGGATCTCGGATCATGCAGGATCTCGGATCATGCATCGGATCACACAGGATCTCGCATCACGCACCAGATGTCGGTGAGACTACAAGTCATGCAGAGCGAAACATTAAGGGTCGCTACTGATATCTGATGGCCCCCGAACCCCTGACGCCACGGTTGGGTGGACTCCACTATCACCAATGATTTATTGAAATACTTCAGCATTTTATGCTATGAGCTTCAGATATCAATCCAACAAAACTGAACTGACGTCTTATCATGCATGTCATTTATCCTTCAATGAAGAGACTTTGATATTTCGTTGATTGATGACTATTTGCTTTATGTTGAACGCCTAATTAAATATTTACGGTATTCACAAGGTGCGCATGAATTTCAGAGAGTCAAATAAAGAGAATATGGATGTACAGTTAGCGGATCTCGACCTTGAGTAATAAGTTCTCTATTGGCCGCATTTATTGTCGATCCTGGAACTTTGTGAAGAATAATTTATGTTGTTGACGCTAGACACCGTTTCCTATTTATCTTGCTACTGCAGTAATGGAAGTGCGTCACCACGGCATTACTAAAACAGCTTCGGGATCACTTGAACAAATGACAGGTAGCTCTAGATAGTTAGCTCAGAATAGGAAAGATTGCCTGGGACAACTGTCGGTTTACCGCTCTGAGACCTTGATCATTTGAGTTTGCCGGGTCATTATTGCAATGAAAATAAGAAATCCAAATGTGCAGTTTCAGCAGAAGCTTATTCGCCTCATCAATATAGGCAGATCTCGTAATGTCCTCAACATTCACTTTCAGTGGACGTAATAATTGAAATGTAATTGTATAAACTGAAAGAGCTGTTTACTATTCACTTCCAGTTTTGCGTAAGTTTCTCTTCGTTCACTATCCGTTGGCGCTATTCACCCCGTCACGAAATTTTGCTTTAGTTTCTGAAATACTTCATATTTGATACTGCGCTTGTCAGAAGGTTATTAATTGCCTATTTTTGATAAGACGCAAAATTTTGAATATTTCTGTTTTCTGGTATATATATATATATATATATATATATATATATATATATATATATATATATATATATATATGTTGGTTTTCGCCATTATAATTTGATTCAAAATGCAATACATCGATGATGTGACCTCATGCAAATGATCCTGGAGAATATGCAGTTGTCTGAATTGGGCATACCTTGCTCGTACTACTAATAGATGTGCTAGTTATTCAAGGACCGGCATGTGAAAAACAATTCTTCCATTTGCGAAATAAATATGCTTACTGTATTTTAACTTTGTTATTTCATGTTGTTCTCAGTTTCATGCATTTTCTAATACATTTTATAAGCTCGAAACTCATCTTTCATAGTACTGAAAATGGGCTTTCGGATTTTTTTCATAAATTCGCCAGAATTTACAGATATGTGAACATCTATGAGCATCTAAATATATCTGCGATCAAAAGAAGAATAAGCTTTAACCTCTAAAAGCTGCGTGAAGTCCATGGTAGAGTGTGCTGCTCCTTTGTTCGCAGATCCTGACCAGGAGTCAAGAGAACTCCTATAGGGAATTCAAAATCGATGCAATTTTACTATACACGTATGCACTCGTAATTCTAGAATTTGTGAAAGCGATGTTCGTCCTTCTATCATATCGACGGAAGCCATTGGTCTTTCGAATGTTCAATCAATTTGTCAAAGATGCAATACATCCTCTGCACCATCTTTGTTTGCCGATTATGAGCTATTCCCAGAAATATCAACTGCCGTTAACATTAAGACACATTTCCTTTAGACTTTATTTCTCATGACTTGTCTCATGTTGTGATTACTTATATTGGGGATTATTTTTGAAATACACGTTTATTATTATTATTGTTGACCTACATTCGGATAGTATGCATCAATTGAGCATCCAGACTCCTGTAGGATGCTCAATTGATGCATACTATTTGAATGTAAGTAATCTAAAAGTCCTAAAAATCACAATACATGTAATCTGCATGTGCTGTTAATTTAAAGATATAATTTTCAGAATTTTTCTGTTGAAATAATAATTTACTTAAAATGAAAACGTGAACATACATGTACTACTGTCATATGCAAGCAAGTTATAGAGTTCATATCTAACTACTGAATTTCAAACGCTCAGTAGGTGAGAAAGTGGAAACACAACACAAATTCTTGTTAGTACATGCATGCCCTATAATTCTACATATTTACATGAAATTTTATTACAGATGACATCCACATTTAAACATCCTCCAAATAGCAATCAAGGACAACGATTTCTTCTTAGATTTCACTTTCATTAGTACTTTCAAGTACTAATTCACTGTTCATTATTCGCTCGAAGTTGTAGCGAATGAATAGCTGGTCGAATTTCCAGTAGAAAGATTCGCTCGCAACCTACTGTGGAGCAGACGGTCCATTGAGAATTCTCTTTCAGCGATCGCTTCCAAGACTAACTTACTTTTTGATAACGTCACCAAGTGTGCGATGCACTAGAAAGTCAATCCGTGTGGTTTGCTTTTCCATGAGTCTGAATGCAACTTAAAGTGTTCATTTTCTTTTTCAGACGCAATGTGTTAACTATTCAGCGAAAATTTGCCCACTTATTGAAATCCAGGATCGACAGATCATTTTCGTGCAAGATTGTGAGACTTTCGAATACCAATTCTTTTAGATAATAGGCATAATCAAAAATTAATTGCAGTTTGAAGCGATTCCATCTTTTGTTGAACACCGACGTGGTCATTCCAAAATCACATGTATTTTATTATCGAGAGGCCAGCCACAATCGAGAGGTACAATTCAGAAGGTACAATTGATAGTTTATCCACAGTTGTTATTGTAAAAACACAATATAATCTTTGCATGGATGACATACATTGATAGGCGTACATGACGACACATGCGGTATATTCTATACAACTTTGATGATTGCCAAGCATACCATGCTACAGTAGAACCCACTTATAACGTACTTCAAGGGACCTAACAAAATTGGTACGTTATATCCGAGGTGTGCAAGAACAAGTTGTATAAGAAGTATTGAAGCCTACTTCTGCAACAAATTAAGTTGTCAATTGCAATAGCAAGGTCCTATCCATCATGACCAGCTAATTCTCACTATGCATCACCATAAATACATGTACATGTACATGTAATGTACATTTATTTGTATGCCCTGGCCCTACATGTATGATCATGCCTACTCGAGAAAACAGCGTAGTGTCTTAACGATTCTCTATTGTGTAAGAAAAAAAGCAATATTCTGAACATGAATCTAAAAATCTGAATGACTAAAAAAACAAGTCTCAGATGAAGATTTGATGGGACAGCAGTGACGCGTTAAGAAGACACCATCACAGACAATGTCTTAATTCCAGTTCACTTCTATCGATTGCTCATTGGACGGATTCGACACTCAAAAGTTGTCCTCCTCCGAGCCAATGACAAGAGCTGTTGCTGCCATCATCAAATGCAGCAAGTTATTGTAGAATCGTGTCAGCTTCGTTTCGATGATTCAGAGTACTTTCATCCCTAAGTACGTTGTAAAAAAATCAAAATTTGCTCTGTGGACCCTTCAAAAGAGTTCGCTATATCCGAGTAGTACGTTATAACCGAGGCATTTTATACAGACATAATAGGAATTTTTGTCCGTGCCTGCAAGAGGAGTACGTTATATGCGAGAGTTCGTTATAACCGAGTCCGTTATAAGTGGGTTCTACTGTATTTGCAAATTATTTATATTGGCAGATCTAAGAAAAAATAACACGAAACTTTGGAAAAAGTCAGTTGCTGGCCATGACCACCAGCCTTCTGCTGGTCCAGTTGCCAGCACCGTTCTGGTGCCAGCGCTGGCGCCAGCAATGATGGTCCCATCCCTGACAATCTATAAATTACGCTACTATGGAAGAGGGTTTGGCTTCAAACAACTTGTCGGTGATATGAACTGTTATTCCATTTGTAGTTAGATAAGATAATGAAATATCGAATTCTCCGAACTCAAACATGCATCGTACACAGCCATGCACCTTCTGTTCATTGTCGTTAAGGACATCCTTGATTTCTTGGGCGGCATTGCACTGTAACAGACAGTGCTGGGAGTAACAATGATCTCGCTGCTATTTCATCGGAACCTGTTAATTTACTGATTGTGATGATAATCAAGAAAAATTACTTGGAACTTGTGCTTCGATGGCTCTTGATTACGGAATGATTGGTGAGGAAGTCGATGATTTAATATCATTTTTGGATCTGAAATGGATTGAACTGAAATCATAAAGTAGAAATTGTGGCATCATGTCGTGTATGAATCACAGGCCCATTGTGAAATGATGACATCGAAGCTGGAACCGGCCGGCATGCTCGGTCCAAAAAGTCAGGCGCGGGGCGGCACGGACTATTTTTTCTTCAGGGCGAGGGTGACAATGTTAATTGTTTTGTGCACTGTACCGTCCTTAATGAAAGCATCGGTTTCGTTAGATATGTGTAATTGCCTTAAGAATCATTCTATGAAGCTGATTTTTGATTACATGATTACATATTGTAGGGCCTACGCACCCTCTGCAAGTAAATTGATTGCTGTTGACCAGTAAAGTGAATTTCTAAACAACGAGCGCATGTATTTGAAAAAAAAGAAGTCCACAAAATTTAAAGTTAGAATGAATATTCAATTGGCATTTTTGACCAAAATTCCAGAGAAATATCACTTGCTGATCGTCCATCGATTTGTGTTTAACACAGGATTGGCCGGTAAAACCCACCCTGGTTTTTACCACCTGGTAAAAACCGGAAATAACCTGTCAAAAACCACCAGCGTTTGTCACCATTTTTCGGCTAAAACTGGCTAAGACTATTTTTCCAGCATTACTACTTAAGTTTTTGGGTACATTTAAGAGATCGTCACTCCATACTTCATTGATGAACGTTAGTCGCAATAAGTTCATTTTACTTTTTCATCATTCGATAAACATTTAGGCCTGTATTTTCACAATTCAAGCCTTACCAATATCATATTTCAATCAAGAATATGTTCCAAGTATAGGCTAGATGTAAGAACATGAATTATTATAAAAAATATTGTTATAAAGCAGCTGTGCATTTTTTTAAGCGTGCACGCATTTTGCTGCTCTATAGATTTCATTCATTGTAAGATGCAGCAGACGTCCATGCCGGAAGGAAATCACTTGGCTGTATATAAAAGATCGAAAGCAGGCATTCCATGAAGATAGAAAGGCAATTGTAGAATTCTGGCCTCGGATTTCTACGATTAACCTGCTTGCTGATCTCATAGAATGGCTTGTCTTTTAAATCTGCAGCAAATGTCCCATCGCCATTGTGATTATACGAACATTTCTGTGAAATTTATCCTGCACTCCCAGAAGGGCAAGATTCCTTCAACATTTTTCATGTCATGGCAATTTACCCTCACATATTTAGAAGACAAGGTGAGGTTAAATGAATTTCATGCCAAAAGTAAAGTTTTGATTTGAGCTCAAAATATGGAAATTCGAAGAACTTTAAATAAACTTGAATATCACAATAATGTCACAATTGTTTGTCCCTCTCAGATTCTATTAACAACGATCAATTTTGTAGCATACTGAAAATGTTCTTTCGTAGAGATTATAACTGAAGCTGTTCAGACATACACTATACCTCACTTTATCAAGATTTCTGCTGCGAACTAGTTCATTTAATTATCATTTGTTCTTCCAAATCATGATTTTCTGCTCCAGTCACAAGCATTAGTACATTTAGTATATTTCTAAATAAGTAGAAATGTATTCTAAGTGACTGTCGCACATTGCTTGATTTGGGAGATGAGATTTTCCGGTGGAGAGGCTTTTTGATAGACTGTTCTCTCTGTGTTCATGAGACCTGGGTTCAAATCTAGATTAATCTAGAATAATAGACTTTAGATACTATTAAAATGCGCTTTGCATTCTTGCTGAACACTCAACACAGAATAATGACAGTGGGATTATTGAAGCTCGTCCACATGAAGAAAGTGGTAAATGCTTAATTTAGTTCTATGTATAAACCAGTTTTACTCATACATTCATTTTCATTTTTTTCATTCATTTGATGATAATTCTGGAAGTATCTAGCAACTTCTTTTACATGAACTAATGGGCCAAAATGGTGCTGAAGTCTACATTTGTTCTAAAGGCACAAGAAAAAGGCAGAGCAATCGTAAACGAAGACAACATCGTACGTCGTTCGTGATAAAAACATATCATGTGGTTCTATCACAGAATGAATGTCATGTTTTGCAAGATAATAGTTGCAATCTGCAAACCCACATGCATCGTGATACTCAAACCTCAACTTGCTGTCGATCATTTCGTAAAGAAATAGACTGATTTTTGGAATTTTAGTTTTAGCCGGTTTTTACCAGCTTTTGCCCGGTTTTTACCACTTAGTGGCAAAAACCAGTTTTAGCCGGCAAAAAGTCAACCGTGGAACATCATCTCCACGTGACATTCTCAGGGTTGCCACTCTTCCGGTTTTAACCGGAATTCCGGCTTTTTTTATACTTAACTAAGTAGTGGGAAAATGTTCTACCAAGGAACAAATAATTTGCTTTAAGCAGCTTTCTTGAGATCGTTATGAGGCCCTTTTAGATTGTGAAGGGCCTTTTGACATCGTGAGGGGGCCTTTTGACATCATGAGGGTTTCTTTTAGATTGTGAAGGTGACCTTTTTGACATCGTGAGAGGCCCATTAAGATTGTAAGGGGCCCTTTTGAGATTGTGAAGGGGCCCTTTTGACATCGTGAGAGGGCCATTTGAGATCGTGAAGGATCCCTTTTCACATTGTGAGGGGCCCTCTTGAGATCGTGAAGGGGCCTTTTATGATTGTGAAGGGGCCCTTTTTAGATTGTGATGAGGCCCTTTTGACATCGGGGGGGTCCCTTTTGAGATTGTGAAGGGCCTTTTTGACATCGTGAGAGGCCCATTAAGATTGTGAGGGGGCCCTTTTGCGATTGTGAAGGGGCCCTTTTGACATCGTGAGGGGGCCCTTTGAGATCGTGAAGGATCCCTTTTCACATTGTGAGGGGGCCCTCTTGAGATCGTGAAGGAAATGAAAGAGAAATCTTCCAAAAGTTTCATGAATACAAGGGAGTGACAAATGAATATGCGATTACCTGTTGCAAAAGCGGTTAAAGTTCGGCTAAGACACCAATGAAAATTGAAATCTTGCAAGCAACTGCATAAGTGATAAGCATTTCCTTTCGTATTGATGCTATGTTTACTTATGCCATGGCGTCTGAGCTTTAATCAAGTAGCTGTTACAATCTTGTTTACTATTTTTTTTAGATATGTCATTGTCTTTTCATTTCTTATGTTTGAAATACAAGAGATGAGAGAAAGGTTTTGATTTGAAGCATTGCCGGACCTACAAGCACTTTTCATTCGGAACTGCAAACGTTTTTGGCTTCTTAGCCGTCATTACAATGTACCCTATTGTAAGGAATCAGCAACTCACCGCGCAAACCATCAGTAGGTTGATGTGCTTGGGAATTCGGCAGCTCACCTTTGTGCTCACCTTTGCAAATATCAATTTTTGAAAACGATTATCTAGACAATGGGATTTCAACTACATGCATTTCATCAATTGTAGATGTCTGTAGTTCGGATGAAGATTTATCTGCATGTGAGTTTCTGACTATTTACAAGCATACTGACTGCACGGCTAAAATTCCAGAAAAGTTAGTACACTACTTCTCGTAATGGCTTAAATCAAATATCTCTCTCATCTCTTGCCTTTTTTCCTTTCGTGGTCTGGGTATCATTTTAGATTAAATATCATTACCTAGCATGGTGTCTGTAATGTGCGATAGTTTTTAGTCGTCAATTCATGCTGTGTGACATGAATTAACTTTTTGTGTAACTTGGCGGATGATGCTTTACTTTGAACTTTGTTTATGATATAATTTTCTTTCCTGTTAGTATAGAGGATATCCCACAGTGAGCCTTAACGTCACTTTCTTATAAATTCCCTATTCTCTCACTGATCATTTCAAAGTTTTTTTGAAATGGCAATTAGCGACTCAATGATGACTTTCTTTAAGTTATTTGTCATTCAAAAGAAAGCAGTTGTTAACACTAGTGACACTGTGACAATTTATTTTCTCCTTGCTCACCATTTTCCCGAACACAATCTAACCCTCCGGTCAGCAGCGCAAGAGCATGTCTCCACACAATCGCTCGTCAATCTGGTGAAAAAAGGTGCAAATTTTGTTTTCCAGTTCATCCAAATGCACAGGATGACTCCAATTCACCATTTCCTTGACGTGTCCAATCGAAAAAAGTCACATGGCATAAAATGTGGCAATATCGGAAGCCATTCCATAGGCTGTCATCACGGTCAATCCATGATTTAGGAAAGTGATTGTTTAAATAATTTACGATCGGTCGGTAGTAGTGCGCTGGCACTCCATCCTGCTTGAAGATGCTCTTATCCTCAGTTACATCCGGTATCACTTTATATAGTATGGAAAGGATGTTTTTACCATTCAATGTCACTTTCTCTAAAGAAAAATGGCTCAATTGCGCTTCATAAGGAAATGCCAGCCCATGCATTTAGACTGCGTTGATCCGTGGATTTTGTGCTAAGGTATTTGTTGTGACCAGACCGCTCTTCAGAAGCAGTCTTTCAAACATCGAACAGCTGAACAGCAATTTCCATTGGTTTCATGAAAAATCTCATCAATAAAGACGAGATCTTGTGTCGTGTGACGTCTTGGCATGATTAATAGAAAATGACAGCTGCACGAGAATAATGCCTTTTAATTTTGAATGTAAAATTTTTGAACGAAATGAAGAAGTTTATTTTTGAAACAGTTAAGCTGATCATAATGGGAGGGGGAGGAGTCTCAGTAATACATTCTATCTAGCCTTCAAAAGCAGTTCTTTTGAAAATAGTAGTTTTCCGAGTCATGAATTCTAGTGAACCTGGTAAAAACTGATGATTGAAAAAGCACCAGTAACAATATTATGCCATTTATTTACTTGCTGACTGAGGATTCATTAGCATCTTTATTGCAGCAGACCCAACTTTTGTCTTAGCGCTTTCAAAACTAATCGGATTGTGGGATATCGAATGATCGTAATTTCTTTTACTTAATGGGGCCCTTCTGATTTGACTTTCCGGTTTTTATTTTTGATAAGAGTGGCAGCCCTGGATTCTTCAATAAGAAAAACACATTTACAGCGTATATTGGCGAAAAGCAACAGTGTGATGCTTCACTAGACTTATTCCTTAATTTCCTTATCTATTCAATATATGCCTTAACTCAGATAAAGGCATGAAACTCTTTTCATAGGATTTAGCCGCATTCATTATATATGTCAATCTTCTTATGCAAACAAAGCGGTCGATAACGCATGCTATCTGTCCAGCGGTGTTCCTTTAGATGCATAGATGCAAAGTCTTTGTTCCCTTGTCCGCATGCCAGAATTAATTTCATCTTACAGAAATATTCTTACTGCTTAAGAATCATTTTGAAAAGTCGTCACACAAATTGATTCAGAGAACATAAATAATCAAATAAGGAAAATGTTAATTTCATTCATAATCAACATCGGCCCGGGTGCTAGATATTTCAGGCACGGACGCGGCCGCTTCCAGCTCTGCATAGCATAGACGGTGAAAGTCAATTTGAAATTGTCAGTTCTTGAGGCTGTTCTCGAATATATGAATCAATTAATACATAGAACACAGTAGAGGTCTGTATTCGTCGGAAACTTGTCCTCAGCACGACATGAAGTTTTTCAACCGTAACACCAACACGACACGAAGCACGACCGTGCTACCTTGGCACAACACGAAGCACGACCGCGCTACCTTGACACGACACGAAGCACGACCGCGCTACCTTGGCACAACACGAAGCACGACCGCGCTACCTTGGCACAACACGAACCACGACTGCGCTACCTTGACACGACACGAACCACGACTGCGCTACCTTGACACGACACGAAGCACGACTGCGCTACCTTGACACGACACGAATCACGACCGCGCTACCTTGATACGACACGAAGCACGACCGCGCTACCTTGACACGACACGAAGCACGACTGCGCTACCTTGACACGACACGAAGCACGACTGCGCTACCTTGACACGACACGAAGCACGACCGCGCTACCTTGGCACAACACGAAGCACGACCGCGCTACCTTGGCACAACACGAACCACGACTGCGCTACCTTGACACGGCACAAAACACGAAATCCAAACCGCTTGCGACAAACACGAAAATAAGACGAAATTTATCTTGCGAGTAATTCATTAGAAATGTTATTCAATGCAAGAACAGTAGTTCAGTGGAGAATACTGCACCAACTGAAAGGAATTTGAATTAGATTATAACTTCATTTATTACTGTCAAATAGCTGCAGACTAGTGGCCGATCTAAAAGCATATATGCTGCGTGAGAGAAAAAAATTAACACGTATCATTACTAATTTCAATGGCAGCTGTTAAATTGCTAAGTCGATCTATTCCCAAACAAATTTCTATATGGCCCCTCTATCACAGTCATATGAAGATATCGTTCATCCTCTTATACAGGATCAACGTTAAGATAAGTTAAAACATCGCATAATTTCAACATTTTATATCTTTCTGACATAAATCGTAACTGCATGAAGCACGAAGATGAATTCGCAAAAGTTGTGGCTATTGGAATGATTCGCTGTGGACGTTGCGCATGTTTGTATAGAATTGGATGCATCGCATCTAGACTAGCTGTTTGTAATTGGTAGGTGCATTGATATGAAGAAGAAAAAGTTGTAAAACAGGAAAGATCTGAAATACCAAAGAAAACAAATAGAGTCACAGACCGAAAGCTGATGATTGCAGCGAAGGGATATCGGTTTCAGAGCGTTTCGTATCCAGAAATAGGCTGGAAATCGGCTGCTGGTATCAACTGTTGCGCTAGAACTGGATAACGACGAACTGCATTTGACAGAAGCGAGATTTAAATCTTGCAATATGCTGTGCGCAACTAAACACACCTCTCAATAACTTCTCGGATTTCAATGAATTTATGCGATCGCCTTCCCGTATGCATGAACATGTTATGGGTCTCGAACACAAACGAAAAATATCAGAATGGTGTGAGTGACATTCTAGCGCTGATAAGTGGCATCGCGTGATGTGGACGAGTAATCACGATTTGCCCTCGATTTCCACGACGGAAAAGTTTGTACTCACAGAGTGTCTCGAGAGATACAGTCTGCTGCATTTCAGAGCATGGTCCATTCAGTGGTGGTGGCGTCATGATTTCGGCCGGTTTTCGGCACGTTGGACGAACAGCTGCTATTGTCATCAAAGCACCTTGGATGGTTAATGTTATCTCTCGGAGAATGTGACTTTTCTGTAATTCCAACAGTACAGGGCACAATCTCATCATCCAAGATCGGATGAACTCTATGGACAATAGAATTTGGGCTTGCATTAATGCTGTGGGGCATGCAGGTTGCTAGATATGTGTGAAATGAATTTTTATCATTTAAAGTTATAGTTTTGATGCTACTTCACTAATGAAAATAATGGGCCCTGTAATTCTAAGTGTTAAGATTTTTTGTCACTCAGTGTAATAAGAAGCCGCTTATCAAGTTGTGCTGTACTCAGAATACACCGTTTATTGCTTATAACAAACCCCTCGTTGAAAGTGCACGTCACCTGTAGCGGAAATGACTGGGTTTGTAACTATTGCGTGGACGAGGTGTGCACTCATCTGCTCAAATTCGGGTAGTTGGTTGCGCGCTCTGTCCACGAACTTACTGAGGCTCCGCACAGATGACGTTCTTCTCTGGACATTTTGCCAACTGATATATTGAAGACTTGCGCGGATCTGTTATCTCCATTTCTTGCCCATCTCATCAATGCTTCTTTATCTCAAGGTTCCTTTCCTGCTGAGCTGAAGGCTGCATGTGCAACCCCTGTGCTCAAGAAAGGTGCTGAATCAAATGGAGAACCTGCCTCTTTTCGGCCAATCAGCGGTCTATCAGTCATCTCGAAGCTAATTGAACGTCTAGTTACGAAGCAGCTAACAGCCTATCTACAGGAGAGCTCACTTCTGCCGCCACTGCAATGTGCATGTCGGACTCATCATTCCACAGAGACGGCCTTACTCAGAGTCACCAGTGATGCCTATCTCATTCATTTGCTGCTCAAAATACAGCATTATCATGGTTTCCTACTTCATCACTGGTCGCTCACAGTATGTTGGCTTTAATGGTATCCGCTCCGATCCTCTCCCTTTGCACAGTGGCGTCCCTCAGGGGCCCGTGCTCGGCCCTTTACTTTTTGTTCTGTTCACATCTGACATAAACTTATTCAGCGCCACGATTTGCGAGTTCATGCTTATGCTGACGACATTCTTATATACGGCTCCACTTCCTCATCTAATGCCAATTCTCTATCCACGAGAACACCCACCTGCGTTACCGCCCTAGACACTTGATTCAAATCTAATGGCCTCCGACTTAACATCGATAAGACACAAGTGATGTGGTGCGGCACTCGACAGCGAATCGCTGACACTCATCATATACCGATTCAAGTTGGTGAGCTGCTAATTTGTCCTGTTTCCCGCCTGAAGTATCTGGGTGTGACAACTGATCCAACGTTGTCTTTCTCTATCCACTGCGCAGTCACATCAGCCTCCTGTTTTAGTCGTCTCAGACAAATCCGCACAATTCGAAGGTCTTTGCATCGTTCCGTGGCGAAGTCACTCATTCTTTTACTTGTTTTCCCCAAGCTAGATAATTACACATAAATTCTTAGCGGAATTCCAGAGTGCCTCATTTCTCGCCTTCAATCTGTTATCAGCAGCTCTGTGCGACTAGTCTTCATTTTTCGCCGATCTGATCACATTTCCTCAAAGTTAGAGCAGCTTCAGTGGCTACCTTTTTGGTCGAGGATCGAACTCCGATAAGTTGCCATCGTTGCAAGGTACATGAATGATCAAGCTCCGACTTATTTTCAAGTTTTGTGACTCATGTTACGATCTTCCTAACCGGTCGCGCATCCGTTCTGCGAACTCTCAGTTCCTCATCATCCCACGCACGAAGCTATAGTGTCTACCTGTAGAAAAGCTTCTCCTCGTGTCTGGAACAACTTGCCTGCCGAATTAAGATTGCCGCACTCCCTTCGTCATTTTAAGCATATAGCCAAAACCTTCTATCATGAAAGATCATTGTGAAATTGCTATGCTTCTTTTCATCGTTTCCTGATATCAGATATTCATGCATCTTTGTAAATTGTCTTGAAGTGACTTGCTCACATAACGTCATTTGAATAAAATTCGTGATTATTATTATTGTTTGATGCTCGTGGGTCGACCATGTATTTGTAAATTCATGCGCATGCATAAACAAAACATGCATGTATTGGTCTTGCAATTTAACTGTGCAAGTAGATTGAAGGAATGCTGCATATTAATCCTTCATCATCGTGAAATAATGTATTTCAGATAAATTGTCATTAACTAGAATAGATTAGGTCATCAAACTATCTCGATTTAAAATTTTGCAGTGAATTCTTATCAACATGATCACTACTCTTATTGTCAAGACACGAACGCAAATGATAAGGCTGAACACGTGGCACGAACCCAGACCTCTAGTACACAGCAGTTGGAAAATCTTTATTTAAACTCAAAGAGACTCAGGTGACCGCAGATTCACCAATTGCACGTGGTAGTTCTCAGAAAACGCGCTGATTATCCATTGTTGTGTTCCCTTTCTACATCAGGGCGACGGGCTCTGCGATAAATGATGACCATTTGTCCATTTTTTTTCTTGAGGTAGAAAATATCAGCCTACATTCTAGAGATGCCAGTGGCCATCTTCAATTAGACTCTGAATCAAGTGAATCTGAATCACTTTATCTAAGCATTTCATGACGGAAATTTCAGGAGAATGTCGTTCTTATTCTGTTCCGATCCCGGTCTCTAATACAACCCGTAGTGACCTACTTTTGTTGCATCTCCCCAGGCACGGCGCAACGGAGGGAGCACCTGCCTCCCCTAAAAAAATAACAGCTTTTCATGCCCCTCTCCCACAATTTAATTAATGTTCAAAATTTTCTGGCATCTCATTCATTTGACAGAGCCAAAGATCGCCGGAGTTGTAAGTTATCATTTTCTTAATTGCCGCAAAGCGTGTGATGGAGGTGATTCTGCCATACTTGACAGGTAATGGATAAAGCAAACAAATAAAAAACAGAATTAGCTCATTTGTTTATGGTAACTGATATGTCTACGACAAGTCAAGCGACTGACTGTGAATTATCTACCTGCTGAGAGATAACTCAAAAAAATGTTGAGATGCAATTTACAGCGATTGTATTCGTGGCAAGATAAGTGTAATTTCATCAGCCCTTCATCAGTTTTAAGGGACCTACAGTATTAAAAGTCCATTGTTGCCCCAGGAAAAACCCTATTACTAGCATCAGGTGTATCTCAAAGCTTTGAGCTGGTCCCTTTAATCAGTATTACACGTATGTTGGTTCTTCAGCATGGCCGTATGGAGAGTCCCTTCTTAAGTATAAGGAGCCCTGTGTTAGGCATTGATATTTCTTCCACAGTATGCCAACTTTACATCTGAATGACCGATTGACTCAAATACAATACACACATTACAGCGAGTTTCACAGATTTTATATCAATCAGTTTTCATTCCAGCGAAGACTAGAGACAGATGAGAAGCGGAATGTCACAGAAAAGATACAACGATTTACTTCTACTAAACATCCGTAAACAAAGAACAGACAATTTCAACACAACAGACATGATGAAATAATTCATTCAAAACCAACCATGACGACTATTTTTTGGAAACTTTTGACTGATTGTGTTCTGATTGGTCTATGAACTACTCGTATATTTCATGTATACTACTCGTCGCACTTTCAACTTTCATGACATTGTCCTTTTATTTGAGGATGGCTCAACCATCGACAATTGCGAGTCAACTGCGTGCTCTATTCGCCATGAAGGACGAGAAGTACGATCTATACGCCGTGGAGGATGAAACATGGATGGATCCCATGGGATGCCCATGGGACGAAATCAGGTAACCGAACGTGGCTTCGCAAGGACGAACCAAGAAGGCAAGTTGTTCGCACATCAAGCATGACAACACGAAAGTCGATGCTTCTTGTCATGTTCATGGCAAACAAGCGGTTCTCTGTACAAGCTTTACCTCACAAAACAACTGTAGACTCTCAAAGAATGATTGAATACCTCAAGCGTACTGGAGACCGTTGGAGAACACTTCGTTCAAGGCCGGTGCGTTTGAATCAGATCAGTCTGCAAATGGATAATGCACGTCCCCATACAGCAAGTCTCGTGAAACATTTTTTGACTGAAAGGAATGTAACGACACTTTGGCAAAGTCCATACAGTCCAGACCTCAATTTGTGTGACAGATTTCTTTTCGTTTGGTTGAAGAATGCATTGCGTGGCATTCAACAGCTCTTTGGAGGTGGAAGAAGCCTCGTTGCAGTACCTTCGTAGTGTCTCCGAAGATGCTTTACATGAACAGGTTGACTTGCTCTGTCTGTTGAGAGCACTGTCAACAAGTCATTGATGCACAAGGACATTATATTACTGAATAAAAGTGTTTTTATGGATACAGAATGTTGTTTTTCTAAAATATAGGCCTAACGACAAAACTTTTGTTCCACCCAAAGTACATGTTTGATAAATGAAAGCTCAATAATTTTCAAGAAAACATCTAATTGATTTAAATGTGCAGAATATTCAAATGGTTGCACCTCACGTGCTTGAATATGCTTATAAACTTTACGATTAATTTGATAAATGAATAACCTAGAAGTTTTAATGGAAATTCTTGGAAAATTACGCCGCTTCTTAAAGCTTATTCAACTGATGCGCTCCTGATACGACACATGACATAGATCTTAGAATATATTTCATTGTTGTACTGTAACTATGGTCGAAGATCTCGGCATAAAAAAGTGCCCTTCTGCCCCTGTCAACGTCGTCCGCCGTCCCTGATCTCCCCAAATACATAGGATTGCTTACACCATGACTCCGATTCAACCATAATCAAACTAAGTGTTATTATTCATGAGTTCTTCACGAGCAGTGTTATCACTTTTGACATCAATTGATTCGATAGTGAGTGAGTTACCAAACCCTGAGACTGCAAAGTTAACTGAAGGAATATCGCGATTACTAGAGTGGGAATAGAGCATCAGTGCAGGTGCCGGAATTATTATTGAATACCTCACTAATTATATCAGCTGTCATTCGCGACCAGTCACAAACTTCGTGGGCCTGTCATATGAATTTTAATAAAACTATTGTACTTTTGCAAGCTTATGTTCACTGCATCATGACAGGAATTGTAACAGTTATTCGTGCCAATTACTCTTCAAAAGTTGAGAAATAGAAAATAGTCGTCAGCTTCTTTCACAAATGAAATATTTTTTCACTTGGAAATATGAAAATGTCTAATATGTAAAGAAAACATCTGAACTGAGAGATTTAATGCAACGTGAGCGTCCAATAAAGTCTGTGTAAGGAGAGTCAAGATAAAACAGAACCCGGGGTTGTATTAGGAGAATTACGGTATTCTAACTGAGAATCTCGAATTGATTCTGATATAAGTGAAATAATTTGAATATGTGTCCCATCTAAAAAACGTCATTTTTTGTATACTGACTAGATTCGATTCCATCGATAAATTTCCTCATGTGCGCATTCAATGGACGTGAATCAAAGTAATATAATGATGCAATAAATGATAATGAACAGCATAGCAATAATGATGCATATCTCCATGTCGCCATGCATAATCATGGGATAGGTGGTTATTTATCTCGGCCTAGATTTGTCAGTTAAGGCTCTTGACGAATACAGCTGAAAATCTCTCCAACTTTCATTTACTTAACTTGATCATGCAGTGAATCGACGTTCTTTCGAAATGAACTTACCTTAGAATGAAACCTTTATGATGTATTCTGAAATACGACGGAAAAGATGAATCTCCTATCTTGATGCACTTGCACTTAACCCACTATTTGTGATGTAATGGCGTTAAGTCCGAGTTACTTGCTACCATAACATTTCTGACAATGTATCGATGTGATAGGAAAATTGATGATTGTTATCGAGCGATCTATCATTTTCAGGGACCGCTCCTATACAATTGGTATAAATTCCTGGCATTCAATATCAAAGGTACGCCCGTTTTGAAGACAGCCAAAATGGTGGTGATTGATCAGGTAAGGTGTAATGCATAATGAGGCAGTTTGCAAACATTCATCAACGCTTTTTTTCTCTTTATAGGGTTTTATGGCTCCCATTTTTATCGGCACATTCCTGTCGACAAACCTTCTATTAGCTGGAGAAGGCGTTGATGCAGTGAAGAAGAAGTTTGAATCAGAATATTTCAACATACTAAAGAAGCAATACACAGTGAGTGCTGTAGAGTGTTTTTTCGTCTGCAAAATGTTTCACTTAGCGCATCTCTGCTTCTTTTATCAATAGCAGGAATTTGTTCGATAATTCCAGCAAGAATTGACAGTAGAAAATGCACAATGACTGCGATAAATATCGTGTCTTTCTTATTTGTTTGACAGATTCGCAAAATCTTGTTTGCTTTATGCTGATGTCTTTTTTGGGTCATTTTTGTAAGATAAATTGTTGAGATCATGTCGAATATGTACAAAACAAAGCGCAAAGTTGAATGTCTTGAAGTGCTTCGCTTCCTTAAAGCAAGGCATTTTTACTGCGTATGCAACTTTAAAGATGAACTGCAGCCATACTGAAATCCAACGACGCGATGATAAATTTCATGTTTCTTGAAGGAGTCTCAATCGGGTACTGCTTGGCTACTTTACAAATGGAGCGGACATATGAGATAGAAATAAAGCAACAATGGGGTTAGACAGAAGGGGAGCATTAATGGTTTCCGTGGCACAGTGGTTAAGTCCTTGATTTTGATGACGAGGCCGAGTGTCATTAGAAGTCTGCGGAAAGGGCATCTGGAATTAAAGTATCTCAAAGCTCCATATAAAGACTGACCATACCAGTGCATACTATCAACTTAACCCATTAACAATTGCATTCTCATAGAGCCTACACTAAGATTTGCTAATAGTATGCAAACGTTATTGATAATGGCTTGATTTAATTGATATATAATTATGCTTATTACAAGATTGATGTAAGAAGCGGTAAATGCCTGCAGCCATGTTCGATAAAATACAGTAGATGGAGCAAAATTAAGAAATCAGAATATTTGTATATTAGTAGACGCTTCATTATACTTGTGATGCTTCATAGTAGGCCTAGATATAATTTCATTAATTTCTCATTATTTTTCATAAACAAGTAGAAAAAAATGTATTGTCTAATTAGACTAAGCGTCTCATAGTCTCACTTTTTATGGAAATTATCAAATTGATAGTGAAGCCATTGGTCTAGAAACAAGAAACAAACGCACGCTAGACTTGCTGAAAACTTCTAATCACTGAATTTGAGAATTCTTCAAAATATTTAGAATCGCGCGATATTCTATTAATCGTGCCCTGAGTCGCACGATTCGGAATCACGTCCGCCACTGGACTCGACCACATGACCAAATGCCCGCTAGGTCAAGCTCTTAACCACTGTGCCACGGAAACCATCGCCCCTCCAAGCCTATGAAGAAACTTGCTCATCGTGGGGCAATTGTTGTCTTCCAACAGTTTAGAAGAAGCTTGGAATTGTGATATTTGCTAAGTGGCGCTCCAAGTACTATTACATTCCGAATGACATGTGGTCCCCAATGATAATTCTGCTTGTGGTTAGTCTTGAGCTCTGCACTTGCGAATGGCTAATTCACGTAATAAACTCCTTAGCCGCAGGATTATTACGACCAATCTGTGCCTCTCTGCTGATTTCAATATTGAACACCGGTATGTTACGTGCATTGAAGGCAGTCAAGCGCACCAAATTCGTAAGTCAATAATTTCCGCATTTCCAAGTTCATTTCTTACGTCCTCCCTATTAATCACCGTGAGTTGCTTTGATGATAAGATCATAGATTCTCCTATACTTATTGTGCTCTTAATTTCTTTACAGTTATGGCCAGCGGTTCAGACGATCAATTTCTACTTTGTGCCCTTGCATCATCGGTGAGCAACAGAACTGTTTATTGAGTGACGCAATCAGCGTCTTGGAGAAGTAAATTTGGCTGAATGAGAAGTGCAATGAGATCCTTCGCTGCTTCCGCTTAGAAAGATGGGATATGCTTTATTGTCTTACAATACACAAAGAGCTATTGGGTGCAAAACAAATGAAATCATTGAATATTATTCAGAATTTTTATCTAAATTATATATTAAATCAGCAAATATTCTTTCAAAAATTCTGGACTGAACTTGAAGATCAACATTCGTTTCAGTGAAATTCTGTGGAAAAATAGAATTCAAATAATTAGAAAATGTTCTTCAAAGCAGGACATGTGACTTTTTGGTGTATCAAAATATCAGGAGGAACGCTCTGAATAAGCGTTGTAAAGCAAGACGAGGACGTGTCGGAAGCTAGTTCGGAGCAAAAGTGTAATTGGAGGCCGAATCGACTAAGGTGAAAATATCTCTGGAAAAATTTAGGGTTGCTATTCGTTATTGTGTGATTTTGGCAGCCACAACTGTGTGCCGTCACAAATATAAGCAGAAACTTTTCAGCATGACGTCCTCAGGTAGATGCTATGCTGATCAATACCCAACATCTTAGGCGGCGCCAATAAGCTGTCAAGGAATTGACTCCCAACACGACTTCTCATAAGGGAAGTGAGTGGATTGATGAAGGAGTATGCGATGTAGGCTTGCTGTTGATGTTGTTGATAAGGTTTGATTAAATCATTCTTGACCTTCCTTATCAATAAAACATGGTATTTAGTTAAGACATTTTCAATCTGCTGTTGATTGCTAATATTGGATAAAATCACTTGTAATATTATATTGCTCGGAAAATGCTGCAATACAGATAAAAAATGTTTAAGTACACGACGTTTCGGAAGTCTTGGTCACGTTCACCTGAGCAAGATCAGTCCTCACAGACATCAAAGAGGACATACAAAATTTGAATGTAAATAGTGTAAAATTTGCAGATATCTATCACTATACTACCAGTGAGACATGAGGAAACACCTAAAAATTCAAGAGATCTCGTATAACAATACGAGATTACCTTGCTCTTCACTCCATGTCATACTGGGACCCACACGAATACCATTCTTTTGCTTGCATCGCCCAACTGCATGCCCAACCGAACGATCTCTCGCAGGCAATTGTTCATTCTGCAACTACCAGCCCCATCATAACAGTTAGTCCTGACTGACTGTCAAACACCACCATCACATTATTCCAATCATCTTGATGATTAGACAGCCATTTCATCGCTTCCAACTCCGCTTGAAACGAAGTAGATTCTGATACTCACACTGAAATTGCTTTGCCTGAAATCAGATGAAAAAATTCAGATCTGCAGAATCCTGGCGCAACTCATAGAGCGAGATGGATGTAGAAGATTATTCCATCCAAGGTGTTCTGATAAGCAAAGTGATCCTTTAACACCAGGAAAATTTATCTCAGAATCAATGATTGAAAAAATAACTCGATTTGTCACCTTTGCTACTCATGCAGGCATTCCTTGGTGGTACAATTGTCCAAGAGGCACATCAGCTCCATCAGATGACCTTGTCCTTCTCATCGTTGCAAAAGTGTTGGCAGTGTTGTTGGTGACGCTGCACACAGCGCAATGATTCCTCGTTCTCTGATTGTGTTCGCTGTTTGATGAGCAATTGCATTCATTCATAAAGCAAGAAATAGCTATTCTATTCTTTAGTCGGAGAAAATCAACTCACATCAGAATCGTCATGGGACAGTTTTTGGAATATCAGCATTTCCAATCGATCAAAAGTTTTCAATCGATCCAAAGCGTACAGAACTTCACTCACTGTGTGGACCAGATTCGTTGAAAGTCTTCGAACTTATGAGCTTGAACATGAAATTTTTTAACACTCCTGTTGAAGTCTAGTATAATGACGATGCTTTATATGCTAGTATAATGAAATTTTTAACACTCCTGTTGAGGTCTAGTATCAGTGGCGTCTTCTCCGTACCTGCGAGGCCTTCGGCGCATCCTCAAAAATAATTTTCCAACAATTATAAAAATGAAAAGTGTCATCATTTATTTGAATTCGATAGTTTCTCGTGACAGCTGTGCACAGATTTCAGTCTCAAAGTCAGACGCTCAACCTCATTGAACAGTTTTGCAGCACGTGCTTGAATCACAGCTGTTTTCTTCGAACAATCAGACACACAAGCTTGTCGTGTGTTCAGACGGAGCATTGATGTTCAGACAGAGCGAAAGAAAGTTGTATGCGTGTGAGGCTGTTAGCGCACGCGCCCACGCGAATATTGGCTTTTCCGATAGATATAATGCTTTGCCTTCTCCAATTTTTGCAATGAAATTCTACGCGATTCTTGATCGAGGCGCGGTATCTAAATATAGTAAGGGAAGCGCAACCTAATTGTTCCTGGATTCGCTTTATGTCAGAGAGGCCACTACGTCAACAGTAGCAGATGGCTGACGTTCAGACAAGACTGCGATCAGATGATGAGCGTTCTGAAATGAATGCAGAGTAATGCATCTGACTCGGACACCCAGATTCGGTAGAATTCTATAATTTGTTTTTATGTGATTGATGTGACACTATGTTTAGTATTTAGTACATAGTACATGAGTACTATGTTTAGTATGTTAGATGAGATCATAACCACGCCTCTCGTCTGAAGGGAATATACTGAAATGATGACGGTCGTCAAGCAAGGTAGGCCAACACCTGATATAAAAATTGAAAGCACTCACAAAGAAATAAGAAATACACAAGACATTTTAATGCATCAAAATTTCAAACATATGAGCGGCCGACCGGCCACTGGGTTGCAAACTGGGTTGCTGTTTTGTAATCTAATAATCAACAAAACTGAGCTCTGCTAGAGAGAAAAAACACAAAACTATGATATCCAACAATTTCAGTCAGTTGGTTTTCGTGAATATTGCTAGTAATTTCAAATCCAATGAGGAACCCATAAACAAGCTTGTATTTTTATGTAACTTAGCCAATATGTTCAAGACATTATACCTCACTTGCAGAAAAAAGTTAGGCAGGATATCTTAAAGTTCTTTAAAAATTGGGGGAACAGCCACACCCTGCTGTCTATACACCTTGCTGAGATGAGCACATCCTTTCACTCCAAGGATGTTTCGACTTTGTGATTTGTAATTTTACTTTCTCTTTGTAGTGATTATAGAGCGGATAATTACCGTCTGGGAAAGCATTCCGGCTCTTGTTTATAAGATCGATGATAACGGATGTAGTCCATGGCTATTTATATTTAGATTATAGAAAAAGCAATACAATCACTTAGGTAACTGTTTTTAAACAGAGAAGACCAGTCAACAGTATTAAGACAAGTACGAAAAGAATTGATGTGAGAACGTCTTAAATCATAAACTTTACGCAACTTTGATCTGATGATATTCGATGGTACATTTCTTGAAATATAGACGATACTATGAGCATGTAAATCATTTCCCAATGCAGGGGCAATAGTGACATTAAAATAATGAGCAAAATTATCATTAACGAACATTTTGTCTGAAGTTGCACCACCATATGTAGGAACGTTAACAATATTCAGTAGATCAAAATTATTTGACAAAAAGGAGAGATCGTGCCTGTTTACGTCACGACAACATAAAATGAAGTCTCTGCATTCGTTTGCAAAATGTAATTCTGTCATAATAAATAATGATTCTGTCGCAACTTGACTTGCAATTGTGTCCGCATTTAAATCTGGAGGAAGATACTCACACAACAAATGTGACAATGTAGAGCTTAGCTCTTGGTTTGAACAAAGTTGCATTCGATGTCATAAGGGGGGTCAGCGGTCAATGTAGGAGTTTGGATCGCAGACGTTGTCTGAGATGTGTAATATATACTCATTGACATAATTAATGAAACAAACTATCATTGGCTTGAATTGAAGTTTGTTTCATTTTTTTCTCACGTATGATGCAATATCTCACTTTCTGAGATATGCATTACCATAATGTATTACCATAATCCATTCAACACATTGGAGAATGGAGAAAGATCTATGGTGGTCAAATTTCAAATTTTGATATCGATACAACTGTCACAATTGCTTTTACAAATTGAACATAAACGTGAACTGAAATCCAGCTTTTGTAAAATATAATGGCACACGATCAGTTTACCAGAGGTATGGCTGGCTATTGGAATGATTCGTTGTGGTAGAAGTTGTGCGAGTGTTGCCGAAGAGCTGCAACTATCGAGAGTCGTTGTTTGGAGATGGTGGTGTCGATGGAGAGCAGAAGGAGATGTTAAAAAGAAGAAGGGATCTGGTCGACCAAGAAAGTCTGCAGGAAGGACAGACGCACGTCTAGTTTTAGCTGCAAAGAGGAATAGATTTGTGTCAGTCCCAAAGCTAGTCGTACACTGGAAGAGTGCCTCAAATATAGACTGTAGCGTTCGAACGGCTTACCGAAGATTGCGAGAAGCTGGAATTCAATCGCGACGACCAGCTGTCCTAATTCCATTGAGTTTTGAGCACCGCAGAAGACGAGTTGCCTGGTATGATGCCCATCGCTCATGGAATGATCATCACTGGCAGAAAGTCTTGTGGACCGATGAATCGAGATTCACTCTAGATTTCAATGACGGTCGTGTCAGAGTGCATCGTCTTCCAGGTGAACGCTTTGCCCCATGCTGTATTAAAGAACACGACAGATTTGATGGTGGAAGTGTTATGCTGTGGGGTGGCATTTGGCATGGCGGACGAACGACAGCAGTCATCATCAAAGGCACGTTGACTGGAGAGAGGTATCTCAATGAAATTGTGCTTCCTGTTGCTGCCCCAGTGGTCAGGGTGGAGGATCGCGTCTTCCAAGACGACAACGCAAGACCACATCGCTCCTCGGCTGTCATTGCCACTGTTAGGAGATTGAACATTCAAACCCTTGACTGGCCTGCACGCTCACCTGACTTGTCACCCATTGAACAAGTATGGGACGAGCTTGGGCGGCGAGTGAGAGACCGCTATTCACTTCCACCAGTGTCCCTGAAGATTCTCTCTGAAAGACTGACAGAGCAGTGGCTTCTCCTTGAAACATCCTTCATTCAGAAACTTTGTGAATCCATGCCATCTCGGATTACTGAATGTATTGGAGCTAGAGGGGGGCACACGCGCTATTGAAGTTGATTCTGCTACATGCGTTGTTTTTCTGTGCTAGCGACTTGGTGGAGATTGTGACTAAATTATCAAGGTATCATACATAATGTATATATGCCAGTCAAAAAGAAAGAAGTTAAAGAAGTAAATGTTTCAAAAATTTTGTCAATGAGTATATATCGGCTGAATACGTTGTTCAAGAGAATCAGAAAGAGATGAATGTTCTTGAATACAGTCAACTGAGGCATGAATTTACGTTGAGACAGTTCTCCTTGTATATACATCAAGTAAGAAGAAGCGGAAACTGAGACGGTATTAGTCGAGACGCATCGGCCATGTCTCGAACATGTGGGAGCACTGATTTATTATTAAATCAGGAAGAATATCATTTTAATGCATGTCGCGGTGGTGGAATACTTTTAAATTCCTCTTCTCTTTTGCAGAGTACTGGTTGTCAACACCGTCGCACTATTCTGGAACACCTATATGTCTTGGGTTGGCAATAAATCTGAAGAGACGTAAATGAGCCAAGCTTGTTGGCAAGTTTTCATAGAATTCTGAGATCGACGATCAAATTTGAAGACTGATTAAAGAAATTATCACAGCTTGGATTGTAGAACTTGTGAAGAATGATTTCCATTTAAAGAAGCTATCCAATTCGACGAATTGACCTTCAAGTTGCTGCATAATTCGAATTTCTGGTAGTAAAATAGTTTAAATACAGTGAAGATTTCTGTTAATTGATCTTTGCCAAACAATGTAGTATCAGACTTGATTTGTGATTTTTGTTAACAATTTGCCCGTGCTTCATTACCCATGTAATTGTCAATGATAGTTCAATATTTTGTGCTACTTCGTTGTTCCTGAAATTCCTGACTTGGTAGAAACAACTGTATGCATTGAAACTTCATTTCATATCAGAGCAATGACCAGGTTAAAACTGATTGTTCACCCACGGATTTGGGTCCCTTTGCGAATTTTTCATCGTTTTGGATTCTCATTCCTGGTGATGGCTGTATATTATGTAGAATGATGCATAGTTTGCGTTTTATCGTGAATCCTGATGACTTCTTCGATCAGCTTTGAAGAACTACGAGAAAACTTGTGGTGATTATCAAAATAACCTGACTCTTATTTGTTTGACTCGCTCGAACTCACTGCATCATTTCGAACGAGCTTTTAGTCCACTTTGATGACGTCTATGAATCATTATCAATCTATCTGCAATAAAGCTGCTTCTATCACACTTTTTATTCAGCTTCAAGACTTGTACGAGCCTGTTCAACGAATATTCATGTAATTGGAATTGGTTGATTTCGCGAATGTGAGCTAATTAAATTCTGTTGTGATATGAATAATTTCCATTTGCATTCTGATAGGAAGTTGCATTTAATTGAACTATCGAAAATCGTTGTAGCCTTATCATTGTCTTGCATTTTCATATGAAGCATTTTGAAGATTATTTTTGCTGAAATCACACTTGTCAAAAATACATATGCATATGAAAGAGCAAAGAGCAACTTTTTTGCCTCAACCCTATATTTCGATTATCAAACGCTTTGTCTGAAACGTGTGGGTCATGTTGAAAATGAAGTTTTATGAGAGGAAATGAAAAGTTGAAATTTTCGGGTGGCCACAGAAAGATGTATGATAATATCGAGTGGTGTAGGTAGGCCTGTATCATTAACCCATTAATGACAAGTGGCACCTTCTGTTGTCCAGGGCGCCCAAATAAGAAGCCGAATTGAAGAGGAGATAAACGCGATTCTAATGCTGCCACTCCCGACTCCGTACGATGCCTAGAACTCCCGTGAATTGAATTTGAAAAAAGATACTAAGAAACTCCAATTTTTAAATGATGCGCTCGTCATTAATCGGTTAACACCACATCACCTCTATTGTGCGCTAAACATCAACTGGGTCAATCTGACCGAAATGCAGGTTTCACTTTATTGTTTGCATAGATTGGGGGAAAATTGTTATATTTCACAAAATGTCTTCTTTAACATCTTCCTTATGTGAAATAGGCAAGAACGAAGCAGAAAACCTAATGATTTTTTTCATCCCAGCACTACAATCTTTCTGACATTTTAGAACGATGAAGCAATCTTTTGCTGGATGAACGCATATTTCACATCATAGATTTTCACATAATTACATTTTCTCTTAAACACTGAAATTGTAAAATTCAATTTCATATGAATCTGTTTTGTTGATGAATTTTGTTGATCTCACACCGATGCTTACATGCAATTCCTCAGACAAGTGATGAATGATCAAAATGAATCGCACATTAGTCAGCAATTATGGAGGACTCAGTAGCAAATACACAGATTTTATTCTCACTAAGCTGATGGCAAAAATCAATCAGGCAAATTTTAGCGGAGGTTTCAATGTGCTACCTTGATTGAGATTCAACAGCGGATTGCAAAAAGGATATTGCAACCGTGTGAAGGCCTCATACTGTTCCACAAAATATTTTGCCGTCACTAAAAGATCGCGAAAGCGATCCTATTTTTTTATATTCTGTTCCTCTGACTGGGTAGAAAAAATTGTGAGTCTCATCAGAATTTGTGGAGATTTCGATAAAACTTTATTAAAATTACATCTAGTTGTCCGGCGCAATATGAGGAACTTAAGATGTTGACAAAATAAATGCTGAGTGAAAGAATAGGCAGTTGGGAGATCTGTCGACCTACGCATGTAAAACGATTCTTGGGAAGGTGCAAATTAAGAAATTGTAATGCATGAATAGCATATTTTGTAGTTTAGATCTCTGTTAAAATGTTAGGTTCAGATCAAATCACTCAGTAAAGATGATGGATCGTGCACGAAATCCGACCGGAACCCGAAACCAAAAGTATCAAAAAGTCATCAGTGAAGGACTATGTGTCTGCAAAAAGCAATAGTCCGGGAGCTAGCGCGAACTTGTGCAGGGAACGAGGTAGTACATAAAACCTTCACATTGCATAGTACACCTCTAACCTACTGCAAGACTTCGCGTCTGCCGGATCAGATCATTTGCTTTTCAGAAATAGAGATGATAACAAAATCCTATGTATTTCCAATGGTAAAATTGTGACATCTGAGGTGTTGACTCCATTTTTTCGAGTTATTGCTCATAAAAAATGTACAAGTTGGTATTTTGTTGAATTGGTTATTATAGAAATCATCTATAGATCATGATCTTTCAAATGAGCTATCATTCAGTGACAGAGGATGAAGTAAAGTGTGCAAGCAGACACTTTTCGCTGGTGTAACTGCAAATTTCAACATAGAAATTTCAGGAAAATTGTAGATATATCTTGTAGATACATCTAGACCTAGACGCGCTGCTGCGATCGAAACAACTAGAAGTTTGTTTTCTTATAGCGAAGACCATGAGATTGATGTACAAGAGATTATAGCAAACGAAGATTGTGTTGATGACGTGGATTCCGATGTTACAGATGAAGATGATCAGTTGGACATTGTCGAACAAGAGGAAGATGATATCTTAGATGAAGATTATTTACATCGCTTACCCGAGGATTCGGAGGGAGAGCCTGAATCAGAACCGGTATGCACGAATGTTTTTAGATTCTGATTTTACCATACTCGTATATTATGATATACACTAAAACGAATACCGAATGCGATAATGAATGTCGCACTTTGTATTGTCTGCAATATGAAAGTGCGACATTCTATATTTAGTTAAGTGTATGTAAAGGAATATACTAGGCATATACAATTGTAAGAATAATTTCGATAGATCTGACAGTTATGTTTTTCTCATACGTATATGGATAGCCTACACACAGTCTAATTCACGGTAGTTATATAATGAAACTGTACGTAGAAAGACTACTACATCTTAGAATACTTTTTTCTAAGGTCACATGGCACACTGGAGCGCATGATTTTCTATCCAACGATAATAATCTATAAGATGCAACTGTAATTGCAGGCCGAGTAACGGTATGCGTACATACGGTACAGTTCCACTTCATTGCAATCTCTGTTGATTTATTGAACGCACAAAAATACCAAATAGTGGTCAGAAGTTCAATTGTATAAAAGCAAGTTTCAGTGTGTTGCGTGTAGAACCTAGATATAGCACATTTTATATATAATAAAGTACTTCGTAATGAAATATCTGTAATGACGATAAGCATTATCAAAGCGATACGCATGAAAGAGTTGTCTAAAAGGGGTCAATATACCCATCCGGTATGTACTCTTTGACTCATAAAAAGCAAAGGACAACGTATAACAGAAGTATATACCACTGTATAACACTATATCGTATATCCTTGCATTCTGTACGCATCATTTGCATATATCAATTGTTATGTATAATCATCATCGTACTTGTGCCAGCTACAACTTGATTATTTCCTTTGCAGGATCTCGACGAAAGTTTGACCTCTCGATCACAGAGGAGATGGATAGAAATTGACGCAGGAGCAAGAGAACGACGTGCACCAAGAAGAAACGTTTGCTATGCCAACCCTGGTGTCAGACTTGGAATAAATCCAATTAGGTCGAAGCATGTGTGGAAACTTCTTTCGGAAAGGCTGCTTCAATTCTATACTCCAAAACCTTTCATAACAGTGGATGAAGAGCTACTTGAATTTTACGGACGTGTTGCATTCAGGCAGTACATCGCTTCCAAACCAGGGAAGTACGGGATAAAGATCCTGTGGTCCTGTGAAGCTGATACAGGTTATTTTTTGGAAGGTATCCCATATATTGGTCTTTCTGTTGAAGAGAAAGAAGGTATGCCAGTTACTGAAGCGTTTACAATGGTCCTCGTCAAACCATTCCTCGACAAAGGCTACAATGTGACGTGCGACAACTGGTTTACTAGTTGCGAGGTCGCTGAAAAGTTGAATGAGAGAGATACAACATTAGTTGGAACAATGCGTTCGAATCGACGCGGCATTCCGCCAAAAGTCAAATACCTGAGCAATCGTCAAAAGAAATCGGCCTCTTACTTCAAATCTGGAGATCTTCTAATGGTATCTTACTGGGATAAAGGCAGATCTCCCGTGATCCTTATTTCTACAATGCACACCTACAGTACGCATACAACAATGAAGATGGGCTCCCTGAGATAATATCTTCATACAATGCCACAAAATCCGGTGTGGATACTGCAGACCACATGGTGAGAATATCCACATGCAATAGAAAATGCAGGAGGTGGACGTATTCGTTTTTCTGAAATATGATTGATGTGGCCCTTCTAAACGCATCTATTATTTTTCGTACACTCCAGCCACCAGAAAATGCAGCTTCACTTCGAACCGAATTCCATCTCCAATGTGGATATGAACTTGTAGACGCAAATATTCGCCAGAGGTCTACACGCAGATTGAATCCACAAACTCGAATGGCTATGAAACTGCTAGGATATAGCACAGTTGTTGCAGGTATGAACTCCTCGTCTCAACAACAGCCGAGAACGCGACCACGGAAGAGACGGTGCAATATTTGCCCAAGGAGTGTCGATCACAAAACAACACGAACATGTGATATTTGAGCTGTTCCTCACTATGCGACAAGCCGTACATTTTCTTTCAAAGACAGCGAAGATCTTACATTTTCTGACAAGAAAATGCAAGATCATTGTCTGATAAGAAAATCTAAGATCTTGCTAAGATCTTACATTATCTGGAAGCATCTTCCTGAAACCTAAGATTCTGACATCATCTTTGGAATAATTTTCCATGTTTTCCTTTTAAATTACAAAGATTAACACTTGTCAAAAAATCATCGTGCCTTCGTGGAGGTTTCATGCCGAAAATGTGACAAAAATGTGCTGTATCTTCCACGATCTTACAAAGATTCTGACAGAATCTTTCAAAGATATTCAAAGATAAAGTAAGAATTGACGCATAGTGCTATCTGCAAAACACATTCATCTGATGTGGTAAAGTGTAGTGATTGCATGTAGCTTTCTTGAGAGATATGCGAGTATACTCTTCCTTGAGCAGCTTGCTTTACGTACATATACGGTGAGATCATTTCTGATTGATTTATTTGTAATTGTCTTGTCAATAGGCCTATATACACACAATCTGTTGTAGCCCATATCCAATTTGAAATAAAATATTCGAGGGATATTTGTGTATCATGTAATCAGTTATTAGCCTAATTTTTCTATTCTTGTGATACGATTTGAGATTCTGAAATATCTGAAATACAGTCTTTTGCAAATGCATTTTTCCTAATATGTCTCATGGAATTATCGCAAAAATTAGGTATAAAAATGCACCCAATCTCACTTAATTCAGCAAAATTTCGTAGAATGTTGCAAATTTTTATAAAACTATCACGTTGTGATTGTAGGCACAAAAGTAAAGTGGCCAAGTTTATCTAAGTCGACATAATATTAAATTTGCTGTAGTGGGGTGCCTGAGACACTCCAAACATCGACTAGCAATGTTCAAAATTGGCATAGGACAACGGTTAAGAATGCAATATTCAATCATTAATTATCTCAAATCAAAGATAGAAGTACATTTTGCCATGAGATTATTCATTAATGAACTGAGATGCAAGATTACCATGCAGATTTATCTCAATTCAACTGTAGAATTGTCAAAACGATGGTAAGTCAACCAAAAACAAATGCAGCTGCATGCTTTTGAAAAAAGATTCACTGAAACCCTATTCTGGGATACATTCCAGTTCCCTGTAATGTATGAATATATTTATGTAGATTCATTTTAAATTTTTGTTTTTTATCTTTTTAGGATAATGCTATGCTGCATTATAAGCTTATTTTTCTTAATTTCCCTTGAGCTTTCTCCAATAGCGGCCTTTTAAAAGCATGCGTGAAAAATCATGAAATGTGCAATCAAAAAAAGCAAGACTTATTTCTAGAAAGATCAATAGTCAAATTTGCTGCTTAGAGCCAACGAACATCATTTTAGTTCATTTGTACATGTACATGCACCGTGTGCCTCCACACAGTCCAAGGCAGAAAAGCTGCCCACCCCATGTCATTGAAATATAGGGTTCAATGAAGGCGATGCACACTTCTCTGACGTTCTCTACATTCATGGATAGGCCTGCCAGGTAAGGACTGTGAGCATTTGAAGACCCCTATCTCACAATGTCAAGAGAACATGTTGATCAGCTATCGGCCACGGATTTCGATGGTGATGGTCAAAGTCACCCGTTTCAGATTTGATGAGAATTAGTTAGGTAGGAGACTGACGTGCATAAACAGCTCGTATGCAGGTTGGCCTCTAGAGCTCATTCGATGGCTTTCTCAACCTTAAGGGAAAGCTGCTCTTGTCAATGCACGCTGTGCGTTTCGGAGTAACCGGTTTGCCATTCTTGTTCTGTTAGCTTTCACTATTGCTAAATTTCGTTGCTCTGGCACATCACGTAACAATTGCAACGTTATCTGAGTCCGTCCAACACTTTGGCAGCCGAATGGTCGCAGATACTGACCTTTTCCTGCCTGGAGGCGAAGTCGCAACTCAGCATCTACTTGTGCCTAAGTAATTCAGAATGCTCATCAGTAATGGACACAAAGACGTTCTCTATCCAAACGAACATTCCTTGCTCCTCTTCGCGGACGATCGACATTCCGTGCTCACGGTGTGGGACTGTCAGCAACTGTCTACATAATTTTCATTGCGTTCATGTACCAACAATCCTTTGCTTGTCAACCAAGAGATGCGATGTTATGGGCATATTTGAATAGTAGTCAATCGACAAACGGAACTTCATTGGTTTTTATGGAGATGTCTATCAATGAATTGCGAATATTATTCATGAGTTGAGATGTGTGACAGCAATTTTCTCTGACGTCAATTATTAACTATCAGAAATGAGAAACTGTTTACTTGAAATGAGATTCATGACATCAGAAATTAGCCATTAAATGTCTGAATTGAAGAACTATTCTTGATTTGAGCACTTTTAACATTGAATTTAGCGATCGATATATGAACTGGAAAAGGTGGTATCTGTTTCTCATATTTTACTAATTGCGGCACCCTTCATTTTGATTTCATTTATTTTCGGCGGCACATTTGAGGGAATTTGTTGAACTTCATTTAGTATGAATCATTAATGTGCATCTACATATGCATTTTCTTCCTTCGAATGACCAGAGTGTCAACATTGATCGACTTCACACAGAAGTTTCAGGTTCGGCAGGTTTAATCAGGCCTTCTCAACTCAGGCCGTAATATTAGTGAGATGAAAGAACATAACGCACTACGTGGTTGATTTCATGGTTGATTTTTCTCCTGTTATTTGAATCTGAAATTTTGATGAATTTGTGTTTATTGACAATCCAACTGATGTTGGGATGCATGCATTCATAGTAGCCTACCTTAACGTAAGTGAGTCACATAAAGATACGTATTTACTAACATTCAGCGCTATCTGATTCATTGACCTTGATGCCTCCACAAAATTTAATGGAAATGTTCGGCTTGGCCGTGCACGTTTCTATTCAAAATATAAGAACTTTGATTCTCAACCATAATTTTTTTATAAATGATTAGGCTTGATATCTTGACGTAGGCTCTACACTAATCCTGTGCAGTGTTTGCTTATAAACTTCATGATTAGGCTATTTCAGATTCTTGGACTCTATATGATTTTATAAAGAAATCGATGAAGTGGAAGGACCCACTTCTACAAATCATGCGCATTTGCGGTGGTATTCACATCTTATTTCAGACTTGACATGAAGTTATCCGAAAACATTAACATCAACTATTCCGAAAAACAGTTGATGAAATTAGCAGCATTTTATTGATATCACTTAGCCTGATATCATGGCCTCTCCACAGGCATTAAAACTGTTCTTCCATGACTATTTGAGAATGCAACAATTCTGTTGATATTAGAAACGTTATTCAATTTGCAAAAATTTAACTTGCAATGAAAGTTGGCAGTATGTTTTCAAAGCCAATATTCATTAGTTTGCATAATAAAAAAGTGAATATAAAATCTCAGTTCCATATTTTTAAAAAAAATGAAATCAAGCGAAAATTCAAAAATTGCGAGACTAAAGCATATCCTTTAAAGAAAGAAGCTTGCATGAAACATGGTATCAAAGCAAGAAATACTCCTTTAACCCTGCATTTCATCATGACAACTATATAGAGAAGCTTTAATATCAGCTGTTCCTACAGAGGTTGCTTACATGTACAACTGCTTGTAAAATTGTTTGGTAATTATTACCAATTAGCCACCTCTTCGAAAAGAACTCATTAAGTGTAGCATGTATGATGACTATATAGCAATTACATGTGCTGTGTTATTTTCTCGCAAACCCAGAGAGCTTTCAATTTTCACTAGAGTGCAATGATGAAGAATTTGCTTATCAAAAAGCTATTGCTCTGAATAATATAAACTTAAGATGAAAAATTTGAGATGAGAATGAAAACAAATTTTTCTGTGGGTTTCTTTTTATTATCTTTTTAGCATTATTAAGCGAAAGGTTTGACATAATTGTTATTTTGAAATCCCTTGCATTTGATTTTTCGTTTCAATTCTTCAGACATAATACTCTTTATAATATGATACATAATACTGGGGAGGCTATCGGCCAACAGTGGCCTGAATGGCTGAAAAGAAAGAAAGAAAGAATGCTCTTTAATGTGTGCATTGATTGTCTATGTGAAACGACCACCTATAGTGGAAGACTAAAACTGGAAATTTATAAATACCCTTGCTTTGGAAGCAAATTGTCTTCAGTTACAAAAAACTTATACTTTTAGTTAGATGGAAATATAAATGTACGACCACACAGAGTCGTCTAAAAACATTTGGAACAAGTGAAATATCAGTTTTCTAATTTCTATTCTTGTGAAGATAAGCAGAATATAAGTCAAGAAGTGATATAACATTATCTATCTCCTATTATCAAGGAGCGTTTGATCGATTTACTTAAGTTATTCTCTGAGGAAAAATATATTGACCTTTTCAGTTTTCAAAATTTTTTCTGTTATATATTTTAGCACAAAAGTGAGTAGGCCTATTGCTCGATACCATCAGCGACAAACATGTCATTTATGCTATTTCCTAGCTTTGCATCATGTGGAGATGCAAAAGAAACAGAATAGACCTGAAATTGTAGGAGTTTACTTATTGCCATTCGTTCGGATATTGGAAAAGCTTATGTGAATAATTGCTCACGGTGTTCAATGATAATTTCTAATTGTGAAGAATCCAAGACCTTTAACGCAGTAAAGGTGCGTCGCAGATATAATGTAAACAGCATTCAAAAACAGATGAAATGTAGACAGTTCATTCATTCATTGATGCATTCTATGTTCACACCATGTCATGCATTTGTGCAATTTCATCTTATCATTTCATCGGATTGAACGTTGAAATATTTTATTCACCTGATGACGGGCACAGGTTGTCATTGAAATATTGTGCGCTTTGTACTTCTGCATTTAAAACATTATTCGTTGAATAACCGGAATATTCGCAAGTTGATGACCTGAATGAAATCCAGGTACTTCCTACCTTTGTCTTATCGCATAACCAGTCTCACCTATTTGTGTTGACATAAAAAGGACTAAGAATGCAATCTCATAGCCGCGTAAATATTTTGTTCCCTTGGAATTCCATCAATATTTGGTTGTCATCAGAGGTGGTAAATAGCTATAGACACAAGACTAAGAAAACAACAAAACTGGTGAATTTGACGCTCTTTGTTATTCAATGGTGTACAATTTGATTGAAACAATATCAAAACTTTGAATCGCTCTTTGAGGTAGTTTAGAACTGTCAGTATCATTATTTTAATTACATCGTTAATGGATCGGTAAATAATTAGGAAATTGCTTATTATGCAAAGTGAGTGCTATTTATAATCCAACATAATTTATATAAAATCAAAATCTAGAAACGCCAGAAGCAGAATCCTATTCAAGGTTAAGTAAAAATAGAATTGTTGTGCATGGCGATTGGGGTCAGAATCGCATGCGTATAAATTCGACACTCTATGATACTGCCGGACTTGAACGGACCCCTAGATGCCCGTTTTTGGATAAAACATGCATGATTCCCATGCATGATCATGCATGCATCATACACGGCCATGCATGATTTTCATGCATGTTTTATCCATGAGACATCCATGTTATATGTATGAGACATGCATGTTATATCTGTGAGGCATGCATGTTTTGTCAGTGAAATATCAATGATTAAATTATGTGACATCTATAATTTTACCATCGAATAGATGAAATTAACCAGGGATGCTAGTATCATTGTACAATCTGTATTGTAGGTTCATAGCACATTTTTTTCGTGGAGTGATAAAGTCTGCATGTTGAATGAATACAACATTGTAAAATTTACGAACATGCACGCTTTACAACTTGAAATACATTCATTACATCCCTGGCAAATTCCAGTCACTCCATAGATGTGGCGCAAGGCCATACATTATCTTCGATATAAAATTGCACTTGTCACAGAGGCATTCAAATGCAAATTAAATAACCGTGTATAAAATCAACATCATGTTTATAACAATGTATTGAAGACACAAGGAAAATTCATGCATAACGTGATAACACAAATGAATCAGTCTCTAACACAGTTTTCAATCTCCGATTCAAAAAACATTTCTAATGAATTTATGGAATAAAAAATTAGAAAGAAGAGATTTTTACATGTGATTTGTAATTAGTAAGATAAGGTATTTTTCAAAAAAGGCTCTGATCGAATAACAAATTATAATTCTAAAAGCTATCAGAGATGTGTATTTTCTAGACATGTTTTAAAACGATTAAAATGGCAGTGCAAGCGATTATTCGGAAGATGTTACTCTGAAATATTCTTTATATATTTTCTTGATGCAGCATTGTCGACTGGAAGGGTAACATGACAATTTATTGAGAAATTTAGTTGAAAGATATTTGAGATTATAATAAGAAACGATTGATCACTCATTCAGCTTATGGAGTTTTCTTCTGGAACAAATATGTTATGGCACGGTACGCTTCTTCCCTTTGAGCTATACCGAATATAACGCTGTAGATTGAAGTGTATTATTTTGTTCTCAATTCAAATTTCAAGCATGATTGATTTTCCGCACAATAGTAATCGTGTAAGAAAATATTTGTTAGACCTACTTTGGTAAAATAATTATTCTTGCTAAAATTATCCTTTGTACGATAGCATTCATAGAGATTACAAAAACTGAGCCCTGCTCTCCCAAGTAAACAGCAGAAGGAATGGATATCCTTCAAAAATACAATTTTTCATACGTATTTAGAAAATGCACAAAGTTTTACCACCGTATAGGATGACGTTCATATAATAGCGCACATCGAACGATCAGATACAAATAATTTTGATGAAAATCACTGCTATCAATATAAAGAAAATTTCTCTTTCCGGATTTGATCATCCTTCATTTGAAAATCCTTCCAACCAGAAAACATGCCCACAGTCCGAATGCGTATTTCACGTCATCTGAAACACTGTCATTTCGAGTCGAACACCGTCGCGACGTCATCATCACATTTTTAAGAATAGAGGTGATGTCACGAAAAATTTACAGTTCAACGGAGAAACAATCACTAGTACTATGAAGTTTGAAGCGATGATGCGAGGTCACTGAAAAACATCTTCAGTTGGACCACAAGACGTTTGTCCGAATCTGATGATCGGTGGGACGTTGCGAATATATAAGAGATTTATGGGTAAATAATAATTCCAGTATTTCGGGGTTAATATCACAAGACAAGACGAAAAAACAGCCGAGCGTAGGTCAGGTATTGAGTCATTGATGCACAGATACGACGAGTTTGCGCAGCCTCTGCAATAAGCACCTGTAAAAAGAAGACAAATTTTGTGCTGATGTGCAGAGCAGCTAGAATTATCATACTTAACTAATCTTAATTACCATTCTATGGGTAGGCCTACTCAAAGTTTAGAAGAGAAATCATTTATAGTAATTTTAGGTGTTGTAGTAAAGACTATTAAGAAAACTGCTTTTGACTCATTTCATCTCTGACAATGTGACAAGCGATAATATTCTTAGGAATTTTGATAGCGAATGAAGATATTCTGGAGTGGTTGAATTGTGATCATTAACAATTTATGAATTATTTTTTAATCAATGTTTGTAGTATTTATTAATAATTTTATTTTGATATTCAAGTACCGGTAACTGTTTTTAGAAAAATGCAATCTGCAAATAAAAACGGAGTATAGCCTATTGCCGACCGCCTGTCAATCGTTCATGAGATGAAGATAGTCAGGAATGCTTGAATTTTCTATAATATTAACACCGTACATGTAATTTCATTTTGTTAAAGTCACAATCTGCAAACACACACACATAATGTCATCTTGTCTACCGTTTATGTGACAGCATCTCTTCAGGTATTCATGGTGACATGCAGGCCTACAACTAACATGTGACCATAATAACTAGGCCTACGATGATATGAAAAGTGCGATGCATAATTTGTAATAAGTAAACACAAATTGATATAAAAGAGTGGCAATGAGTTTGCACTTTGATTGTTTTATATTAATCGTAAGGCATGAAAAATAATTGATTTTGCAAAATTAAACCTATTGTTGGACTGCAACGCATAACTAATCTTTATTACAGTGTGCATTCCGTCGTGTAGCATCTATGCCTTTTGTGTGCTTGATCATTTTTCTTGAACGACTCGAAATATCAAATTGATATCATTTTCTAAAATGTAGCAATTCTGAAAAAATTAATTGAATATCATGGGCGTTAGCTGCAGGTTTTCAGTTCAATATTTATGAAATGGAAATAGTGACCTATTTAAACAAGCTTCCTTGATGGATCCATTTTTCAGAAACAAGATTAAATTGTATAACTTAAGCAGATATCGAATAGCTCAATAGTTTGTCCGCAATGATAAAAATATTCTCCATCTAAACTTTTTGTAGTCCTGGAATAGATTTTTTATGCCTTATACCATGTTCAATTGTTTCAAAATTTTTTTCAATTATTTGTCATCCAAATAAATATTGATGCTATAGCACAAGTAGCCTACTATTGAAGTGCTAAATTGAAATGGTTTTAATGCGTTAATTAAGTTCTTTCATGCTCATAGTTTCTAGCATGCACTATTTTGTCTCAACATGCCCAGATTTTTGTACTATTTTCAAAGCAATCAGAAAAAATTTCGAATTTAAAAGCAGTGTATTACCATTTCAACATATTCCCATTTGATTATGATTCTTTTCACGACACAATCAACTTTTGATCGATTTTTCAACGAGAAACGTCGTCGTGAAAACTGATATGCATGCACATTCTCATGTTGAATTCAAAGTGAATAAGTCTTGGGTTTTCCATCACACAAATGATGTCACATGCCCAAGACTAATTCACTTTGAATTCAATATGCTAAGAATTCCTCTTAGCAGCACATTTTAGGAGTTCTTGATAGCTATGATATTTATGTATAAATAAAGGACTCCCAAAATGTGCTGCTAAGAGGAACCAAGAGGAATTGAGATATTTTGTTGTTGCCAGTAAATTAAATTAAGCATGATGCTAGTAGCTTTCTAGTATTTGCAAAATTAATAGCAGAGATAGCAGTATAGTCATAGAAATGTCTCTACGTGTTCATGGTCAATAAACCAACTTTTGATTTATCGATTGTATCATATGACCGAATCTTTCCTTTGATTTTGTTTTCGGGATTTCCAAATACATGTACCTAGACTTGCAGCTAAATGCTATAAGTTGACAAAATAAATTTGGAAACAATTAGAAGCTTACCATTTTTCTGCGGTTTGATCCAAGAGATGAATTTTTAATTCTGATGCACAAATCAAAAGAACTTGATGGCTTCATTGAGTGGAAGAACTCACTGACTACATGCGAGTGTTCATTTTCGAATTGTGCTCCATGTTGTGCATGAAAACTAAGTAAGATAATGAAAAAACGTAGACGATCCGACGATGAATAAATAAAGGTGTGTAAGTAGAATATCCTCTTGATGCGCTGACTTTTGTAACATTAAGCAGTTAACACGGATTCGATAGACCACGAGAACGAAGAGCGCACAAGCTACTGCGCCTTGCGCAGCTTTCTGTCCAGAATTAGATTCATCTGCGCGCGCTTCGGTTTCCTATAAATGAAGAGTTGTATGTAACCTTAATATCGAAATGGCACATCACAATTAGGGGCCATCCATAAAGGACGTCCGCAGAAAATTGACTATTTTTGACCCCCCTCCCCCCTCTGTCCGCAGGTGTCCGGATTTTCGAAAAAAAACCCTCCCCCCGGACGTCCGCATTTATAAGCCTTCAGTATTAGCTATGAAACTGAGTTACTATCACTTAGGTATTTAGTCTCGTTGCATCTTAGCCTTCTTTGCATCTTATTTTTCGTTTTGGTGCATAGGCCTATATGTCCGTAACCTACATAATTTCTTAGTTTATTTCTTGATAGACGTACATGTTATAACAGAGCCTGTCAGATTTGTTGTGATGATCCTACGTCAGCCACGGAATAATTTCAACCAATTTCTTAAATTTTTTATTCTTAAAAGACAGATTAAACACCTTCACAACCTACACTCTAGTAACATATACTATAAAGCTTAATAACAGAAAAGCCAAACTCCCGTTTGAATACTATATACTACATGAAAGCACATTTATAGATCTATACGATTTTATAAACTAGTCAATGATTTGATGTACTAATTTCTTTTATAGTACATCGGTTTACATGTATTACTTATCTTAATTTCATTAATCAATTTTCATCAGAATTTGTCAACAAAAATATGAGATGCTGTCAAACGTTATTCAAACTCATCTGTAATAATGAAACATCATCTGTTTTGTGGGATCGCAGATTGACAAGTCATTAGTCCACCATTCCTTCACAGTGAAAAAATGAACTTAAAACGCTAACCATCCGGTGTCAAAAGTGATTTAACTTGTGAATAAGCGGACGTCCGTTTTTTCTTGCCCCCTCCTCCCTCTCCTCGTCCGCAACTGTCCGCATTTGACTGACCCCCCCCCGCTGCGGACGTCCTTTATGGATGGCCCCTTAGACAACTTGCTCCTTCTCGAATGGAAATTCGTGTATCGCTTGCTATCGGAAATGGCAAACAATAAGCTGTCAGCAAAGGACAACAGAGCCAGTGAGAGATGCGTGCGTGCTGTGATATCACTTCGCACACACCAAAACACACATCGATGCCTGGCTTCGATTCAATGTATGCACTATACAGTGAGCAATGCCGAGGAGAGGATGTGAAAACATCAAGTGAACTAATTTTCGTACGCCTGCTACTTTCTTTAATAATGATTGGAAGGGTCAACATTATGGAGAGAACTTGTGGGCAATGATCTGAATTCTTCGAATCTGAAGGAATTTTGGCAATCGAAGCACTTCGCTGGAACTCACATTAATCCGCAAGCGACGCACTACTTTTTTCCTATCTCTGTAAGGTATTAGGAATTCCTTTTTGGCCACCTAATAGGTTCCTCAATGTGCCGTCCATTTCGTATTAATCACACTTCTAGCAAACCGAAGCAGATAAACAAAATATTTAATTCTGTGGTCCCACGTGATGGGCGGACAATAATTATTAAGCAGGGACGCTGAGTCACAGGTATCAACAGTTCCCAGCGAGAGAATATTATCGACCTCTCATGGCTCACGAATGCGGCCACGACCAGGCTGCCAACAATGTGACCGAACTTCCTCAGCTGCGTGCGCGTGGCGAATTTCCTTAATATACAGTAGTGACGGAAAGTTATAGAAGCGAGATACGATTACGCAGACTGAGCGAGATACATGCAATCGTTTGGTTCAGTTACATGCTGATTTAATATCATAAGTTTTGCAAATTACTGGCTAAGTAATTTAGCGAGCACACGAGCAAACTGATCAAAGTCGACTTGCTGATGGGCACGGTGTGGAACTTAGAAACTTCAATAAATGTTTCAATTTGATAAGCAAAAAGTGTATGCCGATAGAATTGCTTAATATTGAAAATATATGTCATGTGTAGGCCTAATATTGTTGACCTGTTCGTCAGCATTGACTGATGTTGTTGCTATTGTAGCTACAGTGTACATGTAGTGAATGTGAAAGATGATGAAAAATGAGTAGAAGAAGAAGAAGAAAAGAGGAACGAGTGAGTGAGTGAGAAAGAGAGAGAGAAGCGATGAAGTCATCTGAATATCTTTTTTATACACACCATTTCATCAAATATAAAGGGCATATATAAAACACTCGAAGTAATGGTAGACATGCATATTTCGCATGTCGTATAGGCCCTACATGTTTCATATGTCGATATCCATGGATCATCGATGTTTTATCCATGAGCGATTCTTTGAGTAATTTAAATGCATTTGTTACTTCTTACAGCATCAATATTATTAGTAAAGTCGGTATCTAACTCAAATGGACAATTCTAATCTACAGGAAACGCTCTTTTAATTATGTATTTTATCCACGTTCATGGATCATCGATGTTTTTACCATATACAATTCCAAATTACTATTCAGAGTAATTTTATATACATTTCCCACTCTTTACAATGCTAAATATTATTAATGTAGTTATATTTACACCAAAAAAGACCATATTATTTAATAAGGAATGAAATTTCTTGATGGGATTTATCCGTGACACATGCATCATGCATGTTTTATCCAAAAACGGGCATCTAGGGACATGCACGTTGAAAACCATGTTGTGACGTAGAGAAGCAGCGCATGACACCATGTCTTAAGGATACCTGCTTCCGGTGGCTGACAATGGACAGACCTTTTGAGTACACTTTGTGAATATTCACGATTATTCTCGTTACTCTTTAAATTTCACATGATTTTGGAAAAAAATAATTTACAATGGACATAATATAAGTTAGAATATGTTAGAATAGATCGTCTTGATGACCTCTGTCATGCCAAGAATCTACAAACCACTTTGTTTGGTGCTTTATCTCTTAGAATGAATTGTATATTTCATTTGTCACACTATTCAGCATTTCACATTCAATAGGACAGAAGGGATGCTGCTCCTCTTGCCCTCCAGATTCGTCTTTGTTCCTTGTTATGTCACCAGGTGTAGAATACGGAGAGTGCTACAAAATTTTGTTTGCAAAGAATATTCAAATTGATATGCAAACTTCCGGAAAAATGACCTAAATGATTTCATGAACATGGGATATCCCTTATCAATAAAGTAATCAAAATCGCAGCCACTTTAAGTGAAACCTAAACAAATAATATCCAAATAACATCTGAAAAGAAATATATTTGCTTGTGAAGTTTCAGGTCATGAACAACAAGTGCATCCATTCGCTGCAGGCAATCGTTCCAATCAACTTCACGAAATAATTTTCAGAAAAGAAAGAACAATTAATGTTTTATTCACTATTTGCACTGAATGAAATTTTCAAAGCCATTTCTCCATCACAGATGATAAATAATGTCTAATGACATAAGTGGACAAGATCCGCTGCTTAATAAAAAATGTTCATAACACCCATAGAAGTAAGCGAGCTCGTATTAAGTCAACACTTCTCGTTGACGATAATTCTTCTTTCCACATTTTTAATATATGCAGTTAAATATATGCACACAATATATCTATCCTGATTGTGGTTCACTTCATCGACATGTGGATATCATGGATTTGAGTCATTTCATCGACAGATCTCTTCGTCAACAGGTCGTTTCATCAAGGTCTATGTCCTGAGTCAGAAGACATTTAGTCTCTGATAAAGCTGAAAGACATCATAGTTTGATGTCTATGAATTACTGATTTAATCAATGTCTTTAACTATCTATGCATACATTGAACAACAATGAAATTAGATAAACGATAGATCAAATTGCCATGCAAAGGATGTGCGGCTGGTAGGATTCGAACCTACGACCAAGGTTAACTAGACCTGTGCTCTAACCAACTGAGCTACGAGCCACTTACGCGACTCTGTCAATTTTTCAGGATCAAACCCTCACCACCACACATCAGTTGTCATGGCCATTATAATCAAATGAAAAAATAACTCGTCACAATTGTGACCGCCAACATTAAGGCAAGTAGCGGGTATCGATTGTCCACCAAAGCATCTTAAACCATGTCGTGAATGCAATTAACAGCAATGAAATTAAATAAACGATAGATCAAATTGCCATTCAAAAGATGTGCTGCTGGTAGGATGATGCACGATACTCCTAGGTGATATCATCCACCTGTCAATGAAATGAACCAATATAGTGTCAATAAAATTAACAATATAGTGTCCCTGTAATGAGCCAATATAGTATCGATGCAATGACCCTGTCGATGAAGTGAACCTTATTATGACATGAGATATTTCTCTTCTTATTTCATTTTCCAATCATGTACCTGAATATGGATGGAAAATCGCTGACATGTACATCTCATGACACGTCTCGAAATGAAACTCGCTTTTGCAAATATTCACAATCAATTCTTGATGATGTCGACACAAATGCATTTTTGCATGTCTATCCTAAATTTGAAAACTTGCATGTATCTTCTCATAACTTCAGAGCGTGAATCAATGCCGAATTTCAAAATAGAAATTGAAGATGATTTTTGAAAGAACGGAAGCGGATAACATGTTTTCAATGAATTTCTACATGAGTGCGAAGTTTTAAAATGAGCCAAGTGACTAAGTTGTACAGTAGCAATTCTAAGAGTCTACGTAGAGCATTCCGCATTTACCTTGATTGTTCCTCTCGCACTAAATTCAAACGAAGACTTCTTTCTTCGCATGAAATTATTAAAGCCCATGAGGAAGGGCTCCCTGTTCGAGAAATTAGTTATATACTGTCACACACTGTAGAGAAAGCACTTGGTGGAGGGGGTGATTACACGTGCAGCGATAGTCAGTGATGTATTTGCGCAGGGCTGCCTGATGGCGACGGTCATATGCTATGAGCATTTACCTCTACACTAAGGAATCATGCAACGCATATTAATTACCGATTCTCAACACTGACACTTTTGTAATTGTATGTTTTCTTAGAACCACAAAAAAGCAAATGTGATCGAAATTATGTAAATAATAATCTTAAAAGTTCTCTTGCTATTCTTTATGTCTTTTTCTTGTAGATGCCTATTTTGCCACAATTTAGGCACCAGCCCATGTGCCCTTTTGAGGATCTAATATTTCCTTCCAGTTAAGGAATGAACAGATTTACAAGCTTCCTTTAATCATGGAATCAGTGGATGCAACCACTGATGCCGAAGCCAATTTATGTTATGTTTGCCAGAAATCTGAGGGTGATATCAGTAGGCTTAAGGTATTCAAAGAAAATGTGTGGACCTCAGTAATGACATCTGTTGACATGATGACATCTGTCAAATGAACATGGAAATGGTTCTTATTTTACTACATGATGAATTTGATTCTGCTCAAAGACTTAATCATTGATACCCCAACAACTTCTTTTTAGCCTGAAATCTGGTAATTGGATATAGATAGCAGCAAATGTGTTGTTGGTGTTCTCACAATACGAAGTCATAAAACCGGAATTTTATGGTTTTCTTTCCATTCCGTGTTTTCCAAAACCAATACAAATCAATCACTTTTGGCTGAACATTAATTGTACTTGCTGTTGTACTTGTTGCTATGTCTACCATAACTTATAACGAAGAGTGTAGTATTACACCGGTGACAACTTCTGAAGCTCGCGAAGCAATCCAGAAACTAAAGAACAGCAAGGTCCATGGTATTTGCAGTATAACGGCCGAAATGATTAAGGAAGGAGGTGAGGTTACCAAGTGACTGCACCAAATGAGTCATCCTTCCATTCTGGAAACGAAAAGGGGACCAGCTTCTGTTCAGCAACCACTGTGGAATAACGCTCCTATCAATCCCAGGGAAACTGTACATAAGAATCCTCCTGACTAAAGCTTTGCCTGCATTTCCGATGCACACGCCGACCACAACAAGCTGGCTTCATGCCTAACCGTTTAACGACAGCCCACATCTCCGCCATCAAACTCACAATAGAAAAGTTCAGCGGATTCTGAAAAGAACGCCATCTGTACATTGATTTCATCGATCTCAACGCTGCGTTTGACACAGTTGACCATGATGCGCTATGGAAGATTCTGAAGACGCTGGGTGTACTACCAAAGATTCACAATGCATTCAGGAACCTGTACTTTGACGTTGAAAACTGCGTGAGGGTCTACGGAAAAAGTTCTGACTGGTTCACCATCAATAGTGGAGTTCGACAAGGATGCGTTGCGTCACCAGATCTATTCAATTGCGTCATAGACTATCTGATTGATGTGAAATTCCTGTTGTATGGCTCGATGACTTCAATCTAACTGATACAGAGTATGCTGACGACACCGCCCTGTTCTGCGATGACTACACTATCATTAGGCTGCGTTTACACGTGCAACTTGGTTGCTGATCAAGTGTGTGATCATTGATTCATCAGCTTATCATCCTCTGAGTGTCAGTAAAAAGTGGCAGATAGAGTTCAGCACGGCTGAACTTTAGTTGACACGCAGAGGATGATAAGCTGATGAATCAATTCATTTCTCTTTATCACCATTTGCTAGATTGCTATTGTCTGGTGACGCACGAAGCACAATCATTGAAGGCATTCCTTTACTTCAATTGCTTGTCCATTCTTTTCTGACTCATCATGGATCGAAAAGTGGCAGCAATCAAGTTGCACGTGTAAACGCAGCCAAGAATGTTTATTGACTTCTAAGAAGAAGCTGCCAAGCTTGGTTTGAAGGTAAAAATTGGAAAAAGACAGAGCCGATGCATATTGGTGAAGGCCCTACTCCAGCGCCCATAATCATCGACGATGAAGTGGTTAAGTTTGCAACAAAGTTCACGTGCCTGGGATCAGTTACAGCTCTACCAGGTGTAGACAGCAAGTATCTTTGCATTGAATTGCTGAACCTGTTGTGCGGCTGGGTACGGTTGATTGAGTGGATGGGCATCTACAGTCCGTTTCATAAAAAGTGGATCATCCTAAAATTTGACTAAATAAAACATAAGTATGATACAGAAAGCATTTTTCATGTTATTTCATGTCCCTAATATATTTAAATGTCCTTATATAATCTGATAAGCTATGATACAGTAACGGTTCTTAAGAAGCTAATATTTTGTGGCCCTACCCTTATTGTCAATGACATTACCAATTCGTCTAGGCGTTGATTCGATGATATCGTTGATTTTTGAATGATTTAACTTTCTCCACTCTCTTTTTAACAGTGACGTAAGTTGTGATACGCCATCTGTAGGTAGCAGTGAACGACGAACGTTACGTTTTAGAATACTCCATACATTTTCTATGGGATTCAGATCAGGAGAACGAGCTGGCCAAGATAATGTCCTAAGCCCTAATTGAGACTTGCATAAGTTGACTCTACTACTCCTGTGACACGTAGCATTATCATCCATAAATAACCAAGTTGGTGGATCACCAAGTTGATCTGTCATTTGGTTAATGTTCATTCGTAAAACTTTCACATAGCGTTCAGAATTCATGGTTCCTTGCTGTATGTGAAGTTCAGAGCGGCCATTGATCCAAATGCCAGCCCAAATCAAGTCGCACCACCTTGTACCCGGGGACGATGTAAATGTCTCGGAATTTCCTGATCAGATTTTATCCATAATCTCAATCGACCATCACTATCCTTCAGACGGACTGATGCCTCATCAGACCAGACAACCCGATCCCATTGATTTCGCCAGTGACAATGACTCATTGCCCATCTGAGACGTCTTTTTGTATGCTGATCTGATAATTCGATCTGAGAGGGCCTCTTACAGCTCTTGAAATTCGACTCAATAAGTCTTCTACGAATAGTGGACTTAGAAATAGACGAGACTAGTGCAGCCATCTCAGTTAACGAGAGACTTGGATCAACTTTAACAAATCTCAAAATTAGGCGGTCTCTACGTTTGGATGTTTTGCGTGGACGGCCAGAGCCCTCTTTACGACAGAGTCGAAAATCATCATTATGCCATCGATGCACATTTGTGTAAGGGACATTTAGTCGCTTGCTTGTAGCTCGCAAAGTAAACCCTAGTTCTAGCAAGGCTGACACTTTGCCTTTTGTGAATGCGATCTCGTTATTGTTCATTAGTGCTTTGTATTGTTTTCAACCGGTAAGAGATAGATTTCTAGCTGAAAGCAATCAGGAGTGCTGCCAACACCACCGCAACGAAGTCAGGAAGCTATGGAACATGAAGTCCAGTTAATCACATGTAGCAGTTACATTATTGTTGATGAATAATGGTGCTATACTGGCTCTGATTGACCGATTTTCTTTATTTTTGTTATGCTTGATAGCTTTTGGCTTGTAGAACAACATATTACATAACAAAGGAAACAAATGTAATTTTACAAGAGTGAGGTATGATTTTGTGTAACATTGCTAAATGAAGATCAAATTATCGACTATTTTTTTATCTATAACAGGAAAACAACTCAATATTCATGCTTGAAATTTCCAACAATGATATTAGTAAGCACAACTGACACATCTTCCAAATTTCAGAGAAATTCGTTCAAGTTTGGCGGAGTTAGACAAAGTTGAAGTTAAGGCGATGTTTAAGGGTGATCCATTTTTTATGAAACAATCTGTATATGATCAACTGGAGTGGGGCCCGCTACGGGCATCTCGATTTTTGCCGGCAGCTGGCATTCTTCTGCGGCCACGGGCGCGGCACATAAATACAATAATGGCTTAATCTGCGAATTCATACCCAGTCAGTGGATATGCACGTAGGGGTTCATGGTGGCATGTATGACGCACGCCTAGTATTTTGACAAGAAACTCTTTATTTGTCCGCAATATCGGCGGGCGAATTACAAATTAGATTCACGCGTACATTTCAACTGCGACAAAACTTAATGAACGAGGAGCCAAGTCGCTTAGTCTTAGTATTTGGAGGTCTCGAAACACAGGAGTTTCTTTTCTATGGGTAGGGGCACGCACGACAAACAAAGGTCGGAGAGGATGATTATCAAACTTGTGAATTACTTCAAATAAATCACGACACAGCTTTTCAGAACTTGACATAAAATCATCATCATGGATAGAGGAACTAAAAATGATCTTTTAAAAGCACGTTTTTCAACACTGTAAAGCAAATCGTGTAAATACTGTGAGGCATTGCAAAAACAGGAGTATGCATACAAGAGTACTGAACGAATCAAAGATTTATACGCAGAAAACATGATGCGTTGATCGCATCCTGATCGCTTAAAATTGCTGATAACAAAAATTCTCTTACTGGCTTTTTTTACAATGAATTCTATGTGATCATTCCATCTAAGATTCTGAGAAAATATCTGGCTAAGCTGATTAGGATAAGCGGATTGAATATTTGAATGTAGTCACATAATGAATGTATCGAATTTAGCCACATTGCATTGTTTAGTCACTATTTCTGGAGGCTAGACCTAGACATATGGTAGTATTCTACACACATAGGCCATATTAACCTGTCGTGAGCGATGGTATTTTTAGAATTTCGCTCCACAATGAATAGGCCTATACATTATACATCATCCCCGTAGGCATATTCACACAATGGAAGAGTTTTTAGGCTAAAATAGCATAAACAGATTACATTAGACTACAACAATTCGATAGGATCACGCCTAAGTTTAATCTTTCAGGGCTTTATACACCAATGCGTTAATCTAAGAATAAGCGTAATTCCATGAATGAGAATGGATGATTTGCATTACTAGTCGTGGCTTAACTTTATGCGCGGTTGGTGCATGCAGTTCTAAAAATATTAACTTAAAACTCTAATTCTAAAGGTTTGTAGAAATGAGTGATTGATAAGAGCGGAAGTACCAATGTCGTAGGCTTATTGTCTTTTGCATTAAGCTCATTTGTTAGGTCTCAGGCCTAATTATGTATTTTTGTCTTTATTCGATAACGTTTTCTCATCCTGTATTGCCAGCTTCCACATTTATCGGAAAAAGGCAATGTTAGCTAGAAACTTGACATATCGAGCTCAGGAGCAATTACTGAAGTGCGGGCAACGCGGCACTCAAGATGATAAAGGAGAGGTTTCACCATCATGATGGCAAATATAGAATCAAGTGTCAATACATATTATATGTATTATATGATATTATATAATATCATACAGTCCTTATTATATAAATATATTATATAATATTATTTTTTCATTTCTGGGATAGTAATTCCATTCCTTCCCACATTTTCCATTTCCATTCAAACCTCCATTTATCTGACCAAATAAACTGTAGGCAATTTCATTATTTCACATGACGTAGTTATTAGTGTAAGATGTCTTAATTGCTTGTTACTATTCCATCATTATTGTTTAATTTCTAACAAATGATTTGAGAAACTTTTCAAATGTTCGTTGTTGTTTTGAATTGAAAGATAAGTACAGAGAAAGCTAAAAATTCATCCAGAAAATAAAAAGTGCAAAACCCACTAAAGCGACTCAATAAATATTCTCACTAGAAACAACGTATGGTGTAAAGTAGAAGCAATGAATATTTGGAAAATAATTGGACTTGAAATTGCCTGCAAAGTACATGAGTTGTGTGGCTTGCATGCTGTTGCATCGCCTGCAAGCGATTAGTAATGAGTAATTGAATAAGTGGATGATAAATGTACAAGTTCCATTATCTTATGAAATGAACTATCAGCAATGTCGAATAAAACATCGAGTGACATCTTTTATCCCTAAAATGAGAAAATCTCCTTTCTGTCTAAGTCTGTGACAAAAGTAACAGAGATTATGAACTGGACTTTTTATCTTTTGAAAACTACCGTGCGCAATATTCTTTTGTTTTGTCAATTGTGATCACATCGTTTAGGTATTATATGAGATAAAGCAAAAGATGCTCACACCAGCTTCTTTTCTCACTTTCAGACCCAGCTGCACCCAGTTTTCTGTGGTGAATTTAGCAGTATGAGAATAATTGAAAATGACAACTTATTTTTCCGATAACGAATTTTATCATCAAAATCATGCAATGCACTTACGATAATATTGAAAAATGGCTTTAAATTACTGAATGTTTTTATACTGGTGAACCGTTGCGCTAATTTCCGCTGCGTCTGATTTCTAATAAAATATTTCTACAAGGTTCCTACATTCCTAGTGAAGAAATTGAAACCAGCCTTAATTTTCCACTGTGGCAATTATGATGCCTGTCCAATCAAACTAGATTCCGTTAGTAGCCTGACACCTAGAAATCAAGGTGTCGGAAACTGCAATGACACTTTCAATTTCCGTTGAGAACCCTTTGAGCAAGAGAAGACTAGTTCTATTGCAATTCAAAATTTGGCTACTGTGTTGCGAAATAGCAACCTGTCAAAAATGTGAAGTTAGAAAATTCACAAAAACAATGCTATGTTTACAAAGTGAATGATCTTTGCAATAATTATGGGTTTATGCATGCACTATGTTATGCAACAGATGTCTACAGCATCAAGGAAACAAAAACAAAATGAAAACTGAAAGAAATAATGAAATACTGGCATGTGATAGCTGCTTGTTCAGACTAAGGGCCTCACTCACTTAAGCCAATGGATCTGTCGTGTTTGCATGTTCTAGCAATCAGATTTCTTGTTCACAAATGAGAGTTCGATTGTGGATATGACCGGCTAGAAATAAATTTAGCTTTTATAAGATCAAAATTTCAGTTACTCGTACTTCTCCCGGTTAGTCGTGGGAGCTAAATTTCAACAACGTGTCCATTACACTACTTAGACAATGATAATTTGTAACAATGACAAATTTAGTCTATTGCAAATTATGTCCTCATATTATACGTGTATGTCCTTACTTAGAGAATGATTGTACATTTGTAAAACATGCTCCTTTGTATGAAGAAAGTAGTATATATATATATTCAATATAGTTTTTCAAGAAAAATACTTTTACTTTTACTAAAAAACACTTTTACATCTTTCAGTTGTAGGCAATAAATGACATCACTTATTTGATCCACGGTCGCACAAGAAGGATGTTTGTCATAGCGGTTGCACGAAAAGAATTTAATTTTATTCCATCCTATAAAATTGCGACGATTTCAAAGTTGCAAGACCAAAGATTTTCAAAAATAGTTAATCATAAGTTTTGCATCAGTAAAACATGACAATACTGTGCGATGACATCTGGCAGCCTTTTATGCAGACATGCTACTTGGAAATAGCACATAAGCAAGAATGTACCTTTTCTATATAATGATAACATTAGAAAGTGCTTCATAAGCAGCCTGCACTGGTATATCGGGAAATAATCTAATCCTAACGAATGCAACCACAACGACCGGGATCAAGGGCACGTTCAACAAGCTACGATGCGCACATCACGCACTACACGCGGCACGTGCTGACGACAACTTCACTGGTTTCTTGCAACAGGTCTCGCAGTGGTTACATCAGTTGAAGTTTTATTCAGTTACCTTCCATGTATGTTCCAATCTACCGTATGCATGGTTGGACCTTGGGTAAGTGATACAAAACTTGGGTTTCCTGCTAATGTCTACAAGTCAAGTTATAAAAATTAATATTTTGATTTGAATCTTAGTAGAAAAAATCATAAGAGAATAAAGTTCTGATTTTTATCAAAATTCCACTCAATTCACAGAATATTTCAAATAATAAATATTTGTGGTTTTTAGTCATTTTGGGCTTGACTACACTGCGCATTGAAAGTTCGTACATATTGTATTCTTTGTACGCTTACATTGATTTTGTCGCATTTGTTCATATTGAATTTTTATAATACATTTCATATATTCTATATCTTCACAATTATCGTCGTACCCCTAAAATGTCTGCGACATTTGTCTAAAACTGAATTCATTCTTCATTAAATGAATTTATTTTTGATATCCTTAATATGTTTAACCATGCACTCACTATGCACCTTTACTGTTAATCAAATTTCTTTATATTTCAGAATGACAAAATGAAAGCAAATACTTTGTCATGAACAGTGTGCAATTCAATCATCATTAAATCAGAGACATTCAGTTAGTCAGTATTATAGGCCAACTTAAAGGAAAGCTTCATTACGCAGCACATGTCTTAGACAACGAATTGCAGTTATTAAAATAAAAAAATCGTTTCCCAGTAAAACCATGCTTCTCATGGGGCCACAAATTACAAGGACAACACTTCAAAGTGAATTCCTCAAAGTGCGGTATGAATTCTCACAAAACACAGCATTTGCAATCGACCGGAGCATGCTCAACACAATTGTTATCCTGTATGGTCTCAGACAATGGTGACATCAAGGTTTTAAATTTTGTTGAATTGATAGTAGCGGTAACATTAGCTCTGCGTTTTTGAACAGTTGAGCATCTGTTGTGTCTTCCTTCATATTTCAACATAAATTTGTATAGACAAGGACTTGCCTCGAAAAGGCTCATTCAACTGTGGATTCCGATGCCATAACATGGCCTAATGATAGTTGCAAAACTTCGCAAAGCCGTTTTGACTCCCAGTATTCGAGGAATGACAAATCAGCTTCAGAATCCAATGTTTCCCTTCCAATGAAATTTCTAAGTTGCATAGAAAAGGACATTAGATCATTTGTTTGGCATATCTTTATGTCAGCACAAAATACAAAGAATGTAGACTACTTCGTTTACTTGATTCTACTCATTTATTGAAACTTGGACGTGGGTTTTGAGTTTTTACTCAAGTTTTGGCCCAACCTTACCGTATAGTATGTGACAATTATCAGTAAGAAATCAACAATTAATAAAGCATCAAATATAAAAATCAAATTTAATCTTTTAATATTTTATGGTATAGCAATATGTAGCATATATGTGGAAATATGTAGCATTCCCTCTGAAGTCAAATAATCAACTCCCAGAGACATGAGGCTTTTCATTCCCTCTGAGACCTGAGGGGAGGGGTTCCAGTGGACCCCTTTTGCGAATTCTCAGTTTACTTGATTAAATCGATTTCAAAACATTAGGAAAGTTGATTTAGAACAAAACAATGATGTTTGCGTGCAACTGATCGATAAATCAAGTCTTTTGAGTGTCACTCAGCCTTCTTACGAAATGTATGGCGATCTGTGGTGTCCTATGAGTTGCCGACATTTATCACAACATCAGTTGAAGAAGGAAGTGGTTTCTCGATGTCTGCAGCTACAATACAGCCTCAGGTGGTTTGTAGTGACCATAGAAGTCTATGGTAGTGACCACCTACACTCTATGTTACAACATAGTTTTTGATGTTCTATAATTTATCAGCATATCAGCATGTATGTCAGCATCGACATCTAATTCATATAGATAGAATTAATTAATTCGAAATAGACAGTCTTGGGTTTAGAGGAAAGATTGAGTAAGGTGAAGGACGATCCCAGAGAAAGGGAATGGCTGCTACAACGCTTTGGCATTGACATTATTAGAGGCAATGCTCAGTCCATTCTTCGTGTTTCCTAACTGTCTTTTTTACCCTATTTTTAACTTATATTTTATACTGGTATTTTTGATAATTTCTAGTTGTATTGTTTCATGTTCATGTGCATTATCTTTAAATATAGTTAATCAGAAAAAAATTCAAATAGAGATGTACATATAAATTCAAATATATCAGCAACTCTTCACAACCAATACAGATCTTACAAGCTCAAGTTGATTTGCTCTTTCTCTCTATTTTCCGTTGACCGCTATATATTGAAGATATATTACCTTTCAAATGACAGCCCAAATCGTCGGCGCGTAGCGCCAGACGATTTGGGCTGATCATTTAAAAGGTAATATATGCATTGTTACTGAACCTAAAATCTATGACATCAAAAATACAAGATTTTGATCTGCAAAAGACTCAAATCTTTGACAATTTTCTACATAGCCCATGCAGCTCAGAATATTGAAGTATGTAAAGCTTGAGATATCTGCGAGTCCAAATTGTGAACCATAGGAATCACTTCAATGTCATTTTCACTAGGAATGCGAAGATGGGCGGTGAAGTGCTCTTACCTCAATGGTATTACATAGCAAATTAGACGGCCTTAATCAAGCAATTAAGGCCGTCTAATTTGGATTTGGAGATATATGAACGACTTTCATAGAGAAGTAACTTGTGAAACATCGGCGGACAACCCTACTTACTTAGTAACAATGGTGAGCCCGATCTTCAAAATGAATAATCCTAACCAAATCATCGAAATAAATGCAGCTACTGTGAAATTACCCACTTTTACGTCATCCGACCCGTTTACATGGCTTGCACGATCAGAAGCTCAATTCAGATCTAAGAATATCACACGATCACAGACGAAATCAGACTACATTCTGCAAGCACTGCCAGAATATGTGTGCAATAAAATATTACCATTCTAACGAGGAAATCCTACTAACATCGATTACAATGATCTGAAAGATGCAATTTTGAAGAAGTTCTCGTTCCAACCATCAGAAAGAGTGTAAAAACTATTAGAGATGATTTCTCAGTCACTTGGTGACCATACTCCAAGATCTGCGTGGGACGAAATGAACAGCCTTTTGCAGTTGGATGAACTTGATGAGCAAGGTAATTTCAAGGAAATTGTGGTTGCTCCACTTACCTGAACCAATTCGTGCTGCCCTACATGACTCATCTCTTTCTGTTGAATCCTTATTAACAAAAGCTGATAACCTCCAAATATCGAATCGTCCTATTATTCAGAGGCAAAGTGACAAACCATTGATCGCATCCGTAGCTGATCACATTAACCACGCAATTGCATCCGAAAATACACAATTGTACAGTGATTTACCGGTACTTCATGAAGAACAGGAAATCTCACATGTCACACGAATGCAGCCCAACTACAATACCAATTTTTCAAAATCGAAATCTTTCCAAAAACCTGCGACAACAATAGTGTTCAATCGCAAAGGACTGTGTTATTACCATATTCGATGGGGACAAAAAGCGCGATCGTGTGTTCCTGGATGTACTTGGCAAAATCATTCAAAAAACTCACGGCCCTGCCCTGCCCTGGGCCAACAAATAAGGGTAAAGACGATAAAAATGATTCGCATCAACAGTGTCAACAATACTAAGCCTAATGTCAGTTCTCTCATGGTACATGATGAATTTTCTGAATGTGATTTTCTTGTTGATACTGGAGCATATGTTTCCCTTTTCACTCTATCTCGACTTTGTTCAAATATAAAAGGCACATCACATGAGAACCTTCCTACCCTGATAGCTGCGAATGGGTCAAAAATTTCAACTTTTGGTCGGAGAGAAATTGCTCTACGTTTGCATAACAACGATTACAGGTGGAATTTCATCATTGCCGACATTCACCAACCACTTCCAGGTGCAGATTTCCTAGCATATTTTCGTCTCCTCGTGGATGTAGCTGGTCAACGATTTCTCAACATGAATACTTTTTCTTCTTTGCCATTGAAACCTGTGAATACTGTTGGTAATTCCTCCATTCATGCATCTGGACAATATACTTATCTTTTTGAAAAGTATAAGGACGTCTTCAAAGCAGAGCTGAAGCAAAATCCGCAGGACATGTCAAAACACGGAATCTTTCATTATATTTCCACAACAGGACCTCCAGTGCATTCGAGATATCTACGATTACCTCCTGGAAAATTAGAAGCTGCAAAAGCTGCATTTTTAGAGATGGAAAGGATGGGAATTTGCAAGAAAGCCAGCAGTCCTTGCAGCTCTCCTTTACATATGGTTCCGAAAGGCGATGGTTCATGGCGACCTTGTGGCGACTATCGTAGACTAAACTTGAACACGACTCCTGACCATTATCCACTCCCATTATCCTACCTAATAAACTCCCTAACAAGACATCATGGCTTCATTAAAAGGAGCGAAAGTATTCTAAAAATTGGACCTGCTAAAGGGATATTTTCAAGTACCAATTAATCCTGTAGATGTTGATAAGACCTGTATTATAACTCCTTTTGGTAGCTACGTATTCTTTTATTCATAATTTGGATTGCGCCATGCTGGTGCAACGTTTCAGCGACTGATGGACAGTATATTTGGGCACATTCCTTTCTGTATTGTCTACGTCGACGATATCCTTATTTTTTCAAAATCGACTGAAGACCATCACAAACATCTACAGGATGTTTTGAATCTCCTTCAGTAAAATGGACTCGTTGTTAGACCTGATAAATGCACATTTGGTGTTTCATCCATCACTTTATTGGGTCATTGCATTGATCAAGATGGAGTACATCCTACCGATGAAAAAGTCAAAGCTGTTAAAGAGTATCCGAAACCGACTTCAATCAAGGAATTGCAGAAGTACCTTGGTTTGGTTAATTACTATCATCGATTCATCCCTCATTACGCCGAGATTTTGAAGCCTTTGTACGATGTTTTAATCGGAAACCCCCAAATGCTTATCTTGGGGGCCAGCGCAAGAAGAATCATTTATATGGTCAAAATCCGCTTTAGTTTCATCTGCTTGTTTGCATCATCCAAATCCAGGCACTCCAGTTGTAGTTACTTACTACCGACGCTAGTGCTACCGCAGTTGGAGCTGTTCTTGAGCAGATAGTCAGCGGTATTCATCAACCAACCATTTTTTAGTAAGAAACTGCGTTCAAGCGAGATGCACTATAGCACATTTGATAGGGAACTTTTAGCAATTTATCTTGCCCTTCGTCATTTCAAGAATTATTTGGAAGGGATTGAATTTACAGTAAGAACTTATCATCGCCCTTTGATAACAGCATTGACCAAAAAGTCCGAGGCTTTCACATCTCGTCAGCAAAGGCAACTGTCAGCTATATCAGAATTTGCGTGTCAGGTTGAATATATCCCTGGTGAAAATAATCCTGCAGCCGACGCATTATCTCGAGCTGCCATAAACGCAATTCAAATCGGTCTTGATTATCATAAACTTGGATCGGACCAAGCTTCCGATCCTGACATACAGAATTTGTTAACATCACTAAAACTGCAACGTGTTTCATTCCATGATACAGATATTCTTTGTGATATGAGTACTGGAAGACCTCGCCCAATAGTACCTCCGACTTTCAGAAAACAAGTTTTTAACTTAATCCACAATTTAAACCATCCCTCAATTCGAACAACAGTGCTTCTTATCAAGTCGAAATTTGTATGGTATGGTGTCTCTCGAGATTCTCGTTCCTGGGCTCGAACTTGCGACAGATGCCAGAGATCTAAAGTCAGTCGTCACATTGAATCTGGGATCGGAAGTTATTCAACTCCACGTTGCAGATTTTGTGATATTCACGTTGATGTTGTCGGCCCACTGCCCATAAGCAATGGTCATCGATATATTTTTGCTGCTATAGACAGAGCAACCCGATGGCCAGAAGCAGCACCTATGTTGGAAGCTACTTCCGCTTCATGTGCACATGCCCTTTTGGATAACTGGATTTCTCGATTTGGTGTTTCAAATAACATAACCTCCGATCGCGGCTCGACATTTGTTTCGGAATTATGGAGAAGTCTGACTTCGATGATGGGTTCCAGAATTCACTATACTACTGCCTATAATCCAGAAAGTAATGGCATAATCGAACGTTTTCATCGGTCATTGAAGCAATCATTAATAGCTCGTTGTTCCACCGCTGATTGGTTTCATCGGTTACCATGGACACTGCTTGGTCTTCGAACGACTCCAAAAGTGGACATCGGGTGTAATGGAATGTAATGTAAGTGGACAAAAGTGTATAGTGAGGCTATTGTCGTTCCAGGGGAATTTTTTCCGGCGGATTCAATATCTGAGTCTATCGAATTACGTCGCGCGCGAAATGCTGTTGCACAATTCCGGCCAATTCCACCCCGCTCCAATATGAGAGCAACTCACATTCCTAATGAAATAAAAAAATGCGAATTCGTATTCATACGGGATGACGCATACCGTCCACCTCTAACACTTCCCTACAAAGGCCCATTCAAAGTAATTTGCCGTTCAGACAAAGCGTTCAAAATTCCTATGAATTCAGGTCGAGAGGATTGGGTTTCAATTGACTGTCTCAAACCTGCGTATATTGATTTTGACATTTCCTCGTCATGTTCAAGTTTCGGACGGCCTCTTCGTTCACCGAAATTTTACATCTGATGATTGTATTTCAAACTTCGTTTTTTTGGGGGGGGGTATTGTAGTGACCATCTACACTCTGTATTACAACATAGTTTTTAAAGTTCTATGATTTATCAGCATATCAGCATGTATGTCAGCATCGATATCTAATTCATATAGAGATGTACATATGAATTCAAATATATCAGCAACTTTTCACAACCAATACTGATCTTACAAGCTCACTTTCATTTGCTCTTTCTCTCTATTTTCCGTTGACCGCTACAGGTTAGTTTTATTGCAATTAATTTATTTCGTGCAGCAGAACCCTAGCATCTAATCACTATTTCAATTTCATTCACCCTTTTCGGAAAGCGGCCTGTAGGAGCTACAACTATTTCAATGTTAGACTCTTAAAACAACTGTGGAGATCTCAAAAACTCATCATTTGCAGATGTGAAACTTGGGTGATCGTCTATTTTCGGCGTCAAAGCATGAATTTAGTGATGACCTTCATATTAGGCATTGATTTATTTTATCATTTTCTATTTTTTATTAATCTTCACTATTTTATGATTTATTTCTTGATTACGTCGCTGTAGCAGGAAGATTGCACTGTCAATAAATCTGAACAGCAATTTGAGATAATGTATAAACAGCTCAAAAGACGCATTGCTCCACGGTGCACTCTAATTTGTGGATAGTCGTTCTATGCAATTCGTTCGCATCTACCAGGAGATGGAATTTTCACAAAATAACTTTTGCCCATTTGGTTCATCAAGCGTCCTGATCTCACTAATAATTGAAATCAATTGATTGAAATGTCCAGATTGCCGTGTTATCGCATATTTATTGTTCACCAAGACCTTCAGAATCATATCTTCAACTTTCACGGATAAATGGACAGTCCTTTCAGGGGAAAAAGTCAATTTTGCTTCATCAAACTTGCAGATTCAACTTCGAAAGGGTTGAATACTTCTAACCAACGAAATTATTTGTATCATTCAATTTCCCAGAAAATATCAGCTTGCACAAATCTTCTTTACTGAACTTCATTTTAATCATGAAACTTGCTAGTAAGATAATTGCGGGGTCAACCTTTTCGCAAATTAGCGTGTATCTGTGATTCATTTAAATCGGTATTTTCACAAGAAGTGACAAGTGCATTGTTGAAATTTAGCTCTCATAGCTATCTCAGAGGAGTGGCGAGCATAGGCAGCTGAAACTAGTGGGCCTACACTAGGTCGACTCACACTGGATTTTTCTGCAAATTCCGTGTAAAACTTCTCGTAGACGTGGCTCTTTCTTTCCTGCAAGTATAATTCTTTCAAACAATACCTAGATTGACTAATTAACACATGAACAGAAATAGATTGTACGCATATCTTGATTATTTTATTGTTATACATGTGTCGCATTTATGTGCCAATCTGACAGCATTGTCCTGTCGATTTTTAATGTATTTGAAAATAAACAAATCCTTACCTTACTACTACGATATTAAATGCACTGTTCGTATTTACATGTGCTCTAGTTCGGCAACCAGAATGAGTTTCTAAAGGGAAGAAGACAGACAATGAAAATCCCAGACAATAGGGTAGGAGAAACTCATGTCGATTACAATGCAATCTGTAAATGTCAACAATTAGCGATGATACACGCGACATTCACACCGTAGCATCAAATCTCATCAGTCTTTTTCCATTTTATTTTATATTTTATTTCAATTAATTCAGTAGGTGACATACAACAGTGGCAATTACATGCCACGGCAACTGCATATTTACAAAAAACAGAGTGAATAAAAATAACGAAAAATATAAAAGTGAACTATAAAATAGCTTTAGAAAGACAATTCTTTGAGGTACGTGGGTTGAAGAAGTCAACTGTTTTCAAGTCATCAGCTTTCATAGGAGTTCTTGGGAAATACGCACTCTGCCGAATTACCAAACGACAAGGTTTTACCGTTGTAAGCACTTTGGTGTGTCTGCTCCGTTTAATGGGTATCCGGAAAAAAATCCATTCGTCTATATCTTCAGCCGTTGTTCTCCATCGCCTCAAATCATCTTCCACTCCCTGCAGGTCTCTTCTCACGCAATCGCTCCATCGGATTCTTGGTCTTCCTCTTCCCCGTGTACTGGTCTCTTCATTCTGCTCAACTCGCTTCGGCCATCTCTCCTCGCTCATCCTTGCCACATGTCCGGCCGAAGCCAATCCAATCTGTAATATGCAGTACATGAAAATCGCAGCTTTTGATTAAAAAAAATAGTCTGTGTTTCGCCTATTAAGCGAAAGTTACCAAGTCTAAAGCCTTAATTTTCGACATGTCTTCAGGTCATTTCCTATGATATACCGGTATATGTGTTTTTTAATGTGTTTCTGATTGGTAATGTATTCATGAATCTGGTTGTAGGCGGATTTAATTGCTCGCAATGCTTGTATTTCCCTACACTAGAAGGCTTGCCAAATCTTAATGCATTTAGCTTCACAGACAGGGGTACATGAACATTGTAGTAAATGACCTGAAGACATTCCATGTCAAAAAATATGGCTCAGGGCGTAGTACTTTCCGCTTAATCAGAGAAAACGTAGAAAATTTCATTTTTACCAAAATTTTCAATTCGCATTCCATTGGGTTTGCATGTACTATTTCTTTGTATCTACCGAAGATCCTACCAGCCGCACATCTTTTGCATGGCAATTTGATCTATTGTTTATTTAATTTCATTGTTGTTAATTTGATCCTCTGAGACAAGCCAAGTAGAACTCGGCAGACGCACAGGTTCGTGGTGGGCATAGGGTGTACATCATTCTGTGAAAGTCTCATTGTCTGCCACGTTCCCTGCAGAAACTCGGCTGGCTGCCGGACTACTCGCACGAGTGCGAATATAAATAAATGATTGAATATGTATGAATTCTCTTCTGTAGCACCAGATTTCCTGCTTTAAACACAAGATAGCTACGTGTTATTTCTCAAAGACTTTGAAAGGCATTCAAAATGTATTTTGTTGACGTAACACAGAACAACTTCAAAGATGTCCAGGTTTAATTTTCTACAACTCGATCAGTGATGAATGACTATCTAATCACAATACTGCCTCCTTGTAGACACAGATCTCGATATCTTGATAAGGGAAACCAAAAGAAATTGAAAACCTCTTCAATTATGTGTTGAAATAGGCTGAGTTAATGTTCTCCACTGGTCTGCTACTGGATTTGACAGATTTTAATCGAGCAGATTGAGCGGATTTAACCGAAAAGATTTTAATTGATGTCGTACTGAACAGTAGTTAGATAATTATGGAAATTTTTGCCATGCATGATTTTTTTTATTTGTTCATCTGTTTTTCATAATGATTTGCTCAAAAAGCCTTAGACTTGTATCCGTTTCCATCTGTAATATAAAGTTGTTTTGCTTTTGAAGAAATTATCTGTCTTACACCCAGCTTGTAGGCACTTTATCCCGGTAGATGACATTAATCTATGAAGTGCAATTCTGATGAAAGTGTATTGAGTATTTTGACGTAACGCTGCAATACAATAACTATTACGGAAGTTCTGTGATGCAGTTATTTCCTTTAGCTAATCCAATAACGAGAAACGTTCGCATACTGCACTCCCAGTTGGTCTTGGAGGTAGCAATCAAGTTATCATATTTTCTCTCACTAGAGGATATATCGCTTGACATTGGGCAGAAAGATTGAGCCATTAGCTGAGAATTGAGTGCTAGCTTCTGTTGCTCGTATGCGCCCTAGCAACAATATCAAATATTTCTTTCGTTGCCAGGCAATTTGGTGATTACAACAACTATTTGGTATAGAATATGGTATCTAAATCTATTCGGATTCCTTTTCTTTTCTTTCTCTTGCAACAGGAGGTCGGAGCTCGTCCACAACTGTCAGAATGCCATCTGCTTTGCAAATTATAGTGAAACTCGCTGTTTTTGTTGTGTTACCAATATCAGTCGTCTCAACGAACGAGACTACAACAGGTAAGAAGATACATTTCTTCACATACAGACTGAATTGCACATGCATCGTAAAAATTGTGATAATACCTAGATCAAGACTGAAGAAGTAAGCTATCGGCATAACAGTTCGCTTCCACAAGCAAGCAAAAATAAAAAAGATAAAAAGTAAATATTCAATCGAAAAAAATTACTGAATTTTGTTGCTTAAATTTTCGCCGTTACTACATGAAAAGGTCAACATGAAAATACTTAAATTGAATCAGCACATTTTTTGATTATACAGCTTCTATTCAATTGCAATTAGCTTATTCAGAAGAATGCAGTGATTACAAAAGTCATAGTGTTTAAAAACATCTTCAAATTTATCTGCTCAGCAGAGCTCGTTTCAATGTTCCGGCAGAGTTATCTCGGGGAATGACAAATTATTGGCGTCCCACAATTTTGTTGCCATCATCAATGTATTTCACTGTATATGCGAAATGGGATAGACATAATCCAAATTAAGAATGAAAAAGGAAAGACATTGAAAAGTTGTACATGAATATCAGATATGAAATTTAAGAGTTTATACTACTTCTTAATTCGCAAGAATTAGTATACTGATATAGAATGAGGATCAAAGTAGTAGATAGTACCAATTATGCTAAAGAGAGAGTTTTAACTGCTATAGGGTATAATGAAGATTAAATTTATAAGCCGGCCGCAATGCTGTCTCTCTAATTGAGTTGTCAATTTTGCAAGATTGATAAAAACGCGGCCAAATATTTTTGACCTTGTCAATGTTTTGCTTAACTTTCATGACAGCATAATAGCACAACGGAAAAACATCATATCGCACAAATAGACTGAGGAAGAAAACGTTGTCATGTACACTTGCAAAAATATCACGAAGAAGGAAGTCAATTGATAATCACAAGGATGAAATTGTTCTGATAGGGCACTATTGGAATAAATTGTTCAAAGCGGCGCACACCATAAAAGACTTTGTATCTATAACCAAACCGGGTGGCAGAATCCCATCAGTGTAATCAAGATAAGAAGATGAGCGACGCCGAAAAAGAAGCATTTTTCTAGAAAAAATGACGGACACTCATCAGAAACCATCAGATTTATTTCTAAATAAATACAAATACAGCAAAAAATATCAATGAGAAGCGATTTCAAATAAAAATGAATAAGGCAATAAGCTAACTGACGCGCGCAATAACACTAAATAGAGGGATAGATAATTCTTTTGACACGCATAGGCAGCAATCATTTACCGTCGTGGCGCTTTTTACTCGCAGATTTTCCTGAAGTAAGTGATGAATATCGAATTAAAGAGTTGCTCTTTACAATCTAAGACGACAAGGATGTGACAGCAACGACAAAATTCAAAAGAAGAACTCGAACTGCTGTAGTTTGCAATCACAGAATTTGAATAACGAAAAGCTATGATTTTGGAACAAGATTTATTAGTTCTCTGAAAATTTAGTTTTCATTAATAATCCATAACAACCAGTGTCTCATGATAGTTTCAAGCATTCATGTAAGCATATCTAGGCTGGTAATAGATATTCTTTCGTCGTCTAATAATGCATAGCCCACCGGTATGCCACTCCTGTGGTAACATCTTTTGTTAATATCAAATGATTATCGGATGAGCTAGTGAAATAGTGGCTAATATTTTTGCTCATTTTTGTGATGAATAGATAATCGGGCTGGAATTCATTATTGAACTCAATTGTAGGAAGCCCAAAAACACGATCAGTGCATAAGTTATGAATCCTTCATTCCACTGAGATGGAATCCTTTATCATCAAGGCCGCTGGCAAATAACTAAAGCTCATTGCCACATTGCATGTACGCCGAATAAATCTCACACAACTTCCTAAAGATTAAAGACACAGAATAATCAATAGAGAATCACGCACACCATTGAAATATGACTTCACACAAATAGATGATAGGTGATCAAATGTTTGAGAACCATCGCTCCATAATGGAATCCACAAGGAAATCGGAAACCACATGAAGTCAATAGGCCATAACACTTGAACATGCAATTTTTTGATAAATAAATATTATAGAAAGTAATAAACGAATGCTAGAAAATCTGAAATAAATAGCGAAAGTAGTAGCGAAAAAATATACATATGCACATATAAGAAAAAATGCAAGAAAAGATTATACAAGCATGAGAAACGTCACAAGGCACTCCAAAAGTAACTGAGGCAATGCTTCACTCTATTAATATTCTGGCGCTTCGTCCACACAGCCTCCTTCACCACCTCTTCAATTGGAGCAAAGTCTCGAAGTTCGAAAAAACAAGGAACGTGCAATACTTTTAAAAACACTTGCTGGATGATATGAATCACGATGTAAATAGCGGTCGGCATGAGTCTTCTTCCGGCAAACCGAGAAATTAAATCCATTGAGAACACGTGCAATAATAACATCTAAAAAGGAGGCTTACCATTCACTTCCATATCCACTGCAAGACGGATTGAAGGACGCAAGGAATTCAAGCACTCCACGAATCCAGACAATGACGTTTCATCGCTTTCCTAGAAAATCCTAGAAAATAAGGATGTCATCTACGTATTACGTCATCTACACCTACGATGTCATTACCGAGGGCCGGTAAGTTCGCCGACAAAGAACACAGAGCCAATTTTTCGAATGACCACCTGAACAGATGAGCTGCTACGGGTTCAAGTCGTTCTCTAGTCACGACGTTCTCTCCACCAACGATGAATCAGAATCAAGAAGTCCATGAAAAATCTAGAGTGTCTCCTCAACTGGAATGTTCGTGAACAATGATACCACATCAAGCGAAACCAAAAGGACATCCATAACATCATGATTAGACTGAAGTTTGGTAACCAGGTCCACCGAATTCAGTGTGTAAGAATCCCTAACTTTCATGTGCGGTTTAAAAATTACGATGAAAAATAACGTGAAAGAGGGGCCCAAAGATTGATGATGGGTCTCTCCGGAGCCCCGTCTTCATGAACCTTTGGAAGGTCGAAAATATGCGGCTGCTGAAATGAGTGGGACACAAAAGTGGCATAAAACTCCTTGCAAGTCGACCATCCATGGAAATCGGAGACAATGCAGCGACTTCCGAAATTTTTGACCAGGGTCGGAAATGCAGCACATATGGAACACTCCGAACCATATCTTCAATCTTATCCATGAAAGAGGACAAGTCCAGAGCGACAGTCATCGTCGTGATGAAACTATGTATTTAGAAATGCGTTTGAATTCAACAGCGCAAGTTGATGTAGCCAATTGTTAGATATTTATTTACTAATCTGAGGTGACTTTTCGCCAACCGATGAAATACTGGATGTTATAATAAGTAATAAGCAAGAATGCATTAAGGCATGATCAATTATTTATAAGTAGTAATGTTCGCATGCTAGCGTCATCTGAAAATATGCTGAGCTCAATGTGATCAGTTAAAAGGGTCACGTTCACTTCTTTAAAATCACATAAACGGTAACTAAAAATAATACTTAAATAGCATGAACTGCTGCAACAAATGATTAAAATGCATATTTATGATTGCTGTAAATATATTGAATATCAATAGACTTCTTAAAGATCCATATAAGAAGATAACTGCTTGCTCAGTTTTAATTATGTCTGAAAGCTGGTTTTGTCATGACGGAAGAAGAAGCATGAATGGGAGAAGGTAGAGTAATATACAAGGAATGCATACATAAGTATATATAAAAGGCGACGTAATATTTGCAGCGCAAAAGTAGTTAAACAATTGCTTAAATTCACGAAGCATCATGGAAACATCTTCAGTGGATATGCTAAAAAATATTACTGGAATTTGTCATGATATTATGCAATTGATGATCTGTCAGTTTTTTGCACGATGCGTCTTCAGAAGATAATACAATAATTATAATGATTGTACATATTTACTGCAATCAAATTTAATTTTGTAATTTTATATGGCAATGTACTCCCAGCAATGATCACAAAAATCAGAAAATTATGTCGTTCTATTTTTGCATTCATTTTGGGGGCGTGTTATAATCGATGGCAAGTTCAATTGGTGGAATCACGATTTTTTCGCTGGAGGAAGGCCAGCATTTCCTGGTTATCACTGGTGCACTAATTTAGAGGGGAAGTCTGTAAAGGTATTTTTCACAAATACCAGAGAAAATTTACTCAGTTGCTCTCATTCTTTAATTCATGCAAATCGATGCTTAGTAATTAATATATTCATAGGGTTGCAGTAGTTTTTTTATGCATTATTGAATAATTGCCACATAAGGAATAATTGTGATAACATCAAATTAATAATCAATACCACAAATTCTGTGAATGTCTTAATGTGCATGACGCATAGAAGAGCTAGCAGTGTATTGTAAAATCTATTTGTTTTTTAATCAGGTACTTGCTGCAATTATAACTTAATTACTAAACTACACTTTATCCATTTCTTGAGATTCAAAGAATGATTATAGGTCCACACAAGTATTTACTGTGCATGATATTTCAATATAGAAAATGTTTCGTTTTCTTCGTGTGCTAGTAAAGCTGTAAATTTTAAAATATTCTCTCCTTTTCTTACAGCGCCCATGACAACAGTAAGTTATTGCAATTATACATTTCTATCGAAGTATTTTTCACAACAATAATTTTCTTGTTTACAGTATCCTACACTGTCCGACATTGATACTGGAACAACTTCAATCACAGTAAACGTCTGTTTTAATCAAAATGCCTCGTCGATCACCAACTTCACAAGCACTTTCGCTACTGACATAAAAGATTCTCTTGCCACCGCTCTGTCTGTAAATTCAACTCAAATTTCAAATCTTACAGCTCAAGGAAATGGTGAGTCGAATTATAGCCTATCTGATTTAACTGCATGTAATGGAATATTAATGTCAAATATTATGTCAGGTCGCATTACCCTGCTGAAGCTATGATATATAAAAAATATGAAGCTTGCTGTTGATCGCTTATCTCAGAAAGTAGTCATTCGTGCGTATTTGCTTGTAATCTTGAAGGATTGTTATTAACTGAGAAATGCCTTGGATCTAAGTGAGCCTGCTTATAGGGACATGCGCCGTAATTGTTGATTAATAGCACAAAGAAATATTACATAAATCGTGTTATTATGTCATTTATTTGATATGATTAGGTGCAATAACAAGAGCAAACTTCAGTACTTCAATAATCGTTATTTTTCGTATACTTCTTGTGGCAAGTTTAGTTGCAGTCAATTGTACTACAGTGTACTATGCAAGTAAGGGGTGTTCGTTGACTTCGACGCGGATTTCGAGACATAATTTTTCAGCGTCTAAGTGTCTATTGCAAAGACTTGAATGAAAACTATGCCATTGATGTCAAGTCTCGTCGTCATCATCGAGTTAGCGATCAATATCGCTACCATAGATATCTAATTTTTAATTAAATGAATCATGTCTATCTGCTGTCATTCACGCGATGCCGTTTCCTACACCAACATCACCTCGATCACCGATTTCGGCTACTGAAAGGACTGTTGTTCATGTATTGGTACACCACTATCGATCGCAAGGGATATCAGCTTCAATCATAAAGAATAACCTGCTTCAGATTGATGGCTGGAATGTTACGGAAGGTGGAATAAGAAACATGTGGAATAAGGAGTTGGAAGAGATTGTGGACAGAAGGGGAAAAGGTGGAGGAAGACCATCACGATCACCAGAAACGAAGAACATCATCATCGAGAGTCAACAATATTCGATCTCCACCATTCAAAGATTAGTCAAAGAGCAGCGCGATCAGACCATCAACAGGTCTCTTCCCTACGGATATGTGGGCGCCTTATTAACGTTTCACATTGAAAATCGTTTGGCCTTTGCTGATCGCTTTAAGGACGAACCCTTAGAGTTCTGGGAAAGATGCCTCTTCACTGATGAGAAGATGTGGGAGCTGGAGTCAGGAGGTGTGAACCGACAAAGCAAGCGTCTGCGAGCCCATAGGGCCTCTGAGGTTCCACCGATGGATAAAGAACAGTATGCAAGAAGATGGCATGTCTGGGGAGGTCTGTCGGTCAATGGGCTCTCTAATCTTGTTTTCCACTCACACTCGGTGGATGGCAATTCATTCAGAGCTCTTCTGATGGACAACATGGACAACTTCAAGCAGTTATTCCCTCAATGGAACACCATGATATTCGAAGATGACTGGGCTCGTCCACACACACAGCTGAAGAAAGCGTGAAGTTTAAAGAGCAGCATTTTCCGAACTTTTTTCGGACACGTCTTCGTGAGAAGGAGCATGAATGGTATGCCCTTTCAAAGATGGATGACTTATGGCCAATTGAACGAATATGGCGCCATCTGGTTAACGTCGTCTTACCTGGGTCTGATGATGAGTGGAAAGAAAGGATTCAGTCTGCGTGGGACAATGTCTCCGTGGAGTTGTGCGTGCGACTTATCCATGAGATTCCGGCCAGACTTCATCAGATTACGAACAATAATGGCACAAAAATTCATCCGTCTTGGCGATGCAAAACCTCACAGCATCGGTGCAGGTGCAGCATTTGTGATCCGCAGGATTCTAGTGATTCCTTCACAGAAGATAGTGAGCTTCTCCTGACGGAAATTGAATCTCAGGAATATGATAGTGAATAAAGCAAAGCCAACGTGTCTTGTGTTTGTTTAAAAGAAATTCTATCTGATCATTTTGCTTTTATTTCGCTAGTAAGGGTCACATACGAAAGACACAGTCTGGGAAGTATATTTCATTCATAGGGAAAACTTCAGGGCGTTAGAAACTTGTGAAATAATTATCTAAAAACCGCGTCAAAGTTAACGAACACCCCTTAGTTCCAGAAAAGGAATACACAACGACTAAGATAATCAGATGAACTTTTAAAGTTTTTCAACATTTGAGTCTAAACATCTACACTGCACTGAGCTAAATAGTGATTCCTAAAGACAATCAGAGATTGGCCATGCTTCATTGAATCAATTACAGAAAACATTATAATATGGTCCTTACATCTTATTCTATCGTAAAAGGACGCTCGAATTGACTATGAAATTGATTTACGAGATGGAAATTCATTATTGTACATTATCAGATCTATATTTAGAATGAAGAAAGCTGATAAAGAGATAATAATTCCCATTGTAGTCAACTAATGAGAAAGCGTACTCTTTATCTCATCTGTTGTCGACGTATGCACCGGATCTTGATCAGATCAGTTTTGATAAGAATAAAGAACATCGTGAGAATCAAACAGAAAAAGTGGACCGATACAAAAACGCTATGCAGTGGGTACATTTAGATAGGGTGAAATATCTTCTCTTGTCTCCTTTTTGATAATCATTTGTGATAATAATAATCATGTTGGAAAGCTGTGTCTCTCTTTGGTAAAACACAAATTAGCGGCTAAAAGAATTTGATTGAAAAGTATTTACACGCCCGAAACGCTTCGCGCATTTACGACTGAAACTGGGGGCAACCGATGCTAAAAATAAGACCGTAAAACTAACATGCGGTATTCTATCAGATTCTTTAACAGGTAGTAGTGACACTTGTGCGAGAATCAAATTAAAAGTCTCAATTCATATCTACGATTGATTTTAGGCCTTAAAAATTTGAACTCTATAGGTTATATTTGCGACTCAAACTATGAGATTTTTCTATCAATGAAATCATTCACAAATTTGACTTTTAAAGTGAGCAAGTATATCATTACAACATTTCTTCTGTTTCTTTTTAATGTTCTTCTGCATGTCTTTCGGTTTGAAACCATTCTCACAAAATTCATTTTTCAACGCAATCATCCTCTTGCTATGTACAAGTGAAAGTTTGGTCTCCCTTTAGTTTCTGCAAGAGTTAGAAACATTAATTACAGGCGTTTTTGTCTCGGAGGTTTTGGGTCCCTACCCTTTATCAACGAGAAAGTTTTATTCATCTGCGTTTCCTGTGATTGATGCAGTTCTTTCCAACTATAGCACTTTTTGTAGTCGATGTATCGTGGTCTGAGGTTCCTTCGATGATGTTTTTAGGGTGGCAATAGTCGGCCAATTTTTCTTCTATCTATTTCGGGAGGAGCGTAAATGTTTGCTTTCAATATTTCATTTCATGAAGGATTCATTTTGTATAGTATTATTCATTGTGGAGTTCCATCGCGCATGAGGTACGCTAAATGACAAAAGACATTTTCACATCGATTTGTAGTCTGTTATCATCATTAATTTACGAAAGTCGGAATTAGGCTTTGCTGAAAAATGTAACTGCTACGTACGTCTATTTGATGGCCACATCTCATTTACTCTAAAAGTGTTGGCTACTGCGTTAGCCAACTTCGTTGACAGGAAATAGATATATTTTCATATTCTATTCATGACCACCGCGATAAACAATAAAATAAAACGAATATCTCGAATTACCTGCGAGACTCTACGACAGATATTTCAGCAGATTCCAGTGATGCAACGGATTCTATATTTGCAGCAGTGTATAGTTTCTCCACGCACACGTTAATGAACATACGAGTATCACACAAAAGCACTCATTTGTGAATAAGTCTTCGTAAAAATAATATAATTAATATCTGACACATAAGTTTGGGATTATAATTCATTTGTAGTTCGAAGGATCCCAAATTGCTGACTAGGCAATAAAAGATCTGTTTCCAACGGCTGTTAATAACAGATGTTTTTCTTGTTTCATCAGCAATTTGGGATCCTTCAAGCTAAAAACAATTGATGTCATTGTTTTTGATCGAGCATTATTTGATATTATTTACGATTCCCTGAAATGATGGAACATCAATAACCACACATAAGAAATTGTGTAGAATGTACCAATATCAATCACTAATTTTATAATTTTATGTTGTCAACAACTATCTTTCAATAAAGCTTTACGTGATATGGTTACAATACATGCAGATTTCATATCTTCTACTTTTCTTGTATGCAATCTGGTTGATCCTATATGTAAAATCTCGGTAGAGATGGTCGCTTTACGGTGAAGATCTGCACATCAACAAAATCTTTCAACTAATAGTCCGACTGTCAGAACGAGTTTCTGAGGTTTTCACGTGAAAAGCACTAAGTCTAGAGCCATTATGTTTGGCATACAGAATGTCTTCAGTTCATGACTCTTGTGCTCATGCACCTTTGTCTATGAAGCAAAGCATATTCATATTTTGCAAACTTCCTAATGTCGACAGTCACATCATTAGGGCCAATTTCAGACACATTTATCGCTGATCAGAAGTACATGTAAGATAATAACACATGCACATAATGGGAAATGACTTATCAATGACTAAATTAACAGGGAACCCTTATTACATATGAAACCGGACGGTCAAGTTAGTTATCTTAGCATACCATACAATTTAAAGAAAAAGCAATGACATCCTACATTCGTGAAACGCTAGCAACTACGAATATAATGACTAATTTAGAGAGAGAATTGCAGGTTCACATGAATCATTTCGCTCCTCAGACCCGTGCCTTTAAAACATTTTCTTTTCACCTTCTTTCAGCATCTGCATGTCTGTACTTTCAAGTTGTTGGTGGAAGTGGTCTTTCACCATACCAGACCGGTGCAAGATTGCAGCATCTTCTAAATACAACCGGACTCAATGTTACACTGAACAATGACACCTTTGTCCTCACAAACACGGGTTTAAGTATTAGTGGTGATCCAAGTAAGTTCTAATGTTGCTCAATCTGTACAATTAGCATTAAAATTTCTTATTATTTAGTTACTACATCCGCTACGACTGCTTCAACTGCATCATCAACAAATTCAACGACCGCATCAGCGAGTTCAACAAATGCTACGACTGCAGCCGCTACTACTGCATCCACTACAGTAACAACCACAGTAAGTGATGAATGACAAAGAGCGCTCAGAGGCCTAATTCAGTTGAAAAGGATGACGCTTGCAATGAAAGTTGTTGGGTAGAACGCACATGTAGGTATCTGAGACGGGAACCTGCTGTCTGTTTGAGCCAATCCACCAACAAAACTCCAGGAGACGCTCGGTTCCTCTTTCAAACAATTACGTTCAACAAAATATAAAGCATCAAACATCAATAACCTTACTAGTTCATCTTTCCCTGAGTGTCTTGTCTACATGTACATGCTACACGTAGGAGCATAGACTACGCGAGGGCGATTCTGCCTCCTCAAATTCCAAACTATTGCCTTACGTCACATGAAACTCTCAGTGCAATTTTCACCATAAATCTCATTAATGAATAATATTTACGATGCCAAACTGTAATGATAAGTTGCTTATGAATACAAATTCAGATTGACAGGATTGATTTGTGCCTTGAATGCAACTCAATCATTTGTATATGAAGTTTGGCTTCAAAAATATTCATTCCAGTGAATCTGTGAAATGATGTGGCACAGGGAAAGTGGTACAGTTCAAAGTAGCCGCAAATGTGACAAGATGGAACAAGAATGATCCTATGAAGTTAAATGATCAGAAGAAAATATTTAAATGGTAATTTATTAGACCCTGCACTAAAAAAGTAATAAATAGTGTTTGCATGACATTTGAATTTCTATTACTATATTATGATTAATATAAGTTTCAATGGCTAATTGGCAGGATAATCATAATGACGGAAAGCTGAATATTCCTTTCAAATATGTCTATAGAAACAATAATTTCGCCAGATGATGAGAGTGGAAATTTATTGTTTTAATAGATACCCTGGTCGAAGAAATATTCGGTTTTCCGTCACTATATTCGATATCTATGACAGCAGATGAACATGACATGATTCATGAGATCATATTTACAAAACAATGTACTCAAAATGTTTGCAAAACGTCGCAATTTTTAGACATACGAAAAGAATGCTTTCAAAATAGTTTAAAAATTTGACCGTCGACTGGGCCAAATCAAGTGACATTTGGTGGAATGCTTGAAAGAACATTGAAACTACAAATTCAAAAGCGCAAGTCGCGGGTGGCTTGGTTTTTCGGCTACCACAGCAAAAATGCGGCAGGACAGCCTAATCGGGTGACCCGGTATGAATAAGGTGATCATTGGCAGTTCATATGCTGTGTAGTTGATGACGAAAATGAACTCGTTATGAATTTCGTAAAAGGCCGAACAATGGTGAAGTTCAGCTGTTAGAACAAAATTTGCCGGTATTTCCTTGCAACAAGCTGTATTGGAAAAGTCGTCTGATCAGCTGGAATTATTCATCAGATCTTCTCTAAAGATGACTAAATTTGCCATTCAGAGGGCGTGACTGTATTTCTCTTGCTGCATGTTTAAATATCAGCTCTCTAAATATATTCATCATGATGCGCTCACCAAAATGATTTCCTATTATTGGATTCATGTTTCAGTCTATCCGAAATTCAAGTATTCGTCTATTCGCGCGTTGGATTCGTCTATTGGGTGGATTCGCGCAAATCCCATAATGCAAACTACTACTGAATGTCATGAATATCATTTAGAGGTTTAGGGTGATAATGATAGTTATACAGATAGTATTACTTGAAATACAGATTGATCACTAACAGTTTCTGTAGTGTTCAGATCACCTCCTATATCTACTATGTTCTTGTGATATATGAGTATTGATTAATAAGAACCTAGACGTCGACTTCATTTTCTATGGATCTATTATGGAATTCTATATAGTTCGCCTAGGCCACCTCAAAAACATAACTCAGTATTAAAAGTCTATTCATAGCCGTTATCGGGAAAAAGCAAGTTATCTTCTTCGTAAAAGCAAGTGTATAGCAACGATCATTCGTGTGACACTATGTACAGGCCCGACGTTTCACGCCTTCGCGTTTCCTCAGGGGCAGGCTCAGGTAAAAACGAAAGTAAAAACAGCAGCGGAAAAGTTTTTGTGGTCAAATCGAACGAAAGCTACTCCCCCACACGTGATTACACCCAGCTACTCCGAGTACCCGAATTCCAAGACTCTGTCTTGTAACATTTAACGAACATATCACTTTAACCCTCAGAGACCTGAGGGGTGGGGGTCCAAGTGGACACCTTTTACTGCTTTACTTTTACCTGCTTAAATCGATATCAAATCATTAGGAAAGTTTATTTAAGCAAAACTATGATGTTCGTGTGTATCTAGTCGATATAACTAACCCTTTGAGAGTCTTTCAGCCTTCTCAGTGAAAATGTGGTGTCTGTGTAATTCAACGACATTTATCACAGTATCAATTGTTCGAAGAGGGGTTTTTCCAATTATTGCTGTCGCATTGTGACATCTAATAGCTAATTTTAATGAAAATGATTTATTCCATGCAGCAGAACCCTTGCATTTGTTCATTTTTTCAAGTTTATCCATGCCAATCGGAAATAGGCCTAAAATGAGCCATACTTGCTGCATTTTTAGACCCTCAAGACATCTGCGGAGATATCAAACTCATCAATGACTGCTGTGAAATATTTGCCAATAATCTGTTTTTAGTGTGGAACTATGAAAACAATGATAGCTTTCATTTAGAACACTGATTTATGCTGATTTGTTCATGTAGGACAACCATTCATGCTCGATCATTTGCGAAACAAAATATTCTCATTTTGCGATCTCCTAACACAGCGAACATGCACGAGCATGATGTAGACATTGAGTTAACGAATTTCACTCATTATGCACCATCGTGGACAAGCACAAAATCATTTTTCATCCGATAGCAAAATTTTTGTCATTAGAATTTCTACACCCTCTGAGACCTGGCGGTGATAAAACACATGACATCAAACACGTAGGATTGATGGTCAGAAGACTATCGTTCCTTATTGGCTCGTTCAGTTAATAAAGGACGATGCTGTGTATTTCATGTTTCATTCATTGTTGCATTCACACAAAGTATGCCATGCAAATATTGTGTGAATATGTTAAATACAACAACAGCGAGTGTGTGTTGATCTCAACACCGTGAGCTAACTTGTTTTTTCATACATAGCATACCGATGTGAGCACTGTGTGAAAAGTGTTTGCAGACTTAACACAATAAAACAGGCAATCTCATCCATTTCACGAGTAGAGTTCATCCAATAGACAGTGCTTTTGAGATAATCAAGAACTTCACATGAAATGAGATAAACCGAACGTTCTTTAGATGAAATAAAGTCTTACGAGTAGAGAAATATGACTATTTTGATTCACTTGCGGTATCTAAGATTCGTGCGACGAATCCTCAGTTCGGATTCGTGCGATTCAATCGGATTTGTTCAAGCGGATTCGAATATTCGTGTCCAACCCCGTGTTTCAGTGATATTGCAAAAAATCAAATATTGATCTAAATTGGAGAAGAAGTAAAGAAAAGTAACCAGCTTGACTTTTGAAGTTCTTGTTTCATTTACAAGATCAGCGTGAATTTTGAAATATGCAACATCGTTGAAACTTATCCTGTCAGCTTGATGAGATCGTGTCAAAATTTATAAAAACTTAAAATTTGAATTTTTTATATGTTATTCAGAAACATACTCAATTAGTTTTGCTCTATCCTTTGTCAAATTACATGTAAATGAATGAATGAGTGCATCACGTTCATAAAATATCTTTTCATGTAACAAATCAAATTTATGCTCCATGAGCACCACTTCTTGTAGTCATATATTATAAGAAATTATTGATATTTTAGACTGCCGCATTTCAAGGTGTGAGCAATGAGGCATCTCAAGTCACAGCGGAAATGGCACTTCCAGGAAATTTTTCGGCCATTACCAACACGTCCGCTTTCGTTGACGAAGTGAAGCCGCAACTTGCTACTAAACTCTCAGTAAATGTGTCACAAATTCAAAACGTGCAGATTCGCAGCGGTAAGTTTCGAATTGGTCCATATACGTAGCGCATGATCAACGTTACATTGGACATAAATGCTTCATTTTCAATTTTAGATTTTGTTTTCACTAATCTATGCACTTGGACTGGCTTAAAATTGACTTCTTCTTCTGGCTTTGTTGGCAATGCGGATCGCACCTCTCCATGATATAAGTTTCTCTCACTCTGCAGATTGCATGTCTGTTTTGGTGGTATTGGAATTATCAAACCCCTCCCTCGGATAGGGAAGATTTTATTGCTTTCCTACTCAAAACATTTACACTGTTCTAGCGACATAATCGTCACCATGCGAGTTTTCTTCAAGTAATACCTCAAGTTTCCAACGCTTTCTTATGTTTCTACTTCTCACTTGTTCACTTCTCACAGTTTAGTCAGTTCAAACTATCATCTTTGCATTTCCTGCCACGCACTTCTTCCATGTTCCCAGTCTGCTTATCCTCCCGTCACGCACGTTTCCTCACTCCAATCAACAACCTACACAGTCGATCCAAGATATTTGAAGTTAATGACTTCTCTGACCACTATAACTCATCATCCGTCTTATCACGTGTTGTTTTCAAGTTGCTGCATCTGTTGTTGACTTCCTCTGTAATAGCGCTTCTCCATCACACACCTAGGATTATGGATCCATATACATACTCACTGTTCTGCATACTTCATATTTTGTTCTTTCACACAGTGCGACATTGTCTGCAAAAATAAATCATGTACACTGCGTCCGTCTGACATGTCTTCAGTTCTGAATCGGCCTATGACAGATAGCCTACTCGTGTACTGCTTTCTTCATAGGTAGCTTGATAATATGCGCTAGACGTCTAATGGCATGCATGCACCAAACTGAGATGAGCACGTATTTATCAGTTTTGCACATCGACCATAAAGCGTAAGTGACCGAGTGGGTTACTGCTGAGAATCAATGAGCAATACCAGAATCACACGGATTCAGAACGTCAGACAGAAATTCATATATTCATAATCATCTGATAAATATCATCATGACATCATATCTTAATGAACAAAACTGGAACTAATGAGCTTTAAAAGTTCAGGGAAAACTTGGACTTGAATATGTGTGATTAGATTTAAAACAAGATGCTGCCGAAGACCAAGGTAGTATTGCTGGTTGTGTATATTCCTCCTAATCAAACGGTTAACATGTGGCAGATTATTCAAGATTATTTGTGCGCAAATATTGAGTGAATTTCACAAGATTATCCTGATAGCAGATTCATTGTCGCAGGTGATCTAAACCGATTTCCCGATAACTTCCTTGAAACTCATTTCGGCCTTCTGAATGTCGTCAACGAGCCTACAAGAGGAGATGCAATTCTTGATAAATGTTTCATGCACCGCACCTTATTGGATCACTACAAAAGACCAGAAATTGTGCCCAACTTTGGAAATGGTGATCACAAGAATGTATACATCAAGGCAATTGATGCTGCCGCTTGGAATGCCGAGTGTAAGAGACTGCTAGACCTCAGACACCATAGTGTATCTACTTTTCGAAGTAATATTTCTGCTATTAATTGGCAGAACTTCTATCGGCAAAGTTCAAGCGTCCAAGAAAAATGTGACTTTTTTTATTCAATTATAAAAGGAGCAATGAGCGATATTCCTGTCACTTATGTTAAATTATCCCCAAATGATAAACCTTGGATGACTCCATTGATTAAGCACTTGGTGAATTTGCGATATGAGGCATACCGATTATGAAACTTTGTACTTTACTACCATTATAAAGAAAAAGTAAAGATTGAGATCGAAAATGCCAAATCTAAGTGGTGCAACAAGATCAAAAACATGACAGGGAATGTTTGGAACGTTGTTAAGGCTCACAATTCAAAAAGAAACGAATCTAATTTACGAAATCTTGTTTCATCTTTTCCTACTGAATTTCTTGCTGCAGAAAAGATCAATGCGTCTATCCAGCCATTTTTCCCTGCCTCTAAATGTGGAGGAAAAAGAAGTCAACCAAGTTTCACCGATTGATGCACCATGGAATATAGAAATTGATGTTCAAATGGTTGAAAGGCAATTGGACTCAATCAATTGTAGGAAAGCCTTTGGAAGCGACGACATACCTTCCAAGCTTTTGGTAGCTGCAAGCGACTTACTATCGGGTCCTTTGACTCATTTATATAATTTGTCTATTCAGGATTGCCAAGTTCCCAAGCAATGGAAGATCGCAAAAGTGTTGCCCATTCCAAAATATAGAGCTCCCTCACTGAATGATCTTCGACCAATCTCACTTTTGCCCATTATGTCAAAAATCTTGGAACGTCTTGTGGTTAATTCAGTGTTGGACGACCTTATTGACCTATATGGCCCGCTCCAATATGGCTTTCGTCCCAATTCATCCACTTGTCTGGCCAACATCAGAATTCATGATTATGCAACTGAATCCCTAGAAAAACCCAGTGTTGAAGGAGTGGTGATAGTTTCGTTTGATTTTTCCCATGCTTTTGATGCCATCTCTCATCGGAAAATTATCGAATCTCTGAGGAAAAGTGACAAGCTCCCAGTAAAATTTGTCAAATGGGTTGAAGACTATTTGCAAGATCGCGAACAATACACGTGTTTGAATGATACATGTAGTTCCTCAAGTAACGTACTGTCTGGTGTACCTCAAGGTAGTATTTTGGGGCCATACTTGTTTGGAGTTTTTATTGGCTCCCTTGGTCCGATTCATGCTAAAACGTGCATGGTCAAATATGCCGATGATCTGGTTTTGGTAATACCGTATGAACGAACTTTATCTGATCCTGATTGTATAATACATGAAGAAATCGAGAATGTGAAGAAGTGGTCCAAGGAGCAAAATTTGAAGCTTAACACCAATAAATCTAAGTTCATGTACATTAGAAAATCGAGCGGAACAGGATCCCCAACAATGGAATTGACCCAATGCCAGAGCATGAAGATTCTTGGTCTAACCTACAGCAGCTCGTTGAAATGGTCTACCCACATCAATACGGTATGCAAGAAGGCAAGTCAGCGCATTTACTTACTTAGAAGTCTGCGAAAATATTTATCAAAGAGAGAACTCGTGATGGTCTACAACAACTTTATTAGATCAATTCTTGAGTACAATGCACCAGTATTCGTTGGACTGAATAAGGAAGATGCACTGGCTCTTGAAAGATTACAAAGACGTTGTCACCGTGTCATCTGTGGAGCTGATTGCGGTTGCTTCTTGTTTGAGCCTCTCAGTGTTCGACGAACAAATAGCGCTTTGAAACTTTTTGTGAAGACTCAACAAACGGATAACCTACTACATGAGTGTTTCCCGGCATTTCTTCAAAACCATTCTACAAAATTGTTGATGCCAATTTTGCGAACAGACCGACGATCAATGTCTTTCTTCCCCTTCTGCATTAAAGAATACAACCAAAGGTATGAGTAAAGAACTGACTAACTCGTGTCCATCAAGACCAACCTGACATGCATGTGTATCTTAATTTTTGATTATGCCTTCCTTTTATTTGTAATGATGATTTCCATTCAACAAATATATACAGATACATATAAAACACATGCTTAGTTGCTGCAAATTAAAGAAAGAATGCAAAAAAAGTCGGATCATGGAGCAAGTGCTCTCTTACTCTATGAGTCACATGGACATACGTGTACATTTGAGTATCATATGGCTCTATTATGCTGGAATAGTTTACTTTATGACTTGCACGCAGTGCTTTCTTCAGGCGACAGTTGAAGCTTCTCATTAATGACTAATTTATAGTTAATTGTGAATTTTGAAATTTGCTTTTTGATTTTGTAATATTTTATTGAGCGCTCTGAGCAACCTTAGGAAGAGCATCTCACACATAAACATATTTATCATCATATACATGTATCATAAATCTGTGAAGCACTTTTTGGTGGGAGACGGCGTTTAAGAAGCGTTTTCTTAACTTCTAATTTGTTCTTCATTTAGGAAGCATCATAATCAAGTTTGACATCGTCTCCGGTAGTGGTAGTAGTCCAGCAACGGCTCTTGGCACTCTCAGAACACTCATTACTTCGGGATCTCTGGCCATATCAAGCACAGCTCTCGGGAATATCACCGCAAATGCCAGCTATGTGGTAGGATATGAGGTGACGACAACAACTTCAGGTAAAAAATAATCAATTTCAAACATTATGCGGTTTATCGTCAATAATGCCCAATTTACATGATTTACAGCAATTACAACAGCCGGTTCTTCTGTCACAACAAGTTCATCATCGATTATTTCCTGTTTTGTCTGCAATGGTACGACGCTTTGTAATAATTATCAAAAGTCATGTGATACGATGAACAACTGCACCTCCGGTCAACACTGCTGGGTAAGAAATTTGCTAAAATCACAGCAACTGTATTATTCACTTTTTAGAATTTCTGCTATGTTTCAACACTTTGTCACTTTTACCAAAAGTCGTGCGCTTCACTGAAAAACTGCACCTAAGGTCAAAATTGTTGGGTGAGTAGTTTTCAAAGGAACATGTAAGCTATGTGATCAAATGATGAACTTACGCTTTCAACTTTTCTTCCGCAGATTTACTTCCGATAATAATAACCTCATGCGCTGACGATGACAAACAACGATTCAAGGAAAACAATAACAAATATCAAAAACAATTATTCGAATACTTTTAAGAAAAGAGATTTACCATTAAGACGTAGGGTTTGATTTAATCTAGGAGTTTTATCATTTATTAACAACGCTTCTACCATACGAGTTTCAAATTCACTACGTCCTGTGTATTTAACAAAAAAACAATTATTAATGTCATTACTACAGTTTGGACATATGTTTAGATGTCCAAACTGTAGTAATGACATTAATAATTGTTGTTCAAAGTATAATGCTGGCTTTGAATTACTGATAACTTGCTTCAGTAGTTTGGCTTGACGGTTAATGCTATGTTGTCTTGGAGGATGAAGCTATCGGATTCTCTTACGCGGGTTCTTCAATTGAGGACTTATGTCGTTCTGTCGCTCGTCGATAGCTCAGTTGGTAGAGCGTTGGCCTAGAATGCCAGAGGTCGGTGGTTCAAATCCACCAAGACGCGCAGCTATTTTCCGTCTGTTAAAATTATCATTGCAGCTTTCTTTGAATACTTGTGTGAACTAAGTCCCCGTTTCAAAGTATAATGCTGGCTTTGAATTACTGATAACTTGCTTCAGTAGTTTGGCTTGACGGTTAATGCTATGTTGTCTTGGAGGATGAAGCTATCGGATTCTCTTACGCGGGTTCTTCAATTGAGGACTTATGTCGTTCTGTCGCTCGTCGATAGCTCAGTTGGTAGAGCGTTGGCCTAGAATGCCAGAGGTCGGTGGTTCAAATCCACCAAGACTCGCAGCTATTTTCCGTCTGTTAAAATCTTCAACTTGCACATTGCCATTATAGCTTTATCAGTGTAGAAGCTCTTGTCATATAGCAGTTCGGTTTCCTTGCATTCTATCACAATCGTAGATAGAATTTCCCAACGATTTCCTCGTAGTCTGCCAATGATAGAAAACCTTTTCTGCCTCATTGACACACACATCCAGCTGGAAGGATGCAAAGAAATTGTCGATAGTGATATTTGCTTGTAAGTCGAATCTGTGAAGAGAAGCAGAACGTTTTTCAAGGTGTTGAGCAAGGTTTCTCTCTGTCTCGATCTCGACTAACGTATGGTGAGGCTTTGAGGTTCTAGATATCACACATTAGCCGGAATGTTTCCCCAAATTTTGCATGCCCTTTGAGGCACATATTGGGTGAAGAGACATCTTGCTCGACTTGAGAAGAGTTGCTCTACGATAGTGCGTTCTCTCGAGGAAAGTAGCATTTCCTATAATTTTCACCGTCTCTCAAAGCTCTCGAATGTGTTACAATTTATCTCCTCGCCTTCTCTTTTCGTCATTGAATCTTATGCTTCTCAAAGTCATGGAGAAGGTTCACGAATGATCGTTCTAACAAAAAGTGGTCGACCATCTCGAGGGCTCCATGGCGATTTCAGTGGCTCTTCTGCAAGCATAAACCGATGAAAGCTCGTAGGGATCGCTTCAACATCTAATTGATACATCTCGTCGTTGTTGCTCTTTGCTTCTCTGTCAAGTTGGTAGCGACTTCTACTACAGCTAAAGAAGGCAGCTAAGGAAATACATGACATTCTAGTAGCGATTTGCCTCTCCTAGTAAAGTAGGCCTACAGTGTATATATTCTCGCATAGTCCTACTATTATTTTTGCATTTGAGGTAGGCGTGTCAATGAAAAAGTGAGTGTAAAAATGAGTTTTAGCTTCAGCGTCAAGCAGTCCTGAAATCGGCGGCGCTAATGTCCAAAGATCCATAGTCCCTGCTAGCGTCAGCATCGATTCGTAGGATCTGTTTTATACTATCACCGACTTTGAAATTCAATGAAGCTGCCAATACTTTTTGGGTAAAAATCGCTTATGGACACTTCAAGGACGGGAAAGATTCGCCAATATACCAAAAAGCAACATTTGAAAAGCTCCACTGATCATTCCACAAAGACAGGAATTCATTGGTGCACTGCCGGTCAATTGACCGGTACCGTCCTTCTCAGTATATGCACCCATGGTATCATTTGAATAACAGAAATGTCAAAACAAACATTATAGTGATATATTTTGCCAAAAATTATGAAAAGTCACGAAAGCTCACTTCAATCGATTGCTTATACATCTCGCAACCAAAAAATTAAGATGCCTTACCGGTCAATTGACTGGTACCGTACTTCTAGGGCTGATATAGGTAAATGCAGCATTAAATGTTTTAAACACACTCTCTCATGCATCAGCATCAGAAGTTGGTGATCATAATAACACAAGCACATGATACAGAATGACTTGAAGAATTCCATGTAAAAATTTTTTGGGCTCTAGATTTAGTTTTCCTCATCCATTCAGAGAAATATGACAAATGTCATTTTATCGAAAACTTCACCATTGGATTTACGTGATTCCTTTAATTGTGTCTGACAAGAAGAGGTACCGGATTGACATCGGCAGACGCCAAAATTTGTAGTGCCATTGGGTGTACATCATTGGGTGATAGTCTCATTTTCTGCAGAAACTGGTGTTGGCGGCCGTACTACTATGTTTATTCCTGAAAGCATATCCAACAATATTAACATTTACAATTCGAATTGCTGAGTCATTTATATTTAACAGCTAAAATCACATTCCTCTGCGCTATTAACTCCCTGTCATATTTGTATCTTTCATTACGCAAGAGATAGAATTTACACCGGCAACATGACATTATTTTATGAAGCTTTGTTGGATGCTGATAAATATCACACAAAAATTGCAAGTCTAAACGTGATATAAACTCACCCATTAGCTATGGAATTATAGAGATCAGTGCGTTTTTAGTCTTTAAAGTTTGCCCGATTGATGTCCACTGCAAATACTCCTGACCATGGAAGTGTTATAGCATTTAAAAGGATTGCGTTGACGATTATGTTATCATATGAAATGGACAAACAATTTCGAAAAATTAGACTATCATTTCATTTTAATGCATCAATAACTCTGGATTCATGTTCCACTTTAATAGGTAGCTTTTAATGCATTATTTACCAAATCATCTAGTAGATTTTGTATTATTCATTTCGATTTTAGATAAAATTTTCAATCATTTAGAGATCATTTAATTGACCGTTGGTTGATGTGATAATGCAAACTATTTGTTAACCCATTTTGGTTGCTAATAATAAATATTTTCATTGTACCATCAATTGTCATAAATGCTTAATTCTTCGCGACAACTCTTCATGTGGAATAAAATTCTTACAGTGATATTTTTTGTTTAGTTATTGGATGATTGATTACTGTGGAAGCAATAGAAAGAAATTAATCTTTATTTTTAGTGAAAGATATATAGCGGGTGATTTTGGAACAAACCTTTGTATCTTTATATCCATGCTTGAAGCTTTAATTGAAATTATGACGAATTCTCTTCTATTTTTGACATAGGTTGCTCATAAATTGGCACTCGATGAATATTCCCTTCCGATACGATTGTGCGCATACTTCCTTGAACTCGATCTCGTTACACTGTACGTCTATGCTTCTAATGGCTTAAAACTGGTATATTTCTCTTTCTATTTAACATTATCCTTTCAATCACATAGGATGAGAAATTTTTTCTTGGTTACTACCGTGCTGCCGGAACCACAGAATAAGAAAAGTAAAAGGTAAAAGACAAAAATGCCAAATCTCTTTTTATATGATTAACATTTATGAATAAGCGATAATGGTATAGAAAATGCCTACGTAATAACTGCCAATGCAATAACTATCGTCTTAAAATTTAGGTATGTGCATGAATACAAACTATTGGCAAAAATGAGTTGTTCAGGGTGCATTTAGAATGATTGAAAGCACTCGACATATTATGCTAGTCATGTTTATATTAATGCCTGTCATTGAAAGAGAGAAGAAACTGATTTAAAAATGTACTAATGAAAAGCTGTTATGAGAAGAAAATAATTTGAGCAAAAAGGTATAACTAACAGGACAGTCAATAGATTTCGTGCATATTATCATCACCGGAATTCCTTGAATCAATCGTAGTTTTATTCGTCATGAGTCAGGCAAGTGCAGTATCAATAAAATATAAAGTTAGAGTGGAGCCGGCCTGTAAATCAGTAAGTCGGCATAGGGCCTGTACTCCTCTTTTCTCGTTAATCTATGTGTGTGTGTGGTGCGAATGTTCGGCGGAGACTAACCGAACCCTATCTATATTTTAACTCACAACATATTTGGAATTTGAAGCTTTCTTGCTATTTGCAGTAGGCGATATTGACTATTACATGCATTTCTTTGTCCTTGCAGATTGATCGAGTACATAATTCTAAGGGTACTTATCACACTCGTTATTGTGGCACTGCTTGTACATCAACATATAACAAGGAATACTGCGTTTCAACTGGATCTGCAACGGTAAGATTATGTTGCACTTGCACATTATATTTTTGCCTCAAAAAGTTGTGATCATCTTAACTACCGTCTTTGACGCACTACTTTTACGTTGGCACCATCATTCTTGTGAATACTATGATTGTGTATTATAAGATATGTCTAATATCAACAATGTGTTGTAAATGAAGGGGAATTCAATATTGAACCAGTATCCGTCCATGCTTCTGTATTGACTGAATTGCGAGTAATTCAATAATTCAGCGCAATTGTCAAAGAATTACAGACATAATTTGACAAATTGAGTAGAGACTGTCCAGAGTTCGGGTCAAAGTGGTTGAAATCACAATAAAAAAAGAAAAAAGACGAGCTTTCGCCGTCCAGCGGCTTCTACCCGTCGATAGCAACGTTCGAATCTAGGTATATACATAACATACTGAATATATGTGAGCAGTAACTGTAAATAATGTTTTCACTTGCTTGATTAGAGGAGCTAAAAATCGGTCAGATATGTTCAAGGTTACATGATACTCAGGTTGGAAGGAAGTTGAAAAAGGAAGTACATATCATGTGGAGTTGTTCAATAGTTTCATGTTCCAATTTCCCGACGCATGGCAAACACGTATTGCATTCTTTTATAATTAAATTCACAAATTAGCCTACTTTTTATTATTCCAATAAGTAGTACTTCTTACATAATATTTGATTCTAAAGAAAAATGTTTATGCGGCTAAAAACACTCTCAATTTCAGACTTGTCGAAAATGCTGCAGCACTGGAAACTGCAACGTCGATGTGCTTACTGGTGCTTCAAACATCCCTTCAATCCCAAATTCACTCTTATTGATATCAATGGCTATCCTAGCCCACCTATTGGCGCCAATCAAAGCATAAATGATTTGCAACACCACATAACTACTTTGAAATCGTTTCTGAGGCTGCTATCACAATGTGTGCCGCGTCTCACTTATGACTGATGCCCTGTCAGTGCATCATGATGTTGAAACCGCAAAGCTATTAAACAGTTGATATCAACAACGGCATCTGTGAAGAACCTGGATGGAAGTTGATAGCCAAAAAGTATTCATCGTGCCTTTTGTAGACGATCTTTTCTTTCGATCCGTCCGACTTTCCTACTTTCTTAATGTACACGTACACTGCCTTTATCAATATCCTAACATATCATTGGCATAATGCTCATGATTTAACACTAACGGCAATAGAGACAATTGTATGTGTACATATCATTACAAATTATTATTTTTTCATGATGATGTTTTTGAGAGTTTTGAATTGAGCATCGATGGACAGATTTCCGCTTTTTCGGTTAATTGCATTTTTCAAGCAAATGTAGAATTATTTGCCTCAATAATTTTCGCATACAAGTTAAAGTCTCATTACATTTATTCTATTTGTATATTTTAGAACTGACACATCAATGGGAAGATTATATTCCCTTTCTTAGGCATCCTTGTCACACCTTCGTGTGGCCTGAGTCGTCTTTGTAACGGCCTGAAAAGTTGGCGAGGTTTTTAGGATTGTTCCACAGCTGCATTAAAAACAGCCGACGGTGATCGTGACCAACGTAATTCCTTGGTACTAATTGTTTTGGACAAGAACTACAAGTATACTAGAGATCAACGAAAACGTGAGTGCAAACGAACGTGATCATCTGAAGTTCGAGATCATTGTCTCTTTTATAAGGCTGGTTAAGAACGCCATGTATCCATTTGATAAACAATCGAAGATTCTGAAGTTTTTAATTTTTGATGAAAACTGTAATAAAAAGGTACGCTCATGCTGAGGTGATAGCGATAGTCTAACAACTAATTGAAATAAATTCGCCCTGTGTATGCAACATAGCTCCGATGTTCACATTTTCCCGATTTTCTTAACTGCGAATCGTTCTTATTAAATATCGGATAGGTCAGATCGCGTATAAAGCGATTTTCTTAAGGGATTAAAAAATCGGCCAACATAATTTGCTGCAAATGCTATTTTGATTGAAGCGAAAAGTAGCAGAAATCTCTCCCATAGTAATTTCTGACGACTTGTATTCAGAAAAACAGCAGCGATACCTGACGCGTTTCGTCTATACAGACAGTCGGCCCCTATCAGGGGTTGACAAGTCTACGTGCAAGTGGTTATTTATGCAACAGTGTAGGACATGAAAATTCAGTGATAGTAGATCTCATCTGGTCAATTCTTGACGCCTCTTTATTTTTGGCTTGTTGATCGCAATGTAGCGACAGTAGCGTGATTCAGTCATCCTAGTAGCAATCGCCGTTATTTGCTGATTAAGAATCTGGACACTATATTCGTTGGTCATCATGTTATTGCTGTGACATGCGATGGTATGTTTACTAAGTGCACTTATCTTTTTCCAGGATACGTTCATGTTCTCTGTTCCGAACATGGAAGAGTGAACTCGTTTGGCCAATGTAATTTTGATTGTAAAATTTGGAAGAAAATTCATAGATGACCTGTTTATTTTTACGATTAAATTTAGGGTCTATAGTAGTGCAAATGTTGCAAGTGCATTGATTTTTATCTGACCGACTGAAAGCGTTTGCAAATTTCTTACACGGTTCACTAGTAATACCTATAAGCATTTCATACTTCCTTCTTATTTTTTTTTATTTTTCTAAGTAAAGTGTCACCGACAAAATCAAGGGTCAAGATTGAATTTTCTATATTTTTGTTTCATTTTCACGATGCACATCGGACTATTTTGATGACAGAATGAAAATGAGTGTGAGCTGGTGTCTTGAAATTTTATTTAGTGAAAACGATGAAGCATAGACAAGAATTTTGTGAACTTCATTCTTATGATAGTCCTGTCCATTCATCTAGAAATAGACGTTTTCACATTCGGTTGACTCTCGATCATCGAATATAGCATACATTTTTATAAGATATACAGTGAATGAATCGGAAAATTTGATTGAAAGGAGAATTTGGTAATAGCGCTACAATTGATTTTCGGTAGTTTTGTATATTCTGCCAAAAGAGCAGATAGACCTGATTGGCTGCTGTCGCGCACCTAACATAGACTATGCAACAAAGAACTGTTTTAAACACTTGATGCTGACCACGCGTCGTGACTGTAGGAAAAATTCTATTTGGTCTGATGTCAATATCAGTGCATATCAATTTGGACATTAAACATGAGTAAGTCAATAGCAACCACAATCAAAAATAGATTTGCGATTCATGGAACACAGATGTCTAGAGAATAAACACTTTCTAGCAGCAATGACTCAAAATTATGGCACGTGGCGATAATGCGAAAAGTGAGACTAAACGAAAAATACATGCAGATCGATTGAATTGAATGTGAACTCACCTTTAGAGTTCATTGACAACTTTCATACGAAAAAAGGAAAAATCAGTGAAATTTTGCAGTGAAATGCAGAGTAAGTTTCCATATAGATCTTGAATATAACCTTCGAGTTATTAAAATCTCACAGTATCTGGTGATATTTTGAAAACCCTGGGTCAAGCAAGCGCAGTTAGGCCTGCTTGAGATAGGCTGATGTGTGTTTGAAATTATGAATATTGTATAGCCAAGTAAGAATTAAGAATTCTAAATCTTGACTCTTTGTCTAGCAGGCGTATTTTACTTGATTTATGTCTTTTTTATAAAATAGTTCATGGCATTGTAGACGTTGATTTAAGAAATTTTTTGTGTGACCGTCCAAAGTCCTACTGTACTCGAAGTTTCAGTGTTAATTCATCTCAAGTTCAGCCCTATGTCTTCCCTTCTAAGCGGAACTACTTGAACACCTTCTTTTTCCGAGTTTATAAATGGTGGAACGCCTTGCCAACAGAATGTACTCGTGCTCCGTCCATCAAGTCGTTCAAGTTCAATTTGGCGAATGTAGACATCGACTCCTTGTTGTGACTGTTTCTTTTTCGATGTTTGTAAAGTGCCGCTCGTCTATAAGTGCCATGCTGGCCATGACCTGCGTTAATCTTGTGTTTCACTTCTTTGAATGCATATTTATTTACAATAAAAAATCTTATCTATCTTATCTTATCTTAAGTAAGTTTACACTATGCAAGAATGCTCAACACATTGTTCATGTGTAGAGAGCCCTAGAAAAGTGTGCATAGCCAACCGTGAGTTTCGACCCATTGCTAAAAATGTATAGTAGCATTACATGTATTTGAATGCATCACCAATTTTACTTTCTTCTGCTTCCGCCTTGATGCCATGTCGAATTGCAAAATATTGCCGTATGAATCGATATCACGTGTTCAAATTCGATATCATGAATTCAAATTCGTTGTCACTAAAACAAAAACTTTATTCACAAATCAGCGTAGGGTTATCACTACTCCATGATCGAGACTATGCAGAAAATATCCATGATGGAATCTTATTGATGCTCAAGATATCTTTTCAGAATCATTTCTCATCAATTGAGTACTTGACAAATAGTTTTAGACAGCAGTTGTAGAAGAACAATGACTACTGATTTGCTATGTGAATGCACGTATCTGCCCACACGCAGGAAATCCTGCTTTGGTACTAAACTTAGTCCTGTGTCAATACCATGGCTGTAAGTTATGCGCAAGGTAATTTATTCGTATAAGGGACATACAAACAAATCACCGATGTAAAGTTTATGTACAAATTGGATGACTACTGTGCTCTATAGAAAGTTTTATAGCGCTATATATTTTACCTCATGGATGCATGGATTGAAATAGATGTATGTAACATACATCACGACATGGCTTAAGATGCTTTGGTGGACAATCGATCCCCGCTACTTGCCTTAATGTCGGCGGTCACAATTGTGACGTGTTATTTATCCATTGATTATTATTGCCTTGACAACTGATGTGTGGTGGTGAGGGCTTGATCCTGCCAATTGACAGAGTCGCGTAAGTGGCTCGTAGCTCAGTTGGTTAGAGCACAGGTCTAGTTAACCTTGGTCGTAGGTTCGAATCTTACCAGCCGCACATCCTTTGCATGGCAATTTGATCTATTGTTTATTTAATTTCATTGTTGTTAATCAACAACAATCGTGAAATCTACAAGGTGATGTATATAATTGCTTCCAACTGACATCGCAGCAACACCAACTAGAAAAAACTACATTTAGAAATAAATTATAGTAACTGGACTACATTTTCTCTGTATGCAGGAAATCCTGCGTGTGGGCATTAATGGCAAAAATAAGTAGCGTTTGTCTACCTGCGATATCACCAGTCGCTGTCAATGATATGGTAGTCAATGTCTGTCGGCATGGGAGGTTCATCACCTTCGTCTTAATTCCAGAAAGAGGCCTCTTGAAAGCAATCTCTCCCTCAGTTACAACAAGCGATTTTATTTTATGATATCAACGATGCAATAAAATCCATACACGTTTCGTTCGTCCTCTATATAATGTCAAAACAACAGGACACAACAGGGCGAAACTCGTTGGGATTATTTTGCACCGCTTGCATCACAAAGAAAATTTACTTGTCGCAACTACGGGAGCGACGGCTTTCAAGAAAGAATTTTGGAACTGAAAATGACGATGGAGACAAAGTTGGGACAAGGGGATTGAAAAATATCCCCCAAAATTGAAAAATTGACCATATGAGATTGTGCATGCACCAAGTCTTCATGAATTAAAATAAACAAACGTTGAATCTGTGATTTGAAAGCTGAGACCAATCGGGTTCTCATCTGTTCACAAACCATTAGCATTGTTGAATTTTCACTATTGGTTTACTATTCAATTAAGCACTGTGCGAACACAATCATTTATCCTACACAAATGAATTGTGCATTTTGTCAAACTTAAATTTTGTCTTCTTAAATTCTGACGGACATATGCATTTCATTTGCAAATCCTATTTTGGTTGTGCCCATAATTCATCAAATATTTCTTGTTATCTACATGTAACACAAACTGTAGGCTACATGTATCATATGGAAGTCTTAGAATGGGACTTCAAGTGCACCAAAAATCATGTTACTCAGGTCATTATTCAAGTATGTTAGCACAAAAGCTGTATTATGACTGCATTTGCCAATTTAATGCTACAAAGCTACCTTAAAGATAGCTCTAGACTAATGGAATTAAGCAAGAAGACTGCAGACCACCCTTCAATTAGATTTAGGCATTTCCATGTCATAAGTGTAGGATGTATAGGCCTACGTTATGATGCGATGCACTTGGATTATTATCAAAAAGTTTAATGTCAGGTCTTAGTCACCAATAGAATACTCTTCTTTGTGATAAGGCTTGAGTAATATACACATGTGTATTAATTAAATAAAGCGCATTAATGGCTTGCTTGCAATGGCATGCAAAGATCACATGCGCAGTGCATGCAAGCACTAACAGGAAATTATTTTGCATTTTGTCGGTTGTGCAATTATTCTTGGATAGTATATGATAGTCAATACATTGTGAAAATCCCTACTGGATTGAGAAGAGATATTTATTAAATCTGTGAAATGCACACATCACTAAAGAGGTGGTCAATCTTGTGTCTTACATTGAGGTCCACGCAATATTGAATCTTCATTCTTGTCATGCTCAAGATCAAGATTTGACCCGACCTTGATAAAACCTGCTGTATACTATACGTATACATGATAGAGTAATGCAAATGAGGCAATATTCTTATCGAAAGCTCTTGCGTTGATAATTGCGCATAACTAAGAAATTAATTGCTTGTCTTCATGTGCATGCATTTGCTAAAGATGCCTCCAATAGTCCATCATGGATACTGAAGACAATCGCCAAGGGACGGACTTGATTGTCCAAGTTAGTCCGAGAGTTACCGACATTTTCTTCCTAAATTCGCGCACTTCTCATTAATTTTGCGTGTTGCGCCCACAATAAATTCTGTGAATATCATTTTTGTGATCGGAAGAGAGTGTTTGCTTATCTGCGACAATAATATCGATCGTCATGACGTTTTCATTATCTTTAGCAGTAAATCGGTCAAGCTACCAGTAATGAGAAATGTATAAGGAATATATGAGGAATTTTGCAAAATTCGCCCTAAAAGTGCAATCATAAGAATGACAAATTTCATTTTGAGCTTTTAAATGTATGCTGGATCATTACGTTATTGAGTGTATGAAACCCGAAATACATGGATCTACATAAACAAATGAGATTTTGCGATGTTTGAGGCTCTTTAACTTGCAAGAGGACTGGAGATACAACTTAAGAATTGTCGTTTTACTGATGTTGGGTGACAATCTACATATGAAAATTGATAAGGAGCTCGTGCGGCGAGAATTTAGGAAGAAACTGTCAGTAGTACTCGCACTGAATTAGTAGTTCTGGATTACTAAGTGAGTGGAGGACGAAACGTCGGGGTTTTTTTTAAAAAACCTAAAATTTAAACTTAAAAATTTAAACTACTAAAAAATTATGTGTGGCAAAGGATTTATATTCCTATTTTTAAATAGCTGAACACATCTGGGAATGTAGAAAGATTTGAAGCAATGTCACCGCTGTCACCAAATTAATATGAAAGAAGCTCGACTTTGCTCGGTTTCAAGCAGTTGTGATCTAACAATGTTACCGCATGTTGAAAAAATCTTTCTGACGAACCGCTGGAATATTAAGAAATGATGAATAGAATTGAGTAATGCCCCATAGTTCGATTAATTATACTTTGTGCTCAAAATACTCTTACCTCCAATTTTCTGTGACGAAGACAACATATAAAATGAATTAATTATAACTGAAGCTATATTGCAAAGTATTAATTAGATTGAAATTCGCACATTTCGGTGCACCGGTCCGATAACCCGTGCAGGTAGAAGAACCGGTGCATCGAGCTCAGTCCTACTTTTGAAACTTAGTTAATTGTACAATACTAATAGGATAAACATGGAGTCCGGTAAATAGCTCTTTCATATTATATTGCACCGGCTATCAACTAATAAGATTTCCCTGATCAGCATTTGGTTTCTCTAATCATGATTTCAATAAGATTTTCCTTTGATTTATAGAGCCATTTTCAATACAGACCTGTTATTTTGATAACACACTTCATTTGTTATCTAGAACGCACCAAATTTAAGACTGTGAATATGGACTCAAAAAGGATGATCTGTGAATATTTGTGATGATGCCTCAAAAGATAGCTCATGGAAGCGATATTAGCCAAACTGGAATCCTATCATTTTTTAGAACTCTGATTCCACACGCCTGACAGACATGCTGAAACACGCTAAGTTCATCAATTATAGAAATGTAGAATCTTCGTGTAGAACCTTTTGTGTTAATTTGCAAGTAGATAGCATGATTAGCAAATATAGCATGATCGTATGTTAAATAGTCCTGGCATAGAAGTGCTCTACGCATATTCTGACTAAAATGGAATTGCACCTAGAAGTGAAACTATTAATCTTCCAAAATGCCTTATTATAGCAGCAATTCAATAGATTTCAAGTTATAATGTGCTTTAGTAGTGCCCACCCGCACTGGGGCACCGAACATTTTAAATAGTCACACTGATGCACTCAACAGATGGCCGAAAAGTAGGTTGTGTCGCGTTATAGGTACTGTAGATCGGCGTACTTAAAATCGTACTTAAAATACTTAAGTTCTTAAAATCGGGGAGGGTAGGTCTGTCTTCCATCATGTACATCAGTGTTGATCTGTCGAGAAATATGCGTTTATCCTTTTTGTTATTTTGTGTTTCATGTTTCGAATTCGGTGCAAATTAGGCTGAAACATAATACCAGGAAAATTGGAGGAGAATGCACGATCTCAGAAGTGACGCTTGGTGCACAGCACACAGCCCTAATTTCAAGTATTCAATTTTTCTTTTTTCTTAATGACACGAGCTTCATTCTTTTTTACTTCATTGAAGCTCTTGAAGATTGATGATGAACTGACATGTAGAACCATAGACCAAGTGTGACGAATTATGTCTTCATGCCTCGCTGTTGAAACCAGATGTTATAATTGTGACGGAATCATGGTTGAATTCAAATTTTGCAGATGAAATGTTTAGCCTGCCCGGCTATGTTATCTTGCGTGATGACCGCCTAAATCGAAACGGAGGAGGAGTTATTGCCTGGGTGAATAGAAAATTTAATCTTCATTACATTGACCGTAGTATCAGCAAGCCATGTCCTATTAACTGTATTCAGTTCATTTTGAATAGTGAATGGTATTTTTCTGCTTGCTATATTCCTCCCGCACTAAAGGTGGAGATGTGTGACTCAATAATAAAATATCTGTCGGACTCTATCGACGATATAAAGCTTCTCCATCCGAACTGTAAAACAGCTTTATGTGGTGATTTTGATAGAATTAATACAAGTTTGCTGGAAAATTTCCACGATTTGCAAAATATTGTGAAGTGTCCTACACGTCATACTGCAATTTTGGACTTATTTTTTACAGAAAGTGAAAACTGTGACAATTTTCATGAGGCTGACATGCTCCCACCTCTTTCGTCGTCTGACCATAATGTGATTTTTATCAAGGGTTCTGGTTTGACAAATGGTTTTCCGAGAACTCCTGTTGTTTTATATGACTACAGAGAGCAACATATTTCGGATTTTTTGAGCGTGCTTGATTCAATTGATTGGACTATTTTGTATTCTACACAGGATGACATTGATATGAAAGTTGAAGTATTTTATGCACTTATGAGTTATGCCATGACTGCTATACCAATTACATGACAGATAAGGACAAACCGTGGATGACGCCTCTTACCAAGGACATCATTCAAAAGAGATGGGATGCGTACAGGCAGAGGGATTTTAAATGTATCATTTTTATAAAAACAAAGCCAAGCACGAGATACTTAAGGCGAAACGTCTTTGGAGCAAGAAGGCACTAGAAAGTAAAAACGATGTGTGGAAAGTAGTAGATTCATTTCGTACTAAGTCAAAGAAAAATTCAGTTAACATCGATGTCAGCGCTAATGACCTGAATGATTATTTTGCATCAATATTCACCGGGAGTGAAAATATGGATGATTTACCGGCACCTCACTCTGAATTCATGGTTCCTTGGTGTCGATTAATCGAACCAAAAGAAGTTGAAGATCTGCTCAGAAAGCTAAAGTCGAAGGGAGTGGGATGTGACGGAGTTCCTGCTAAACTCCTTAAAGCTGCGTCTTCACAGCTAGCTCATCCGTTATGTCACCTGCATAACACTTCCATCCTTACGCTCTCATTCCCATCAAAATGGAAAATAGCCCAAATTACTCCAATTCCTAAATGCAAGAGTTCAACGTTGCGTGATTTTCGACCAATATCCATTCTGCCGGCAGCATCAAAAGTTTTCGAAAAGCTTTTTTTTCCATTGACTAGCTTGAACGTTGTACGAAAACTATGGAATTAATCAGTTCGGGTTTCGTAGGGATAGTGGTGCCATTTGTGAAGTTATCTCACTAGATGATGACATTTGCAAAAAGTTGGAAAGTAAATCCGTCAAAGCGATTTTCGTTATAAGTCTTGATGCCGCTAAAGCGTTTGACACAGTCCCTCATCCCTTACTGCTAAGACGTTTAACCGAAACCAACATACCTCGTGGTTTTGTCTCATGGCATTCCAGCTATTTGGACAACAGGTACCAGTACACGCAGTTCAATGGTTGTAACAGCAGTCTCACAAGGGTGACGTCAGGAATACCTCAGGGTGCTGTGCTTTCCCCATCGATATTCTGCGTCTACATCGCAACATTGAACACTATTTATTCCTTCAATTCCATCTACAAATATGCTGATGATATTGTCGCGTGTATAGCACATACCGATGAAAACGCACATCTTTGTAATTCTGAGGTAGACCAAATCATTTCGTGGACTGGTAGCAATGGGTTCACTTTGAATTTTGATAAAAGTGCTTTTATGCTTTTGAAAAAAGGAGAATTTACCAGTGATGGTTGTGATTTTCATGTGCAATTTTCTCAAAAAGAATGCATCAACATCCTTGGCATACATCTCAACAAATCACACTCTTGGTCTCGGCACATTGAAGAGCGATTAAAGAAATCGAGCAAACTGCTATACTTACTTCGGGTATTGAAAGCTGTTTTACCAAAAAGCGAACTGATCAAGATTTATCAGTCAGTTGTACTTCCGACTCTCAGCTATGGTTGTCCAATATATTACGGCAGCCTCCTATGTAAAGATAGTAAGAAAATAGACATGTTTACACGTCGTTGCCATATCATTATTTGCAACAAGCTTTGTAAAGAGAACTGTCTGCCTAGTTTTTATGAGGCTCAATCAAAGCAATGCCAAAAATTGTTCACAAAAGCTCTCCATTCTGAAGATCATGTTTTGCACTCGCTGATTCCGGACCGTCTTCCCAGTGGACGTCTGAGCCATCCTTTCTCTGCTACATCTAGACTGCAGCAGTCGTTTATACCATCCATGTGTCATGTGTATAATTCTCAAGTTTCAAATTTTAGGTAATTGCCATTTATTGACTTTGTGACTAAGTGGTTTTTATTTGTCAATTCTTTAAATGAACATTATGATTTTCAATGATTTTGATCCAAATATACGCTTCGCTAGAGTAGCAACTCCGTATTAATTAAATCCTCTTTGTGTTACAGTTTCGATTTCACTAAATGAACTCGAGTTGAGCCCCACTTCCACATATGAGATATCAAATTTTTACACTGTGGATAAATTTGCACAGATTTGACTGATCATGACAGGAGCACAGAAGGAATAATAGTACTTTACAAATCCTCCTTGTCATGTTAACCTTGAAGAGGTAAAATAGATTTTTAAATTATCAATTCGATGGTTTACTATACAACTTTCACTGTTCAGCCTTATTAATAAGATTCTTGAGCGTGATCAAATCACAAACTACCTGCCAATGAAAGAACAAAATATCATAATCAAAGACAAAGATCATGATCAACTTCAAAAGATGCAAGCGGGTCTACATTGCTATTCATATTCAAGAAATCAAACATAAATTCATTGAATCATAAAATCATGACGATGAAGATTGAACTAAAAGCTTCAGTCAAGAAGCACAATAAGATCTCAACTATTCCATGAAGACTTGCATTATGATGTGGTTTCCGAAATTTCCTTGATAATCATGCAGCTAAAATTTCCGCTTAATTTAGATACCTATTAGTAGATATTCATTCCTCTTGATATCTAATAAGTTTCATGCTACTTACATAGTGGTTTCACGTCGACAGTATATAAACACAAGAATAATTTGCAAAGATATAGCATTTTAAAAACTGCTCAAATAATTTTTTGGAACGCAGTAACGTAATCTTCGCAAAATACTGAATCTTTTCAAATAAAACTTTTCACTGTTTACAGATACTTTTTTGAGTCTCTACCTACTATATGCAAGTGATAAGTTAATGTACGATTTTCATCTAAAACTCAATTTAAGAAACATACTTTTCTCTCTCTCTGGGGAACTTAGGCTGTTCACCATCGGACCTCAGTGTGCGGAGAAAAGGGAAACGAGCTTCCCTCTTTCTCTCTCTCTCTCTCTCTGTGTGTGTGTGTAAAATCTAAATTCATTGTGCCGTCAAAGTAGTAATCCCGTCCGAGACGGAAGCGCAAAATGTGCAACGATGAGTCATCATGCTGACTCAGCCCCTCCCTCTGGAAGGCAGGAAGAGAGGTGAGGGAGGTGGCCAAGGATGTGATGGAGGGATGGGTCTGAGAGGAGGAAACTGTTCCGCCCCCCCCGACGACTAAACCGACCAAGTTGGTCGAAAAGACCAAAGTTGTTCAGAACCATGTGAAACAAACTATCAACATCTAACAAACCTATCAAGGTTTGAGGTTGAAATTCGCACAAAAAAATTCTTCGAAAATTTTCGTCACCTTAGTAGTATAGGGTATGACATCCGGCGCATCGCTTCGCCCGCACGGGATGTCACACCTTGCGAGATTTCAAAAATTTACGTAGTCTTGAAATTTCAAAAATTTAGGTAGACTCCAAATTTCACGTGGCCGAAAATTTGGGTAGTGACAAAATTTCAAAAATTTCGGTAGTCTCCAAATTTCGAAAATTTAAGTTGTCTCAAAATATCACGTAATCGAAAATTTAAGTCTCAAAATATCACGTAATCGAAAATTTACGTTGTCTCAAAATATCACGTAATCTAAAAAATATCGCGTGGTCGAAAATTTAGGCAGATGAAAATTTAGGTACTCTAAGAATTGCACATAGTCTCAATATACCAGAAGATTGTATTCAAAATATTTCTTTAAAAATGGAAGAAACCTCAACGGGGACGGCGACGACGAAAATGGAAGAAACCTCAAGAATATATCCTTCGTTATCTCAATCAAAAATAACTGAATTGAACATCGAAAAGATGAATAAAGAAAAACACAAAGAAGATTAGAGCATTATAAAAAATTAAAAAGACGCAATTATTACTTAGACATTGTACTCTCACCATTGTTTAAAGTACTAATTGTGTGAGCTAGAAGATCATTGTAACTCATAAATACAAAATTATTCAATGAAGCAGTACACTGGCTGATGATTGAAGAGAGAGAGATATTTATTGTTCTAGCAAAGGAAAACATCTAACAGCTTTCCCCTAAAATTATCTCGGAATCTCTTGTCATTTTAATTTAGGCATCGGTAAAATTTTGACAGTTCAATTAACGCGTCGGTAAAATTTTGACAGTTCAATTTACGCCTACGTAAAATATTTTCAGAATCAGTTTTCAAAGTCAGTTTTGCAAATAGATTTATAAAATTCACATGCATTCACAAAACTCATTTAGCGCTTCCTCTCTCTGCTGTATTGATTAAAAGAGCCTCCTATTGTGCATTCATGGATGAAGAACACATATGGGTGCGGTGACAATAAAAGCAATTCTTCTTCTGAATTTAGAACGCATAAGGGTAACGGCGATATACAAGATAGTTGTTACAGCAAGTTTAAACAATCACTTTTATCAACGAATGAAGTTCATGAAGAAAATGGAAATCTGTTAAACAATGTAACCTTTTAATTTAGATTAAATTAAATCATTTCAAAATCGAATAAGTAGTAAAGAAAGTCATCATCATGCGACAGTTTTTTTAATCTAGGGGTCCCTGTACGAACTTTTTTATTATAAAATTACAAGTCTGACTGAGTTCTGAAAAATATATGGCAAACAAACCACAACAAATTTCGATTTAAATAAGATCGTAAATCAATTAAGCATAAAGAATTTCCACGTGCTAATGAGAGATGAATTGCAGTTGATAAAAAATGTACCTCAAGTCAATTTCGTAACAAATCTTCACACATCAGATCAAAAAGGAGTACATTGGTCAGCGGGGCAAAGAAATAAAAACGGTTCTAATTATTCTTTTGATCGCCCGGAGGCTGAGAACTATTCGTTCGATTCATACGGACTTCCCCCTACAAATGAAGTAGAAGAAATACTGGGAAATGGAATTTATAATACACTTCAAATTCAAAAACCAGGAAGAAGTTATTGCGGTCAGTTATGTCTTTATGTTTTATTTAAATTACAGGAAGGAGTACCATTTCTTGATATTATGTTAGAATTGAATATTGATAATTAAAAATCAGTTATTTGCAATTCATTTTCATAAAATCGGCCTCTGATTTCCTCATTATGTAAATCTTTAATTTCATAAGTAATCGGAGAAGTTTGATTTATTTTGCAAACTTCAAATATTTCTTTAGTCCAATAACCAACAAAATCTTTTTCAAATTTTTTCTTATATTTGAATATCCTTACTCTATCTCTAATCTTAAATTTCGTCTTACGTTTCTGTAAATTCGGATTATTCTCATTCGAATGATTATTTTCGAATATTTTCTTTCGTATTAAATCAGGATCGTCAGAAGCATTCTTTGGAGTTTCTTCAATACTTTAATGAATCTTATTGTTATAATCCTCAACAATTCCTGGTAATATTTTTAACCATTTCTGATTACATTGTTCTGTAAATTTCCTAAATAATATATTTTTTAAAGTCCTATCGAACCTCTCTATTACTACAGCTTTGCCAGCATTTTCTGTGGAATAAACAGTTTCAAATAGTGGCTTCACGTTTCTATTGTAGAACTCGGACCCTTTATCAACGAATAGCTTCTTTGGTGTTCTATTATTTTCTTTAAAGATTTCTTCAAACGCATATCTAACTGACAGACCACGTTTGTTTTTTCAAGGCTTCACCCAAGCGTATCGTGTATATAAATCTATAGCGGTCAATGCGTATTTGCATTCTCTTTCATTCGGCATATGAATAAGATCAGCACTCCAAATATCATCTTTGTTAGATACTTTTACTTTCAATAGATATTTCGGCTTTCTATATTCCTTGTGAATTTCAGACGCGTAGCGTCCTAGGTCATTTGACATTTCAGACGCGAAGGTTTCATTTGCTGATGGATCAATACCCTGGCCGAATAATATTTTAGCTTGTACAAACATTCTTTCAATTTTTTCTCTCAATGTAGGATTTTGAATATTATCTAATTCTTCTATCATTTTCCTATCAGCTACATGACGAGATTTTAGGTCATGATTTCGATAAGCTAAATCGTGTCTATAAGCTGCTGCATCAACTCTGTTTATTGGTTCTTCACCTGATTTTGGATTGTTATTCTCATCTAGTCTTATATCTAATCGATTTCCTGGACAGGTATATGAATGACCAGGAAGATGTTTTTCTTTTAAATATTTACTCCAAATAAATCCAGGAAAGTTTTCTTATGTTTTTTGTATGTCACCTCCGGTGTGCAACGAAGTTGAATCGCCACCGGTGTGCTGACAATTTGAGGTTTTATGTACTTTTAAGAGATAATTCAATAAATGTAAATGAGAAATTTTTAATTTAATTAAATTTTCGGAATTGGTAGAATTTGTGGAAGTTGTAGAATTTGTAGAACTTGTAGAATTCATTTTTAAAGATAAAATAAAATAAATGTTTTACCTAATCATACTAGGACTTAGATATATTCCAGAGCGATCTTTTGTTTCTTTTATTTCAATTAAATCATCAACATTATGTAGAATGTCCTTGAGAACTCGTTTTCCTTCATCAACTAAATTTAATTTACTAATAAAATTATCTACTATTCCTTCGTCCGTAGCAACTTTCTTTAACTCTCCATTATGACGTTTTTGTTCTTCTAATGCTGCCTTCTCTGATTTATTTACTGCTTGGACAATACCAGCTGTCCCACCTGCAACACTTCCGGCTGCTGCTATACCTCCTATTATTAGTGGAATTAATGGGAGAATTCCACCATTCTTTTCTTCTTGCAATTGAATATTCTCTATCATTGGTTTACTTATGTAATATTTCTTTTTGTCAATCGTAATAGTTTTAGGTGTATTTCTGTCAACAATGTTACGTAATTTTAATTCAACAGTTTTATTATTACTTTTCGCTTGCGACATTTTTATTAATTTTAATCTGTTATAGTTATGAAAAAATTTTAATCTAAGAATTTGTTTAATCTATTGTAGTTATGAAAAAAATTTAATCTAAGAATCTTTTTAATCTATTGTAGTTATGAAAAAATTTTATTCTATTGTAGTTATGAAAAAATTTTAATCTATTGTAGTTATGAAAAAAATTTTATCTATGCTAGTTATGAAAAAATTTCATTACTAATTACTAAAAAAACTATATTACTAATTACTAAAAAAAATTCAAGTTAAGAACAAATTTCAATTTAACTTATTCTAACCATCTTTCCATTAAGAATTTCAATAGAATATTTTAATTCTTCTAGCAATGAACCATCAGCCATCAATGAAGTTGTGGAATCTTTCTTTTCAATATTAATTGTTATATCACAACCAGTCTTGATAATATCTTCAGATTGTGCACTTAAATCGAAACAGAAAACAGAATATAAATGTCTCCAATCTCCAGGAGTTAATTGTGGTTCAACTCCAAATTCTATACAAAGATTTCGATAAGAATCATATCCTTCCATGAATTGATTATTGGTATCATCGAATCTTAATGGATCAATTGGATATCGGGTTTGATTTAATGAAACTTGTAAACTTCGAATTGTATTAATATGAAAAAGATTGTTGTTCTTATCAAAACTTGGAGAATCATTTCTTTGAAATGTTAGTAATAAATATCTTGGAGTATTCGAAGTTCTAGTAAAATGCCAGTCAAATCTTTGTTCAGAAAAAGTTACAGAACTAGCAGTACGCTTTAGAAAGTTTACTGGAATTGGTTTGTTAGTATTTAATCTTTTTGCAATAGTTAATTCAACCTCAAAACTAGGAGTAATATGTTTTATCCACCATTCAAGTCTATCAATTTTTAAATATGCTTTTTTTCCAGTCTTACCATAAAAGATTAATTCATTATTTGCTGTCCGATGAATTATTAATTTAAATTTTAATTGATCTGATATTTTATCATAATCTAAATATGCGAATAATGGAGACAATGACCAATTTACTGTCTGTTTGCTTTTCTTGTTAAACTCACGTCTTTCATTATATGAACTATTGTTTGTTTTATTTAAATGATGTGCAATATTTTTTACATCTTTCGCAATTCCCGCTGCATCTGTTCCAGCGTGAGTTAAATCATCAACAATTATACCATCATTAGTATCAGGAAACCAACCTTCGACTTCATACTTTTTATTATTTTCACCAATTGTTACAAATCTAAGCATTGTATCAATTACACCTGGAGAATCACTTATTGTTTCTATATTTTGAGTTGCAACATCTAAACGCATTTGTGTAAATAATTTTGGAAAGAAATTATTCTCTAATGCAATATTATCGGTATCTGGTAATGGTGTTGTAAAATTGGCATCACTATATAAAGAATATTCACAGTGTAAAAAGGAATCAGGTAGATATATATAACTTTGCTGATTATCAACTTCAAAGATTAAATCTCCTCCAGTATTTACTCTGCTGGAAGATCCGGGATTCATAGCAATTCTTATATAGTCATTCTTCTTTTGATTGTAACTAACGAACGGAGGATCGTCTAATCTAAATTTATTTTCGATAAGAGAAGACATTTTTGTAAAAAATAATTTGACTTTCTGTTTTTTCTCACACACAGAAAAATATTTCTGACACACAGAAAAAAATTTTCTCACACACAGAAAAAAAATTTTATTAAAAAAATGTTACTAAAAAATATATTTAAGAATTTTGCTAGACCATTACCTCTCATTACTTCAATTGATTTCTTCTCCTGTTTACTGTCAGACGGAGTACTACTCCTCGAGGTTTCACCTGTTGCGGCTATGTTAGCAATTTTGTTTTTTGTTTGCTCTGAGAGTTTTTTTTAATTTTTTTTAGTTCTTCAGAATCATTCTTAAGTTTACGAATAGTTTCTAGTTGTTTTAATTCGTTTTGAGACTTAACAGCATTTGATATTGCACTAGCTGTACTACCTATAGCAGCTGCTCCTTTTGCAGCAGATGTAATCAAATCTTTATTGTTTTTAATTAGGTTAACGATGCTTCCTATATTATCAGTGATTCCAGAAAATATTCCAGCTCCTTCTTTTTGAATTGTTTCTACATTGTTATAATGGTAAACAGATTTCATAGATGCTTCATGTGCTATTTTTTGATTTGAAGCAAAATGCTTAAGATTGTGTTTAGAAATTATAGACATTTTTTAGGATTGAATTTGACTTTTGCGAAAAATATTTACGTTTAGGATCAAGATTTACGTTTATGATCGGCTAAAGCCTCTGAACAAGGTTCTATCAAGATTTACGTGTGTGAATGGACAACAACCGCGTGATAACTTTATTAATTTTCTGTTGAACTTTATCTATTGCGTCAAGCAGGGTGTGATGTATTTTAATTTCTTTTCTATTAACTTGCATTTTCTGCTGATTCATCTTCAACACCGCTTTAAGAGCATTTAACTTAATTTTGTGAACATCTAACTGATTTTTAGCGGCATCTAACTGTTCTTTATTTCCTTTATAATTTTTCTTTAATTCATTTTCTAAATTGATTTTCATATTTTTTATTTGTTCAACTTTTTGATTAAGTGACTCCACTTCTTTTATCATTCTATTCATCATTTTCATTTGTTGAGTAATTTTAGAACTCAGTTCATCAACACTTTTTGGAATGTAGCCTGTAACTTATTTTAATTTTTAAAATTCTTTCAGGAAGTTTTTTTAATTCATTTTCTAATTGTTCTTTCAATAATTTTACCTGTTGATTATTTCTAATGACTGCAGACTTTAAATTTATAGAAAGTAATTCTAAAATTTTTGATTGTTCTGAAATTGTTTTAAAAAGTTTTGCTATATCTGCTTCTAGCTCTGTATCCTTTTTATCAAGTTTAAATAATTTTTCGTTTAATGATTTATCATTAAGTTTAAACAACTTGAAATCATTCACCATTATTATATATTTTTCTTTTAAGTCATTGATTTGTGTATCAACATATTGTTTATTTGTTAACTCCGTATTTTGTTGCGGAAGAATAGAAAAATGCAATGGACCAGATAAAACGTCTCCAGTTTTCATGATGTAATTTTCTATTTCTATTTCTGATTCACGATTATTCGGGATATATGCACCTCAACCAACATTTGGTAACATCATTTTTTAACAATAAAAGATATATATGTCATGGAAATAAAGACAGAAATTATTTTCTCATGAAAATAAAAAATAAATTTTTCTCACAAAAATAAAAAATGGAAATGACTCAAATTTGTCAAGTTTGTAATATGCGTTTTACAAATCAAGCGTTCTCATATTCACATATGAAATATACACCATGTGGTCAATAACATGTCGTCTTATAAAACAATCTCAACAAAATATGCAACCTGTTGAAGAAATTCAACCTATGTCTAATATTCAGCCTGTTCAAGAAATTCAACAATTACAACATTTTTTAGAGCAATACCTAACAGATTAACAAATAATGGTACATTAAAATGTCTAAAATCTGGAATTGATGATGAAAGAAATGCCTTGAAAAAAAGCAACACCAATAATATCTGATGCCAAATCTACATTAGCTGAAGCAAAACAAACAATGAAGATATAAACTAATAATAAACGGTGTGAGTACTATTATATTTTTAGATATAAATTTTAGATATAATATTTTTAGATATACATTTTAGATATAATTTTTTTAGAGACAAAATATTCTATAAAGAAATTTTTAGATGTAATAAAATTTTCATATGTAATGAAATTTTTAGATCTAATAAAAAAATTATTATTCCCACGTGTCATCATCATCACTTCAATTACTCTCACTGACGATTGTTTGAAATATTTCAGCTTGAATATCTTCTCCGTTTTAAGGTAACATAATTTCATTTTCATCAGGTGCTTGACGCTTAAGAATATTTATTTGACCAGAAAATTTTTTTTCTTCAGTATTATTATTTTTATGAGGAATACTAATTCCAGTTTCTAAAGATCTTTTCCATGGTTTATTAACTGTAGTCGATAATGTTTTACCCGAATATAATTTTATAAAATCTTCTACTTTTACTTTATTTTGTGAATATCCTTTAAATGTTTTCTTTTCGCTAAGTCTTCCTTGATCATCTACAGTAATAGAATATTTTACTTTAGGTGCAATAAACATTGCAAAAATAAATCCACCATTTCCATAATCATTTTTTCCTTGACACAATTCTCCCCCAACATATCCAGCAGCATCTAATTTATTGAAGAGCTCATTAGAAATGTATATTGAATCAGTGTTTTTTACAATTAATGGAAAACCACAATTAAGTGTCCCATCTTTTGTTTCAATATCATAAACATATTGGTTTTTATTATTTAAATATCTTGCAGTGGTAACTTTTTTGGTAATATTATTTTTAACTTGACACGCATCAAAGCACAATGGTTTATCTTGTCTTTCGCTTACTACTAAATTAATACCTAGAGATGATGCCAAAATGTATAAACCACTAAAGCTTTCTTTATTTTTCTGTGTAAAACGAATAGTTGCATATTTCCTTGTAAAAAAAGATTTCTTGTCCCCATCTGCTGCATAAAATCCAACAAAGAACCAATATCTAATATTATATTCAGCATTTAGAACATACCAAGGAACACGTTTTTCTTTAAACTCATTATAATAATTTTCACTAAAGCATATAGCATATTGTTTTGGATTTTGAAAATTATGTTTGTATACACTAGATGATCTCATTGTATTATATATTTTACAATCATTGTTATAAACTTCATTAACATATGTTTCTAATTTAATTAAGAGGTCCAGGTTTTGGTTATTTAAAGTACAACAATATTTGACTCCTGATTCATAATTATAGATTCCAGCAGAACCACCTCCTAAAAAGAACCCTTCTATAAATGCTTGCTTACATATTAAATTAGGTGGATCATTAAAATAAATATCACTTACAATTTGTTTCAATACGATTGTATTGTCGTGTAAAAATAATTTATTATGTAGTAAATTTGTTCCTATATTTAATTCTTGTGGCTTTATTTCATTACCTGTTTCATCTAACAATGAATGATCTTCACTAACATCTACTATTCCCATTCTTGTTCTTATTCGATAAATACTTTTATTTGTGCAATGTCTAATATTTTTTTACTTTACTCCATCCATTATGAGTATAAATTTCTAAATTATCAACAAATGAAATTTCTTTCATATCACCATTAATTTCAAACGGATTAGTTTTATAGTTGTCTACAATACTATCTATTCTAGAAATAACTATTGAATTATTCTTTCTCAATATTACAGGCGTGTCAGCTGTTACTGAATCTGTATAATGAATGTATTTTTCGTTGAAACCATTAATTTCTAAAATAAAGTTATTCATAATTCTTCTAGAGTGAGAAAGAATAAAAGAACCTAAGTGTGATGGCATGAATGACGTCTTCCCATCTTTTACAATATTAGTTTTGAGAAATTCATCATCTTCCATTTCTACTTTCGCTAAATATTGTTCATCATTTAATTTTTCATAATCTTTGACTTCTTGAGTGAAATTTTTTCTCAATGTAATCTCATTCCATAAATGATATTTAGTGGTTATATCTTTTTGCACAGTTTTGCCATATAGCGAATTCATCAATAATTTAATTAACTCATCACCTACAGTATTTCCTTCTGTTTTATATCTTTTTCTCAAATTAAAAAGTTTTTTAATATAATTTCGAAATGGTGAAACTTGATAATTTTTTTCATAAATTATACCATCAGTAATATGTGAGATTTTTCCCCCACATCTAACAATTTCTTGTATGTCTACAGAAGTTAATACATCATAACATATACCATTTCTAAACCTGATTACTTTTACATGAGAATTATTATTTTGATTTTTAACTTTATCTTTCGCAGGAACTGGTTGAAAAAACATCTCATCAGGATAATGAAACACAACTGTGAATATTCCAGTTTTAGGACGAAATGATTGAGTGTTAAATTGATATAATACTACTTGTTCTTCTTCTTGTCTAAATTTTCTAGCGGATTCAGCTTTAGGGTATTCTGAATGTTCGTCATACATAGCTGATGGATATAAAGATGTTGCATCAAAAGCCATTAGAAATTCATTTGTTTGTTCAAGCAGTTGATATGAAATTTTTTTACAGAGATCATTCTTGTCTTTTAACTGATTATACTCCTTCATTAAATCTATTCAATTATTTCCATTTAAATATTGCTGTAATATTGGTATCACGATGTAACAAAATGGAGATATGTATCTTCTTATATTTGCTGAAACTCTTCCACCTTTAACAGATTTTCTAATATAATTTCTAGCCCATAAATCTGTATGAGAATGTATTTTGTTTTCTGTATTATTATTATTTTGTACACTCTTCATCCAACCATTGAAGGTCAAAGAGAAGATGTTAAATTAGCAGTTATATCTTCTCCAACTAAATCTCGCATAACATTATTATATTTGTAGATACAAAAATCTAAAGAAAGAATATCGTTAACTAAATATGGTCTCCATTCATTTTCTTTTTCTTTATAATTTTCATGTGTTATGTCTCCGATTTCATAATTTAATTTACACACATTAGTAGGAATTTTAAAATTCTCACACCATTTAGAAAGACTTGTTTTTACATGTTGATAACTACATTTCATTATAATAGTTTGAAGTGTTAATTTACCTGGAGGTGAATTTTTTTTCGTATTATTATTATTATTTTTAATCTAAAAGATTTTTGAATATATCTACTAACACATTCAGTTGTATAGGGAATTTGTAATGAAGCAGTCAATATTCCTCTTGAATTTTTAAGAGGCGGTTTAGATAATTTAAAATTAGCTTTTATCGGAAAATAAGAATCAAAACCTGATGAATTGTGAGCTATTAAAGTTACTTTCGAATAATTAAATTCTCCAAGAGTTTTAAAAAATGGATGGATCGGACATGCGTCCTCTGGGTTTCCCCCGATTGGACATTCATCATCCTCAGTTCTCGTAAATATTTTCACACAATTTTGAAGTTTATTAAATTCTAATTCAGTTAAATTATTATACTCATTAATTTGTTTTTTAAGTTTTTTAATTTCATCTTCATCTTTTGATCGTTTAATTTTAATCACATCACTTAACAGACGTGTTTCTATTTCTTTCAATCTTTGTTTCGGTAAGCAGCATATAAATTTAATAAAATTAACAGCTCCTATAGCATAAGGAATAAGATGAGCTGCTGAACAGTTAGGATCAAGAAAAGTTTCGAGATCCCAAATATATGTTGAACTATAGTCAATTTTTTTCTTTGTTATGATTTTATATGGACGCGTTGTTAGATTTTCATCAGTAACTGTTTTATATATGGGTTTGAAATTATTTTCAATTTCTCTAATAGCTTTTAATTTATGAGATTTATTAATTAAACAATAGTGTCCAATTGTTGAACCTTCGTGAAAATAATTGTAATAAACATAATTATGAAACGCTTCACTTCCTCTAGAATTTAAATGACGATTCGAAAGACTGTAATACTGAACACTTTCTCCAAAAAAATTATTGAACTGAGAAAATTTGCAGTTTGACATTACTCCTGTTCTCGATGTGGCTTTCTCTTTATATGAAAAATTATTAAACATTTCCTTCATCATTTCTCCTTGTTCTTCATTAAACCTCGTAAAACATTAAAACATTTAATAAAACAAAAATCTTCAGAAGGAATATAACAATATTCACCGAAATATTCTTTGATTCCATATTTCATGTTAATACCTGCACCTCTATGTGATCTTTGTACTAACTTCATTCCAAAATCTTCATATTTAATATTACCTGTAAAAATCCATTCGATAGCATCGGATTTCTCTTCCAGATTAGCAAACCATATTTCAAATGATTTTTTATTATAGAAGGTTACGTAAAAACTTTAAATTATATTTTCCTGATCAATAATAACTTTTCCAAGTAAATTAATAATTTTACCATTTGCTAAAAGTTTCCGCATATCATTTACTACATTAATAAAAGATACATTTTCATATTTAATTTCATTTGGATTAAATAAATTACATAAATCATCACCAAGTTCATCCTTAATTCTATCATCAAAAAAATATCAGTAATATGAGTTTCTAATATTTCTTTTGTTCCACGTTTCTGTTTTTTAATACTACGTTTCCGTTTTTTAATACGTTTACTACGTTTAATTTGTGCATCAAACTCAGCAATTTGTTTCTTGATTAATTCATCAATCCTAGACGTTAATCCGAGAGACATTTCACAATTCATATTTTTTAAAAGACAAAATTATATTTTTACATATACACAGGAATATTTAGTTGATGTAATGTTTCTAATTCATGCTTTGTTAAATTTTTTTTCTTGACCAACCACCATAAATTATTGTATGCTATAAATACTCTGAAACTTCGCAAACACAGGGGAAAGGTGTTTGATTTAACACACGGTTTGATACCATGTTTTGTTTTATAATCTGTAACGGACGTTACGTATTTATGATGATAATAAAATCTAACTTCTTTCTTCGAATTGACAGGGTTTGTAGGATGACGATAATCTTTCAAAACTGGTACCTGTTCTATCTTGTACGCATTTAACATATTTTTTCTATTTTTATTAATAAAAAATTTATAAGAAAAAATTATTCGATCACTCCGCGAAAATATTTTCTATAACTCTATCATGAATTTTTTTATCAATATTAATTGTAATGAAGCCATAATCTTTCGACCAAGCATTGTTACACGATTGTTTAAATTCATCTTTATTTCTAACGCATAAATCTCTTAACAAATAACTTAAGTTTTTTGCATTTATTTCAAATGGTATAAATATATTTGCATTCTTTCTAATAACACTTCCGTCTAATGAATACATACTTTGTGTTAAATAAAAAACACTACAGCTATTATGTCTACCTCTTGTGAAATAATTTCTCTGAACTGACTGATTTCTATCATTAACACAATCATCAAAAATGACACAATGTTTCATTGTTTTATCTAGTTTACTGGGATCTCGCATATTACCGTTATTATCTATTAATTGTATCTTTATGTGTTTATTTTTATCAGATTCTACTAACTGATTATTTTTTGCTCCTTCTTCACACCACGAACTTATTTCATCTTCAGATTTTTCATATTCTTCAAATAGGGAAGCAATTGCTGTTTTTTAAGATTATTTTCAAATCCATATTACAAAATTGATAAACAGGTTGTTCTGCTGTTGTTGTATAAATTGTAAGATTGTTATAATCCAAAAAATTTGGATTCGTGAGAATTTTAAATCATAAATATGTTTTCCCACATCCTGATCTTCCACAAATAACTGACAAAACTATATTAGATAAATTTGGATGATGATTTAATTTAAGCTTTTTTTTATTTAATGGTAGTACTTCACTCATTTTTAATAAAAAAATTTATTTTAATTTTTATTTTTAAAGAAGAAAAAAATTAAACTTCTCTAACCAAAAGATCTACCATAATCTCTTCACCTCCAAAATTTATTTCTTGTCCTTTCTCATCAGTGATTCTAATGTTAATGTTGTTAATAGTTTTTCTTGTAATAGGGAAATATATTAATGTTTGTGGAACTGCATTTAATCTATAATCAATGGGTACAGGAAAAGCTGGAAAACTGAATATTAAATTTGACAATTTACCATTTATATATCCTCCTTCAATAATGTCACAGTGTACAACAATTGAATTTATTTCAGTTATTTTTGGAATCTTCTCACCTAAATGATAACCTTGACTATAGGTTTGTTTATTAAATCCCAATAGCTTTGACAATGATCTATCATGATTAAAATCAACTTGATGATTTTCGTCTAAAGTAAGAGAAAATTTATCAACTGCCGGTTCAACTGCAAAATGTAATTGTTTCTTATCTTTAAATGGTATACCTAAATTTCTCTTAATTTCATTTGATATTGATTCAACTTCGTAAGAACCAGGAAGAAAAGTTAGTATTTTCCATGTTTTGCCTTTATCAGTAGAATATCTAAATTGGTCATTCACATCTTTGATAAGGTTTTGAATAGTGTTAAATGTGGAGAAACTAGTCAATGCAATTTGATAATTTTTATTTTGTTCCAAATGTAGAATGGGTTCTAAATTACAAGTGTGTGATGAAGTAGTTCCTATAATTTTTAACGTCGTACTAAATTTTGATGAACCCAAAATCTCTGCTAGATTTTCTAGCTGATTATTAATTTTGTCTAAATCTGCTGATGATAATTCTCTCGAAGACATTTTTTAGTTAAAATTTTAAATAAATATTTTTTTATAAAAATTAAAAACAACATATTTCAGCTATACTTTTATAATCCTCTTCATTTAGAATCTTCTTTCCTAACAGTCTTTTCAATATAGTATGAATTTCATTGAAACTAGAATTATGTCCTTCTTTTATTGCAGATATTAGAATATTTAATCTATTTAGTAATTCTTGTGGATTATCTGGTAAGAATACAGTTGTTTCAGTTTCAAAACCTTTTCCTACTTTAACTCCCGTTGATAATAAATTTTCTAATTGTTTAAAACGTCTAAGAGATTTTGCTGCGCCAACTCTATCTAACATAGCTTTATATTTTATGAGATCTCCTACAGCATAATTTTTTAAATCTGCTCCTCTTAAAAGATCAACAAAATTTCTATCTAAACTAAAAGGAGATTTATCTGGTGAAAAAATTAAACCTCGAAAAGGTTGTGGAAGTATTTCTTTTTGTCCGAGATAAAATCTAGGTATTGTTTTTCCATCTATAAATGAAGTAGAATGTTCAAATTGCATAGATTTTGGTAATTTCTTATTAATGTTTGATTCCAGTAATCCATAGTCATCTAATAGCGTTTTATGCTCTGGATCTGTTATATCAATTTGTTTATCATTATTTGCAAGTTCTTTTTCAAGAGTTTTAAATGGTTTCATAGTTTTTTCAAAATCAGTTTTTACTTGCTCAGTTTGCTGCATTTCTTCAAACATATCAGGTTGAATACCAGCTTTTATCATTCTATGCTGAAGATGATTTTCTTTCATAATATTTTTTTCTTTTATTAACTCTTCTAATTGTTTGATTCTTTTAAAATTATCAGCTCTAATTTTATCCATTTTTAAAATATAATATTTGAATTTTGTGGTAACATTGGAATACAGCAAAAACATTATACTGTGCAAATTATTTTTTTATTGCTTTGTTGTCTGATATCTTTCCGTTTTAAGTTTTGTTTAATAAAGTTTTGTTTAATAAAGTTTTGCTTAAATTTTCGCTTAAAGTTTTTAGCTCTTCTAAAAACCTTTATCATTTTCTTCATTAGAAATTTTACAATCACTAGAAATTTTGGCATCCTGTTTATTCTTATCATCAACTTTTTCTGACTGTAATTGAAATGATATTTGATTTACTTCATTAGCTATTTGATCAAATTTTTCAATCTCATCTAACGTAATAACATTATCATCACAGACTCTTTGAAAATAATAATGTAGTTTATCATAGACTCATAGACTGCTTAGTTTTTAATGATTTTCGTTTCTTAGTTATTAAAGATTTATCTAACATTGTAACAAGTGAAGTTGCAAAAACACCCGTACCTGTTAAAGCTGTAGCAACTACTGGAATTACTAAAAGACCAGAAGATATAACAATCGTTAGAGCACCTAAACTTATTGTTAAGAATATGCCAATTCCTTGTGTTACATTCTTAGCTTTAGTCCATCTCTTTCTTAATTTTTTTATAATGCTCTAATCTTAATAATAATTGAGATTCCTTATCTTTCATATAGCGTACTCGATCTTTGTGTTTTTCTTTATTCAATTCAGTTATTTTTAATTGTGATAACGAAGGATATATTCTTGCGGTTTCTTCCATTTTGGTCGTCGCCGCCCCCATTGAGGTTTCTTCCACTTTTGTTTCATCCATTTTTTAATAAATATTTTAAATACAATCTTCTGGCATATTGAGACTACGTGATATTTTGAGACAACTTAAATTTTCGTCTGCCTAAATTTTCGACCACGTGATATTTTTTGGACTACCTAAATTTTCGTCTATGTGATATTTTGAGACAGCTTAAATTTTCGTCTGCCTAAATTTTCGACCGCGTGATATTTTTCGTCTGCTTAAATTTTCGATATTTTTCGACGACTTGATATTTTTGAAAATTTGATTTTTCGAAAATTTGTCACTACCTAAATTTTTGAAATTTGGATTCTACCTAAATTTTTGAAATTTATGGACTACGTAAATTTTTGAAATCTCGCAAGGTGTGACATCCGGTGCGAGCGAAGCGATGCGCCGGATGTCATACCCCATACTACTCACCTTGGGCCTCGACACTTAGAATTTTTTCATGAAAAAAAAATTTTTCAAAATGTTAGAATTGAGCTCCGAGACCGATCCCATCGTGTTTGTCGTCAAAAGTTGGGTCGGTGAAGTTTCGGTGAAAAATCGCCCCCCCTCGACGACTCAACCGAGCAAGTTGGTCGAAAAGGCCAAAGTTGTTCAGAATCATGTGAAACAAACTTCTATCAAGGTTTCAGGTTGAAATTCGCACAAAAAATTTTTTCGACAATTTTTCACTACGGTGGTCGAAAATACTTAGGATTTTTTCAAGTCCAAATGTGAAATGTCGCTTTTTTAGCCAACTTTGACGATTTCTCACTCAGGAATGGAAATGAGTGAAGACGTCGGGTTTCTTGTAGGGGTAAGATTGCACTTTGTTTTCTAGGCTCCTTCATTTTGAGACTTATGGCAGGCTCCGTTTTCAAATGAGAGCTTGTTTAAAATTGAATGTTTGCACATTTTCCAAGATTTTGGTTATTTTTGAAGATATGGGCGGGTGTTTTAACTCGACTTTTGGTGATCGGAGAAAGTTGAGGGATGGTTTCCATGAAACCTGAGTGTGGGATGACCACCCTAGCAAAATTTGAAGTCAATCGGACCACTAGAACCGTGGCTAGAAGGCTTCAAAATTTGATGCCTACCGATCAGCTGATCTGAAAACCTATAAAAGCGCAGATCACCGACAGACACATCAGTTCATCCGTTGACTTCACAGAGGTTGGTGAACTCTCCTGAGCTCCAACACTTGGTCGGATTTCATGAAAAGATTGATGAAAGATTTTTCGATTGGTGATGTCGCCAATCTTGCCAGACTTATAGGTTATCCAGTATAGTAGGCTATGACTGATCACTTGATGATAGTAGGCCGAAATCTTTAAAGGCTTGTAACTTTGCTTCTACAAGTCCGTTTGACTTGATTCAAAAAAGGTTCGATCGCTATTGATCAGACCTATAGTGATAGACTACTTATAAACGGTTTATAAGTAGTGCTAAAATGCTGAAAAATTTAAATTCGCTATTTTTGATGATTTTTCGGGGTTTCCGACCCTTCTAAATTCAACTAAGACATTTACAAAGTTGCCAGAGGCGAGCTTCGGCTCGAGACTCGTTTCGTGATGTAAATAACTCCACCGATTTTCATGTCAAAATCGGGGTCCGAATACCAGCACGGTGATATGACGCACGCTCTGTCCGGTCATGAGGTTGGATTTGAGGACCGATGTCATGGAGTTGGGATAAGATCCCCTCTGAGGAATGCCTGTAACGGATTCATCAGCTAAACTTGTCTTTCCTCAAAGCGAAGTTGTCTTTGTGATAGCACTGGGTGACTATCGATTCTGTCTTTGTATAGCATGGGCCTTCACGACTGAAAGCCCGGTAACTGTCGATGTGATGTCCAAATTTGGTAAAAGCGTCGTTGTCAAGTCAAAAGCACGACTAAATTTAGAAAGACCGAGGCAAGGCTTTGTGTCGGGAGGGTATATAAGCCACTGCTTCTCTCTAGGCTTCACTCCTGTTTCAAGTTGTAAGACGAACGGTGAGTGCTCTGTCGAAGTTTGCTATCAAACTTTGAAATATTTAGAACTTAGGATTATTCTGTCTTAATGCATATACACTAGTAGCTTCATATGAACGTTTTTATTAAGCTGTGACTTTTGATGAGATCCTTTAACGATCTCCTATTATGAGCATTAAAATGTTTCTCAATTTAACACATTATTTCCTCTCTTTTCAGTTTGAAAAATGACGAAGGAAGGCAATAAGAAATTGCAAATTTTTAAGTGCAGTTGTGGCGTGCCCTTCCGCTGTGATCGTTTCAGGCGCCACATCATGGCGGGAGTGACGAAGGATGAGATGAAGCATGATGAGGTGTTGATGGTGATGTATCGTGTGTGGTGTGATGTTCGTTGTAGTGCGTATGATGTCGAGTTTGTGAAGGCTCATGCTAATTGTCCTGTGCGGGTGATTGGGAAGGAAATGATGACTCAAGTGTTGAGTGGTGAGCGGGGGAGCGCATTTGTTCAAGGCGAACCAGTGTGTTCCCCAGTCGTGAATGTCGATTTGGATAAGGATGATGAAGTGGTGACTAAAGTAAAGAGGAAGTTGATTGTCGAGAGTGATGATGATGAGGATGAGGCTATGGAGAGTGTTGTAATGAAGAAGGGGTGTGTTGAGAGGTTGAGTGATGATGAGCTTGAGCGAGCTGTCGCGTCGATTGAGCCACTGGCAAAGCCACGGGATCAATCGTCGCCGAGAGATGAGCGTGTGATGCCTAATTGTGTTGTGAGAGTGCGTCAGTGGAGTGTGCCGTGTAAAGTGGTGCTGTCGAAGAATGCTGCGCTGGCGTATGGGAATGCGAGGAATGAGTGTGACAGGTTGCAGGGAAAGTTCAATGCTGCAAAGTGTACGTTGAAGGAAGTGACTGTGGAAAGGGATCGTTTGAAGAGAGAGTCGGAGGACGTTGTGAGTGTGAAGAGAGAGTTGATTGAGGTGAGGCAGAAATTGGTGAATGAGAGAAAGTTGAAGGAGACGCTTGAGTCGAAGTTGGAGTGTTGTGAGAAGTCGGTCTGTCGAGAGAGTGAGATGAAGGAAGAGGTGATGGAGCGAGTTAGAGTGTTGAAGCGCCAGTTGAGTGTGCAGTCGGAAGTGTCGCCTGAAACGGTCACCGCCCTTCACATACCTGTGGTCGGTTGTGTGCCGGAGCGCCCATTGATTTATGGAGGTGTGACTCTGGACACAAGCCAAGAGTGCTTTAACTGCACGGATGTTCGATGTTATCACATCAAAATACATCACAAGGAGGACATCCGTGTAGATTAAAGAAAGCCTCACAAATTTCGTGAGTATTATGACTGGAACATAACACTATACCATCTTTCTCATTCTTACTTCTTTCATTGCAGGCCAACTGAAAAAGCCATAATCCCAACACATCCCACGTCCCGTGAACGCACCATGGGCTCTCTTAAGGGCCAACCTTCCAATGCAGCGAACGTGGTCCCAAGCCCACTACATGTCTTCGGACATGGATGCAGAGGGGAAGGCTGAAAAATGATGAAATGAAATGGATGCGTTGCATTCTGTGCCACACACACACACAAACACATTACAGATTTCTCTCTTCACGAGTCTGTCAAGCGCTTCGTTACTCATGGATCCTACTGAAACAAGATTCGGCAAACGCTACGGTTTGCTGTGACCACTTCTGCGAAAACTTACAAGAAGGGATGATGTATAAAAACAAAATTCTTAAACAAACCGAAGTGTTAATAAAACTTAGAACAACAAGTAAACTCAACAAACCATAATGTGTAATACTAGAAACTTGAAACATAAATAGCATCAAGTATGATGGCAGTGAAGTAAAAAAAACTTGAGTGCTGTCAACATTTTATTAGCTTGAATCCAATTTAGTTTTGGAAATAGCAATGACAATATGGTTTATTTTATTCAGAAGCAAATGATCACCGCCACCATGAAAGTTGTCCATCCGAGAAATAATCTTCCGCAGATGACGTGTATAAAACTCAGAAGCATCAGTAACATATTCTTGTCCGTAGGAAGGAAATTGAAAATCAACACTTTCCGCCGCTTCACCATATGGAAAATGAATGTAATTGACATTTGGAATTAAGCGAGCCTTGATGAGACTGTCTTTGAAATAAGATGTCAACTCCGCAAATTTTTTTGTGTATAGTCTAAACATGCTTCCAATTCTGTCTCCTCCCTTTGAAACACAAGGATGTAATCTTGTATTAAGCCTCCGAAGCTCTCTTGATGAAAACGAATCCTACAACCATCATGTTTCAATGTAATGACTTCAGGTGCCATGATTGAGTCTACTGCTAAACATCATTTTTGCCTTGGACGATTTCAATAACACGTTTCAATTGTGCGTGCGCGCATCGGGAACTCTAGCTCGTCTGTGATTGGACGAGAGGTCTCATCCATTCACCGCTTAGGAAAATTTTATAAAAGGCAGTGCACCAGCTCTGCTCTTCACATTTATCTTTCACAAGGCGAGTGTCGGTGAGCTCCTGCTATCAGGTTGTTTTCATGTAGTCTCTTGCTATCAAGAGATTCGCTTCTGCTCATAAAACATATCATCGCTGTAATACCTCCTTTGCTCGAGCGTTCCTTCGAGACGGCGAGTACTGCCGTAGAGGGATTGCGTTGCACGGGTTGTTCGTCGTTTGTTAGACCGAAACCTCGGAGCCGTTGCTCATGTTGGGCGTTCGACTTCATACTCAACGTGACCCTTTCTGTCGCCAGGTCAGAGTACTTCAGCCATTCGACAAAGGTTAGTCTTTATGATATGGAGTAGAGTGAAATGTAAATCATTAGATGTCACTTCAATGATTGTTCCCATGATAAACGTTGACTAGGCAAATATAGCGAATTTTATCTTTCCTTTTCAGTGACAGAAATCTGCGTTGAGAAAGTCTAATTAAACCTTACCTACCAAAATGGAGTTTACGAAAATCGAAGAGTATCGCGTCTGTGCTGAGAAGGAGGGGAAGATGATTAAGCAATGTAAGTTTTTGCGTAATGGGGCAAGGATGAGGTGCAGGTTGTGCTAATAAAACTCTTTAACTAACACCACTAGGTTTGCATGTGTGTTGAACGTAGGAATTAATTTTCATAAACCTCCAAATAGCATCAAGAGATTAGGAATCATGCCCTTATTAATTTTCAACGAAAATCAAGACCCCTAGCCTCTCCTACTCCGTGATTTTCAAAACCGAAACTAACATTTCGAAAAATTCACTGTGATGTGTTTAGTTGAAATCTCTCACCACCATCTTTTCTTCCGTTTCAGTGCAAGAATCATTCGTCAATGGGGAGTCCGTCCTTGTAGAAGCAATCGGACAAGCCTATGAACGACTTGGAATGTGTAAGTATCTTGATGGATTATTGCTGTCATGTTTTAGCACTTCTGTATCCGTATAGCTCACTCTCTATAATTGTTGTCTCCGCAACCTCTAATCTCATCCATTTTTCCTCTCTACAGATTTTGCAAGGCAGGAGAATTGGGAGGAAGCCGCGAGGCGGAAATACCTCCGGCCCTACCTTCCCGCTCCACCACCACTACCAACCAAACAATTCCCTACCACCCATCGACCTCGGCCATCGTCCAACCTCCACCGCGCCAGCTCCGGTACCTGCGCCAGTCCCTGCTCCCCGTCACCACGTCCCTCCGACACCGAGGCCAAGGACCCTTCCACCTTCGGCCCGTGTCCCACTCCTACCTCCTCCGCGTCCATCCTTGCTGCCGGAGTTACAGTCCTTAGATGGTAAGTATCCGTGATTGGGAAGTAGGGGTGGGGCTGAGACTTGATAAAACTCATTTGAAACTTGAAGTCATGTTACTGATCACTCTCCCTTCTTTTTCTCAACAGATCTGGCGACGGTTCTCCTAGACGGCGACGTTCCCTCCCGCCCCATCATCCTCCCAGCATCGCCACCACCACCTGCAGCAAACGTCCGCCCTCTCTTCTCCGTTCAGTCGGTAGAGAGATTGCTGGAGGAGCAGGAGAGGGAGATTGAAGTCGAAGAGAAGGACTTTCGATGCCAGCGGTGTGACAGGGTCTTCGCCTCAGCCTACAGTTTGAGACGTCACACCGCTGGCAATGCCTGCAGGGGAGGAAAGCGCCGACCAATCCCTCATCGACACAAGTGTGAAGGTTGTGGACGCACGTTCTACAACAGCACCAACTTACAACGTCGCATCGAAGGCGGTTCCTGTGGCAGTGTGAGGCAACCACCGACAACAACAGGTAGGAAGCATCCTTCATCGCACGTCGGCTTTTCCTGTTCTTTGTGTCGGAGGACCTTTCCTACAGAGTTTGTTCTTTCTTCGCACACACTCTGTCACACACATTCCACTGAGCTTTACACTGACAACAACGTCCCTCGAAGGCTGAGCAAGTTTTCCCTTGAGAGACTCGTTCGCGACTATGAGTTAGAAAGCTCTGAAGCTGTACAAGATATTCATCCTTTCTTGATGAATAATATAGGTTTGATTCATCAAATGTTGGCGAGCTTAGATAGATTTTTTCTCAAAGGCATGTTCTATCTCACTGCTCGTTTCAATAAGGTAGACAGTAGCACGGGAGAAGTAGAGTCCACTTTGACCATTAGGTTAGCCTCCTGTGCTGCTGATCTCATAGGTGATGTAAACGAGTGGATAGAGAGACATGCGAGCTATCTCGTCAGCAACTTAAATAGATTTAATGAAAGAGACAGCGGTCTGGTCTTTGATGGGATAGAGAAAGTAGACATTAAAATAAATCTTTTAGAAAATTTGCACGGGAGTGGTTGTTTCACCCTCCCCAAAGCACTGGCTGACAAAAAGGCTGTCATCAATGTAGAGTGTCAGTCCCAGTGTTTCAAGTATGCCGTCCTTTCCATTCTTCACTATAATGACATAGATAGGGATCGTCAAAGTTCTTTTCAAGTATTGTGAACGGGAGGATGAGCTTAAGTTTGACGGGTTGGATGTCAACACATTAGATTTTAAAGGCATCGCCCAATTTGAAAAACTCAATAACATTAAGATCGTCGTCCATCTCTGGGAAAAATGTCTGAAGGGCGTTAGGTATAACAACCGCCAAAGTAACTTCGACCGGGTTGTCAATCTTCTCCTAGTCTATAGCGACAACCACCCAGAATGGCATTATTGTGGCATTCCTAAAATTTCAAAGTTATAACATCATCAAGCAACCTATAGGGATAATTTTTATTACTGCGATCGCTGCACACGGCGTTTCACATCTAAACCATTTTTGAACAGCATTACGAGTGGTGCTCTCGGGGTAAACTTCAAATGGAAGTCATGCCCAAAGATAAATTTTATAGGTATGAGGAAAACGGCAATGACCTCAGTCCCATATGTACCATCTATGCGGACATTGAATGTTACATTGAACAAGAAGACCTAAGTCATGAGCCAGCCACCATTGCCTGTTATGAAGCTTGGCATCCATATTATAGGAACCAAAATAAAATGCATGTGTGGCAAGGCGAGGAGTGCGTTGAAAACTTCCTCGACTTTTTAGATAGGAAAGCCCGTTTTCATCAACGGTATGAAACGGAGCTGACTAGGAAACCCATGTGGTTCACAGAAGCCGATAAATTCAAATTTGATAGGACCACGGAATGTCCCCGCTGCTGTCCATCCTTTGATGATCAGCAACATAAGAAAGTGAGGGACCATTGCCATCTAAGTGGTAAATTTAGGTCTGCCTTATGCAGTAAATGTAATATGAAACTTAGGCTCAAACGGCGAACGCTCCCCGTCATCTTCCATAACTTTAAATGTTATGATGCTCACATCATCATTCGCCATGGATTCGGTGAACTGAAATCCTGGTCATCCAAAGTGATTGCACAAAGTAAGCAAAAATTTATCTGCATCACTGCTAAAGTCCAAGTCGATAAGACGAAGGAGGGGAAGCCTGTCCTCTATGACATAAAGTTTCTAGATAGTTTTCAATTTATGTCTTCTTCTTTAGCCGCGTTGGCCAATAATTTAGAAACACTTCCCCTCACTCAACATCTAAAGAAAGACTATCCCAACATAAGTGACAGTCTCATGCGACGGAAAGGGGTGTGTTCCTTATAGTTATTTTAGTTCAATGGACACATTGAAAGAAACTTCCGTTCCGTCCATCGATAAATTTGAAAATGATTTGACGGGTGAGGACTGTTCGCTGGATGATTATAGGCATGCAGAGCAAGCATGGTTAGAATTTAGGTGTGGCACTTTTGGTGACTACATGCTTGCTTACTTAAAATTAGACGTCTATCTGTTGGCTGACGTGTTTGAGACTTTTAGGAGTCACATTAGAACAGGACGCCTTAGACCCCGTCCATTTTGTTAGTCTGCCGGGTCTGTCCTATCAGTCAGCCTTCAAGATGACGAAAGAGAGAATACATTTACTGCAAGATGCAGAAATGTACACGTTATTTGAACGTGGTATTAGGGGTGGCTTAACATTTTTTAACAAACATGTTGTCAACAGCACCCAAGACATAGGATAGGATCGACCACGCATTTAATGTACATAGACCAAAATAACTTATATGGGAGTGCATTATCCAAGCCTTTGCCACAGTCTGACTTCCAATGGGTACAGCCCCATGACATTGAACACTTCTCCAATCGAGCACACATTATGGGACTGGGAGATGAGGCCGACATAGGTTATTTATTTGAAGTCGACCTCATGTATCCAGAATATATTAAGAATAGAGCAGTTGATTTTCCTCTTGCACCCGAATCTGGCATGGTCAATCCAGATATGTTCTCTCCCTTTATGGAAGAACACAATAAGCAACATGAGGCTGAAAATGACTTAAAATATAAGCCCACTAGGATGTTGTTGCTCACCCAATTGAACAAGCAGCGTTATATCGTGCACTATTTCATCCTCAAATTCTATCTAGGCATGGGGATGCAACTTGACAAAGGCCATCGCGCTATCCAGTTCAGGCAGAAGCCCTTTCTAAAACCGTATATAGAATTTAATAGTAAGAAACGGGCTGAATCCAAGAATCCTTTCGAAAAGGACTTCTTTAAATTTAAGAATAATGCCCTCTTTGGTAAAACCATGGAGGATGTAAGAAAGCGCATGGACTATCGCATCGTGACTGATCCGGAAACGAGTATCAAGTTATGTCGCTCGCCGTTGTTTTGTCACCATGATGTCATTTCCGAAGACATTACTGGTTTTAAAATGTTAAAATCTAAAGTAGAACTTTGCAAGCCCATTTATGTCGGTCAAACTGTCTTAGATCACTCCAAGTTAGAAATGTACAAGTTGTTTTACCACACCTTTAAAACTTGTCCATTGATCCAACATGTGGAATTAGTAGGAGGCGATACAGACAGCTTCTTCCTAGCTTTGACAACTACTAGCCAAGTCAAGCAGGAAGACATTTTAAAATGTTTAGCACCCAAGTTTGATGGTTCCAACTATCCCACTGACCATCCGCTTTACTGTACCTCAAATAAAGCGAAGCTTGGCTGCTTCAAGGATGAGTGTGCCGGCAAACAGATAGAGGAGATGATCTTGCTTCGCCCCAAGATGTACTCCATGAAGGTAAAATCCTCAGAGCTTTCTATTAAACGGGCGAAAGGCATCTTGAAGTCAATCGTTAGAAAAATGACACATAGGGACTATCAAGATGCCTTACATTCGCTTAATATTAAAAAAGTAGAAATGGCCATTTTAAGATCACAGTCGTATCAAGTCAGAACAACGACGCTTAGGAAACGAGGTCTCTCAGGTTGTGAAGACAAGCGATGCTGGATGAGTCCTAACCACTCATTACCGTCCGGACATCCAGACACTCATCTACCTCCACCCAAGAGACAGAAACTTTCTCTTCCTCCGTCCGGCGATGTATGATGATGAATGCCTCCTCTCTGTTGTGGTTGATGTTTTGCTTTTTCACTCCATGGCGTTTTCTATGGGGTGTTGTGAGTGAGTCTCTTGTAACATGCGTCCAACTCCTGATCACAGTATATGATCGATGGGGTATCCAGTGCTTTTGCTGACTTTGTTTTGTCCCTGTACAGTTTCCGACACATCAGTGACTTTGTTTTCTCCCTGCACATCAGTGACTTTTTTTTTCTCCCATCACATGAGTGACTTTGTTCTCTCCGTGTATAGTATTAACTATGTGTGACTGTGATGAAATGTCTTTCATTCAGTAACATGTCATGTACAGACTGTCTCGTTTTTCTTTTGACATAAAGATGGGATTCTCACTCAATAGACGGAAGTAAAAGATTTGATCATTTTGTAAGATGGGTAGGGTTAGAAATAAAGTTGATGATTGTAAAGTTAGAAATAAAGTTATGACCATGTCGCTGTTTGTAAGATAGGTGAAATATAAATGGTCAGAATCACTTCACTGTTTGTTAAGTTAGAAATGAAGTTGACGTTTGCAAAGTTTGAAATAAAGTTGTTGTTTGTAAAGTTTGCAAGATAGGTGAAGTATAAAATGAAGTCATAAGTATCTCACTGTTTGCAAGATAGGTAAAGTATAAAATAAAGTCAAAAGCATGTTAGAGTTTGTAAGTTATCATCCATGTTACAACGAATGTAACATCATGACAATTTCTTCAGCTTAGGAAACATCAACCACTTTGCTGACTCATATCTATAAATAGCTCTGACTCATGAAGTGGTAAAGTACCAGTCAGTTAGATAAGAATCTAATCAGTCTTGTTCAACCTTTTCTCCGATACGTGTGTGGTCATCATTTCATGTCCATAAATAGCACTGACTCATCATAAAGCGATGAACCTTGTTGATGACCTTTTCACCGACACGTGTGTGGGCGATAGTTCATTGCGATGACGCATTCAAAACAAATCTTGTGATTAACACGATTCTATTAGTAGTGACTCATACAGATAACGCATTAGAGATCTAACAATGTCAGGTACTTTACTGATATCACGTAAACCAGTCATGATACAATGTCCGTTGTGAAACAATGCAATATGCACAGGATGCCACTTCCGAATCAGAGCAGCAGGAAAGAGTTCAGTTTCATAAAATATACAATGATTCCTGGTTTTAATGTTTGTTAGATTCACTAACATCTTCAATTGAACAGAAACTACTATATTCTTCAATGTCAAGGGACTGAGACTAAGATGAGGCATGAGTGTTCGCATTTTCTTGACGACTTCGTAACAAATGGACTGCATCACGAAATGAGAAAGGTTTCCTAGGACTTGGATTTTGCCGCAGCGAAAGATTTGAAGAATTCGACCGCTGCTCATGCGAATGACCGACATTTGTGGATGACCGCGATGATATACTGAATCGGGATGATGGGTATGCAACTGTCCTAAATCGATGTCTTTTCTCAGATTCATTTCGCGCATGGCGTTGATGATGCGGATGGGGAGCATGATTCACAAATGACATGAGGTTTGAGTGAACTTCCCTTTTATACTTTTCCCATGAGGGTTTGGAATCACGATGTAGCAGTGATCATTATGTGGAATCATCTCTTGAATGCGAATAAATACAATGCCGTCTCTCACGTTAATAACACGGCAAGAGTTGGATAGGATAGCGCGATGCAACCTTCGTAGTTGAAGGCGTTCTAGAGTTATCTGAAGTTGACGTTTCGTATCATGAAATGTAACACAGTGACTTTTCCATGATACATAGAGGCATGCTGATAATTACACATGATTCAAACCTGAGTGAAGAATGGCATGCCTAAGAAAGAAGAAGAGTGTCATGTTCATGTGTGGCATGGTGAGTGTACATTTTCTTTCTTGATACGGTGGCCGTAAGGCCGTGGTCTCATATAGACCGATGGTGCGTTCTCAGTGTGTGGAGAGTGCTACTGTAGTTGATCATCATCAACATGTCCTCATGTTGTGACACGCCACTTTTCTCGAACAAAGACGCATTCTTTTATCTAACAAAGCGCAGTGACTCATGTTGCTCTATAGACCATTACAAAATACTTAGTTAAAAGAAATCGTCATTGCAGCTACACAACAGGTCGACCATCAAACAAAGTCGTGGATGTAAACACAATCAGTTGAATCATGACATGTTTGACAACGTACGCATTTCCGTCCATCGTCTCTACTATTCTCTCCATAATTTTCTCCATGTGACGACCATAAAATTGATCACTAAGAGTAATTTATTCTGTGCAATAGGATCCAAAACGAAGTGGTTTTAGCAAATTTTTCAACTCTATATAAGCAACGAGTCTACCCTTTACATCTTGAGGTTGTAAACTCTCCATCAATCTTTTGAAGAGAGGAAGGCTTTCAGTTAGCACTACTTTTATATCATTCATCTTCATTTTAAATGTAGGTTTCCAATCTTGTAGAAATCCATCAAATCCTTGTTGATCAAGTGTCAAATGACACATGTGGTTACTTAGTGTACGATGCGCCATCATAAACGTTGTGACCATAGATTTCATATTGCTTCAATGACTTCCACTATGAATAAAACAGAAATAACAACCATGTTCCACTGTAAGTTTATTCAACATCAGTCAAAATTTACAAGTACAGAATACACTTCATAAAATGATCATCAGTCATTCACAAGGAGTACAAACATGTTTTACATAGACCCATGCTGTTGACAATAATATAGATACAGTTCATAAACGTCATGTAGACTAAAATGCCAGCGTGAAGAGAGTTTTGCAATGTAGATGGCTTTATTTCTAGTATTGCAATGGGATGGTGGTCTGTAAAGGTGATGTCTCTCACCGAAACATACAGTCATGTCAAAAATCATTTCATCTCTAAACTTCTTTTGATCACAATGCGTATGATAGTCTTGTCTTACATGATCTACCCAACATGGTAAATATAAATTATCAATGTGCAACTGAAGTGTTGCTGCTTCTCGTTCAGAATCATTTCCTAATATTTTAACAATATGAAAACCTGACAGCCACCGTTTGAAATCACTTATCAAATACGTTTCATTTACAAATCCAATATGAATCAAAATAGAAGGATCAGGTCCATGCACATGACGCCGTGACCATTCGTCTTTGTGTGGAGGACAGTAGGCATATCTATGATATACACTAACAACAGTTTGATCGCTTTCCCTGATTGCAATAGCACTCAATTCCTGCATGGGTGTTCCCTCACTGTCTATGAAGATGACAACCTACAATATCAAAAAGACTTAATTACAAGATAATACATTGAGCAGGAACTTTACAAGGATGTCTGTCCTTTACAAAACAAAAGATACATACAACATGATTACAGTGTTTTAATTGAACATAACGCGCAAGACCGCGTTTTCCACATTCACTACATACTAACTGATTACAATACTTAAAATTTCTCTTTGGTGGTAACACCATCTTTCTTTGATGCGCGACGACGTTTAGGTTTGGTGACAGGTTCTTGACACTCTTTGACACAAGAATCAATGACTTTCTCAATGTGATCATGACCTGTTAACTCAGGTTGATGATGAAGAGCAAATTGAGAGAAATCAAATTACCGTCAGATTGATGAAGTCCCACATAAACAGCAGGCACCTCAATATGATAGGAATAAAAGCCTGCACCTAGCGATGACAATTCTGTTTCAACTGACTGTTTAACTGTCACTCCTGAAGTGACTTTACAATACTTGCTTTGCAAAATATAGCAACGAGTGCCGCAAAACAAAGGTTTATAATAAGAAGTTTTCTTTTCTGGCCACAACTGTAATAGTTCAGTGGGAATAAGAGCCTTTTGTCTCACAACGTCTTCTAAAATGTCAAGCTGCTGACGCAACCAATTATCAATTAGGATACTCAGGTTTTGACCGCAACGATTTACTTGCGTATCCACTTTCGGTAAGTATACCGCCGGCGTTTGAAGACAGAGTCGAACACCGTTGTAGCGCACTTGTTGTTTGCAGGTAGGATATCCGTAAATTACCTTTTCAATTTTCGGATTCCACAGCTCGAGATGTTGTGGATTCAGTGATGCAGCAGTTGGAGTAGGATTCATGGTCATGGCAGTCTGTAACGAAAGAATACCACTAAGTACATTCATGATCATCAGAGAAAGAAAATCCTTAGCTTTGCAGTGACATATGAGGTGGCCCTTAAGAGGACCTTCTGGGGCGTTCACATGATCTAAAGCATATCACCAAAGTCCAAGTCTTCGTCATCGTCCAGTAAATTAAATGTCTTAGGCTTAGACCCGAATTAAGTTTCAATTCCCTAAAAGACTCAAAGGTAAAGCGTCTAGGTGGTGGAGGTGGTGGTGATGGTTCAACAAAATAAGCTTGTACAATCATGGGCCACACACTCTCCTGCGTCTCTCTTCTAAAATGTTGGTAAGGTTTAGGCCACACTGTCATGACACTCACTTGTAAATTTGCAAACAGGAATGATCAAACAAAGTTGAGAGGGGAGAATGGCTTGAGCAAGTCACACACGCTTTTCAAGTCAAGAGAATGAAATGAAGATAAAATGGGGAGACGTCTGCTTTTATAGTCTCCTGTGAATCCACATTTGACACTATGAGAGCCAATCAGAGACCTCCGTTTCTCCCCTGACTTCGTTGCGGCAGGGAAAAGGAGGCACGCGGACGACTGACTCATGATTGCTTTTCCCAAATCTTTTAGTCAAATCTAGTTTAGCACATTGAGTTGAATATGAATGTGTTATATGCGACATAAGAGCAAGTTGGATCCATGCTCTTGAAATGAATCTAGTCGAGATGCAATTTTCGCCATGTGTCGCTGATAGAAATCTTTGGGATCATGTATCGTCTCTGCAGAATAGGATGCAAAGTGAAACACTACACGTTCACCTGCATGTTCATCAGTCACTTTCTCAAATTCAATCTCTGCAACTAATCGACCTTTCACATCTTTATTCATCAAACTGTCCATGAGCAGTTGGAAAACAAAGTAACCTTTAGCGATAGCAAATTCTACGTCTGCTTTTTCATGATGAAATGAGATGATGTAGTTCCTAATCACACCACGAAGACTTTGTCGATGAAAACGTAGTGAACAAAATTCATTCGTAAACTCTACTGCATCTGTCATCTTTCTTGCTATCACTTCGGAGACATAGCATGAATGAAATTCAGGTGTTAAATGTCACGCTGATTCCAAATCTGGTCTCTGTTTTCCCGTCCGAGGCTTGGTTCACCCGCTAGAGCCGTTTTCGCAAAAATTCTAACTCTGTCGTCTTTCATCAATGTCCAACATTTTCAATGGCGTCTCAAATATAAACGAAGGCAGATATGAACAGGCCGTGTCTTCCACTGATTTTGTCTCACTCTTAGCTCTCAAACGAACTATTTCACGACTTTCTCCGATCAATAGAACCAAAGTTGGAAGTCTCGTCCAGAGGGGGGGGCGATTTTTCACTGAAACTTCACCGACCCAACTTTTGACGACAAACACGATGGGATGGTTTTCTCGGAGCTCAATTCTAACATTTTGAAATTTTTTTTTCACTAAAAAAAATCCTAAGTGTCGAGGCCCAAGGTGACGAAAATTTTCGAAAAAATTTTTTGTGCGAATTTCAACCTGAAGCCTTGATAGAAGTTTGTTTCACATGATTCTGAACAACTTTGGTCTTTTCGACCAACTTGGTCGGTTGAGTCGTCGGTGGGGGGGGGCGGAACAGTTTCCTCCTCTCGGACCCATCCCTCCATCACATCCTTGGCGACCTCCCTCACCTCTCTTCCTGCCGTCCAGAGGGGGGGGGCTGAGTCAGCATGATGAATCATCGTTGCACATTTTGCGCCTCTGTCTGGGTCGGTATTACTACTCGTCAACACCAATGCTGTGATCAAGAGATAAACCCGACCTATTGATATTTGTATAAGTTCGTAAACCCGGAGAAAGATTGATAATACAATGTAGGCTGATCACCGATTGCTAAAGCAAAAATACAGAATCCTAGTCATTTAGGGCCCATGTTCTTATGTTATTTTAACTACAAGCTTGCAATCAAAACCAAGAAAATGTCATGATTCTAGTACATAGGAGCCATGCATTACATAAATATGCTTGGTTTCATCTGAGATGCTGCAGAATTGTCTTGGGAGTGGCATGTGGATTGTTTGAGAATGTCAAAAACACCAGTTCATGATGTTATTTCAACCACGGCGAGGTGCAGCTGCAGCGTGTGTGAAGAGTGAAAAGACTGCAACTTTTCTGAAATCACCAGAAATATCGATGGTTTTACAAGAAATTGTAATAGTTGTATTTAAATAGCAATAACTCAAAATTGGACATATTTCATTCACGTGATCATTATGTTATTTTTATCCTGCAAAGACATACAACCATAAACTTTTTATCATTGGATGGAGAATAGTTCACAAGGAAATATTAACGCTTTTACAGAAAATGCTGACACAATGTCGGAAACTACAGATTTATATATTTTGTGACGCAATGTTTCTGTCACAAATTTCTTCTAAATTAATGATGGATTTTGCTTTAATACTGCAATCATTTCTAAACGTACCAGCTGGATGTGGAATTTTGTGGTCTGTCGCTATTAACGAAGCGATCAGCCTATCTACGCACATGGCATGTGTCAATGCACCAGGGAAAGTAAATAGTTTATATTTCATTGCAATGAATGTTCAGTCTTATATAATGCGTGTATATTTTTTGAAATGAAAATCGTCGACATTCAGTAACATAAAAACATCTAAGGAAGTTAGATCAGTGGAATCGGCTTGCAGACTTGTTGGTTAAGTTAGGAACAACCCAATATAGATAAGTAAAAGAAATTGAAGGGCACTGTGTGTAGGGCACTGTTTAGAAGTGAATAAGTAGATGTTGCTGGAATGGCTATGGCTTCTACATAGGTTGAGGCGGCAAATATTTGGTCTCGCATATATTACACCGGCTGAGCTGATGTAGCATTCTTCCACTTTTGCTGCCTTGTCTTTAGCTGCTCAGAAAATTCTGACTCCAAATCACTCAATGAAATAAGAAATGTGCGCCTGAATGTCTGTCTTGATTTGTTTATTTGTCTTGCTTCGGCCACATACATTGAACTCGGACTTTTGATTGGACATGAATGATATAGAATTATATGTGTGAGTGGGCAGTGAATGCCAATGCAACTATCGCTTGCATTAATCTAAGTCATAAATATCTTCAGAGTGTTCAAATTGTCACGATTCCATCAAATTTTAGGAAATCCAATCCACATATCAGACTCTTTTTGCATGCATCAGATATTGTGATCGACTTCTACCAGCATGACAACAAGATCATTAGATTACAAGAACATCTCCCCAATAACTTCGCAAGCCGGGTCGACCAGAGAAATTCGACTTGTGCCTCGAAACGATCCTCAGATACATGGCTACTAAGACATAAACGAACAATCAGGCATAATGATTGCAACAATCCTCGAAGCTTAGTTTGTCAATACAATGTGCGAAGAGGCTTCGGGTTCTCTTTTGAAATAATATCTCTGGGGATGGATTTCAGCGATGGAGCTGCGAGTATATTAAACACTTCTAAAGTCATTCTTGCATTTTTGGAATGTTTAGGGAAATCGGTGACAAAGTAAAATGTTATAACATGATGGTGTACATATCAGCGATGAAACTGGCTCAAAGGCATAGTTGGGTGACTCACTCAATGACTCGGGAACTTTTTGGGTTCTAATGCTTTTGTATTCATAGAGCAAGCTTTTAAGAGAATGATTTTCCAACATTTGGTACTTTAAAATTGAAATTTTACAGATGAAGCTCTTATTTGCTGTATCACAGGAATTTTATGTGCATTTGATCGAGTTTGACGATTCGTGCTATCAGTATTTAAAATTTTTTCGCGTTTCCGCGAAAACGGTATAGTGGCGAAAAATGAAGGGGAGGAACAATGCGAAAGCACTTCCGCAAAATTTGGATAGTTGAATTTTATGTGCAACTTATCACTTAGAGTTTAATTACTTCAACACGAGTAGAGCAATCTGATTTCATTCAGATGCCATACATATATAGAAACTGACTGAGTCTTATTGATGTGTTTGCATGCTTTTCAGGATATATTTCTAAAAGTATGATGCCAAAGGCCAGCTTCATTACAAAGTTACATCATTGGTCGTCCAGCCTGCTAGCAATTGACGAAAATCATTTAAAAAAATTCCGCTCTCAAAAGTATGGCAATTTTTATTTCAAAAGAGTGACTATACATGCATGTTCAAAATTGTAATTCTTTTGTACGTGTATGTTTAGGCTCATTTGTCGTTTAGATAATTCAAATGTATGTAGTCCTATTTCTACGATGGGGCACTAGTAGTGAAAACTGTGCCCTACTTGCGAGGGATAGGTACATGGATAGGTACATGTAAAATTTAGTGTTATCAATAGGTACATGTAAAATTTAGTGTTATCAATAGGTACATGTAAAATTTAGTGTTATCAATAGGTACATGGATAGGTACATGTATAATTCAGTGTTATGAATAGGAACAAGTATGAGATCTGTTTTACTGGATAGGTACATGTGTTTGGTACACTCGGTTGAGTACACTGTGTTTCGGAACGTCTATGATCGAACTTGTGCGGTTTGGTTCTGAGCACTTGGGTACGTACCGATAGACGTCCGTTGTTTGATTTTGAATGGGTTTGCTCAATTGCGACTATTGTGACTATTGAAACCATTGTAATCAAGATGACACATTGATTTTCCTTTTACGTAGACAAACTAAGCTATAAATATGAGATAGTTGTTTGATGACATACATAATGATGACTAGTATCCCAACGTCGTGGGTTGTCGCAAGAGACCTTGGATATTCATTCAAAGCTATAGAAACTGTAACAAATCTCAGTGAAAATATCAACGCTGGTGATTTAGTTGATCGACTAATGGATCTAGATGAGCATGCAATGAATCACAATTTGGATCGTAGGTGGATAGAGGATTTCTCCATGCTACACTGCAATGATAGTGAAATTAGGAGGATCAAATTGGAACGATATGGAAAGAAAGAGACATCTGACAGTGTTTTAATAAAAAGTTCTCCCAATAAAAGTGACTTCAGAAGGAAATTAGAAGAAGAGACATTTAAATTATTATGTGAACGGAACTGCGTTAAATGTTTTAAACAGGAACGATCCCTTCTCTTTTTACCATGTTCTCATAGCGTTATGTGTTCTACATGTTATGTAACCTTTGAAACTTCATCTTGTCCCCTTTGTGATGAAGAAATATCTTCAACAGTCACTGTATATCGTGCATGATGAGTCATCATGCAGGTCTGTGATTGGTCACTATTGTGTCTTTGTGTGACTTTTCTATATAAGGAGGACATTGTACCGTTCTATTTCAAGCATAATTTGAGGCTAATACAATGTCAATCAGCATGTCGTTCACTACCAACATTCCCATTTCAATAATTTACCGAAGTCAACTCTTCACCGGCAATATATTTTATTCTGCCGTAAATATAACTGGCTATAAAGCGGATTTGGTGGATCTGATGGAGGAAATAGTTAAGTATTTCCGCTGCGGAGAGGACGTTGTGGTGCAGAGAATGCTAATGAGAGTCGTGAACAACGCTCTTACACGAGTTGCAAGATTCTGGCTCAATGAAGTATTTCGCCCACTAGCTCAAACGGAGATTGTACCGGAATACTCTCGCTGTTGGTGCAGCAGTATCCAACGGAAACTCAACACATGTCTCCATGACATTATCACCTCCAGCTACTATGACGAGAAGGGTGACAAATGTAAATTGGACCTATTCAGTGGACTGCCATCAGTAAGTATCAATGTGGCTGCTCAAGGACATTATGTGGTAATCAGTTTGCGGGCATACTATGCCAATATTTTAAAGACTTTCAATTCAAAGCCCTGCTGCATGTGCTGTCCTATTTCAAAATATCTAATGAAAGACATTGAGCAGCTCATAACTGCTACAAATCAGACTCTAGCCGATGTGAGTGTATATCAGTTTCCCTCTACAACTTGTTAAGTGTTTTATGTAATTTTATACGTACCAGCAACAAACTCTGTGTGAATGCTTGTAAACTTTTGTGTATAATGTTGTAAGTACTAAGCAAAAATTGTAATTGTATTATCTATTTCCATATTAGAATAAAAATGTCTGTAAAACGGAAGGCATCTTCTCGTCAATCGAAACGGTCTTTCAAACCTTCAAGTCAGTTTAAAAAGGCGTTGCGAAAGTTAAACAGGATACATGATAATAAGAAGAGTGTAAATTGATTCAAAATTCAAGTGATGATTTCATTCGTGATTTAGCTTTTGTAATACACAAATGTCTACCTATTTACAAGCCTCTATTGAATGCTGGCTCTTTGAATAGCATAAAAAAGTTTTCAAATCCAAGGAGCAGTGATAAGAAAAGGCGAAACTTAATTCAGCGCGGTGGTGGTGGGCTTCTAAGTATGTTAAATGATATTGGAAACAGTATTAATGGTGTAATCAATAGTCCGCTTGGAAGGATTGCAGCAACTGCAGCAATGTTAATATAACGTTAGCGAATCATAAAGTGACACGTCATCACTTTGATTGATGAGTCATATATAGGTGTATATAAGGAAGACGCTTTAATGATATTTTACCACTTTCAAGTGACAATTCATTTGCGCTGGTTGAAAGCTCCAAATTAGTACTTGTTGAAACATGACTCAGAAAATGTATACAATCAGAGAGGAAGGTGACGCTTTTGAGCAAGATCTCTTGAAGCTTCGTCCGACACGAAAGGTGCAAGGGATTGGAAATACATTCTACTTTCAAACCTTGAATTATGGTGATGATGGCTTTTATCTTCAAGTTCCATTCTTCCACAGTAATGGTATGTCTACATCAGGGTATAGCAATACGAGACAAATGCGAGTGACTTTTCCAAAATGGCAACAGGTGATTCTTAAAACTATTGACTCTTTCGCGAAAGAATGTGTTGAGCTGCCTGAAAGTGCTCCCACTCATTGGAGAAAGGCATTAGAGGAAGGAGTTGGTTACAAGGAATTGCAGGAATTCGATACACTGTTTTTAAAACTATCGGATCATTTTCAAGCATTCGATCTCTTAACAAACGCGATGGAATGTGAGGATCTCAAACGGGGTCGCTATATGGGCTTAGTGCGCGTTATCGGACTTTATATTGGCTCACACGGTTCGACTGGTAAAGTCGCATCTTTACAAATGAAGGTTCTTCAACTAGTCTATGAACCACTACCAATTGATAAATGTTTAATTAGCATTGATAAGACTGCTTCAAGTGATGGGAAGGAAGAGAGCAAAAAGCGAGGGCGGAAATCTAAAGATGGGAATCCTAAATTGAAGTTGAAGCGCCAAGATGCTAACTTGAAACTTTCTATAATCCTAATTGTGATGAGGAAACACAAATGTTTTAATTTGTAAATGTTTTAATTTGTAAATTTAACTTGAAAGTTTCTATTCTGAATGTAAATAAACGTGATCTGGAACATGTGTCTGTTTTGTTGTTCTAAGCAAAATTAGCGGGATGATGAGTTTAATGTTAATGGAATTATAAGATGACAGATTTTCGTCTATTCACTGATCGCACAATGTGTGTCGCTGGACCAAGTCAGTCCGGTAAAACTGCATTTGTAACTGAATTGCGACAATATAGAAATGAAATGTTTAACAAGGAAATTAAGAGAGTCAAATGGTATTATGGAATATTTCAACCACAACTACATTCTGCACTTCGCCAGAAAGGTTATGAGGTGAAGCAAGGGTTGCCATCAACTGAGGATATCAAAGCAGGTGACTTACTAGTATTAGATGATCTATTACGAGAAAGCAAATCTTCAAAGGATGTAACTGAAATGTTCATTCAAACTGCACATCATAGGGAAGCTTTTATTATCTACATCACCCAAAACATCTTCGATGGAGGGAAAGAGCAAAGAACTAGAAGTTTGAATACACATTATTTGGCAATATTTAAAAATCCAAGAGACAGCAGTCAGATACATCATCTCAGTAGACAGATATTACCTCAACAACCTAAAGTACTTTCAAAAATATATGAAGATGTAACAAAGAAACCACATGGTTATCTATTTATTGATCTAACCCTGGAATGTCCGGAACGACTTCGATTTCGAACAAATATCATACCTAATTCCGCTGAACCAATGACAGTTTTCTCGGTTCACAGTTAGTTTTAAGCAATGTACTTTGTTGCCTTATTATTTTCAAACATGTCGTATTCAAAGATGGTAGTCATTCCTCAAGAGGAGTATGTACAATTGATTACATTACAAAGTGCACAGGAAGTCAAAAATATAGATCAACCTATTACGAATCAACTTAAGGAACTAACACAAAAGGATATGGAAATTCAGAAGATTAAGGATCCCTATCGACGAATGCAGTTAGCAGCTGAAAACATTGATGAGAGGCGACAGATTCGTGACAAGTTGCGACGATTTATAACCTTGTCAACACCTCGACCATATCGTGTGCGCGCTGAGCGATTATTTGACTTCATTGATCCACATGTGAAGTTCAATGAGAGAGGGGAGATAATAGATGAAACAACTGGTGATGTTATTAGAAATAGTCACATAGATGACCTTCTACAATATGCTGTCAGAGATGTAAGGCGAAAACTAGGTGCACCACAAGGGTGGACATATTTTCAGAAAATTTTATCTGATCAAAATGTACCTCACAATATTATTGGAGGACCGACTGTGAATGAATTGGATAAGGGTCACTTACAAGATGGATCAAAGAGTAAAACACCCACGATGGCGGTCAAGCGAGAGCTTGCAGATCCCGATGATCTGCAACCAAAAAGAGCTACTAGGCGCTCAATGCGTGTTGCGAAGGAGTATAGTAAATTTTTTAGCAAATATGAATTAAGTCTTGCCTCACTCATATCATGTCGTTACAAAAATTTTGCTGTTGTTTGAAATCTGCGCTCGAAGGTGAAGCAGAAGAGGGCATAGAGGTTGATATCAATTGTGTTAGCAGTTGCTGTGCGAGTAATACGCGTGCAAATCAGAACAAAGACGATGAGTACAGCAGTGAAACTCAGAAAGATTTATTACGACTTATATCATCCCGCAAGTTTCAATTGTCCGGAGGATCTAGCTCGTGCAGCAGGTGTGGGAATAGAGAAAGTCAAGAAGTGGTTAAGGAGTCAACCGACTTACACTCTTCACAAAAATGCGAGAAAGCGGTTTCCAACAAGAAAATATGTTGTTAACAATATAGATAGTCAATGGCAAGCGGACTTGGCTGACATGCAACAGATATCACAGTACAATGATGGCTATAAATACATCTTAACCGTAATAGATATTTTATCTCGCTATGCTTGGGCACGTGCGCTGAAATCTAAACGAGGACCAGAAGTTGAAGCGGCTTTTCAGAGCATTTTCGATGAGGGGCGTGTTCCGCAAAGAATACAGACCGATCAAGGGAAGGAATTCGAAAACTCTCATGTTCGAAGTCTCCTTAAAAGTCATAATGTGGAATTGTTTAGTGTCAAAAGTGCTTATAAAGCTGCCATGGTTGAGAGGTTCAATCGCACACTGAAGACAAAAATATGGCGCTATTTCACTGCAAAAAATACACATGTTTGGGTAGGTGAGTTGCAGAAATTTGTTAAGAATTACAATGAAAGCTACCATCGAATCATTAAGATGAGACCAGTTGATGTTACCCCAGATAATGCGATGGATGTATGGCTTCGATTGTATGATAAGAAAGCGAAAAACATTTCCAATGAAAAGAAAATTAATGTTGGTGATAGAGTTCGGATTTCAAAGGTTAAGTCTACATTTGAGAAGGGGTATCTACCTAATTGGACAGAAGAAGAGTTTTTTGTGGATGAAGTAAATACAAAATTTAGACCCACCATGTATAAATTAATAGATTACCATGGCAATCCAATTGAAGGAAAATTTTACTCTTATGAATTGCAAGTAGTAGACAGAAGTGAAGAGGTGTATATGATTGATAAAATAATTAGGAGGAAAGGTCATGGCAATCGAAGGAAATATCTAGTTAAATGGAAAGGATATCCTGATTCATTCAATAGCTGGATAACGCACCAGGATCTACAAAATGTGGAGGTGGGAGACACTCGTAACTTTTAAGCTAATATAGCATGTGACTTCTTCCAGATATGAGTTTAACATGTCTACTAACTTCAACATCATTCTTCCAAGCAATAGCAACCCCAAGATATTCCCAAGTAACAAACCATCTCTATACTCTGTTGAATTCGCTAATCCAATTACTCTGCATGGACCCCATGAAGTTGCTCTAACTGAAATTACTTATTACAACGATATCAGTTTGCTAAAGAACAACTATTTTGAATTACATAAAGAAGTGCGAGAGAAGGATGATTGCCTTCGCATATTTCAAAATAGTCTACATGGTACATGGGCTTTTCATCATCTAACTTAGCATCCTTTTTCAACATCTTTACCATCTGTCCAAAACATGATTAAAATTCAAAAGGCATTTGCAACGTCAACTTTTGATTCTAAGGTTCCCACAATGAGCTTACAAGATACAGAAAAGGAAATCGGTAGAATGTTTGAACGAATAAATGGTCTCTTCAAGCTGACTTTGAATAAATTCTACAAACCAGTCATAAAGGGGTCAACAAAATTGATGAAGGAAAGGAAGCATGTTCTTCTTGTATTAGGTAAGGATTTGAGTCATACTTTTGGGTATTCCAGAACAACGTTCTGATCAAGGTATTGGTACAGTGGACGTGGGTGGAATTCGGAGAGGAAAGTCACTGATTTTCAATGTAGAATTGTGCCATTGTATGCATTACAAAAAAGGAGCATCCGAGTAGAAAATCAATTTGAGGTCATTAGAAGTGTTGAAGACTTTGCAAGAAAGTTTCAAGGATCAGTGCCAGAAACGTTAATGACTTGTGAATATAAGAAAGAGAAAGTAACTTTATTTACTGTTGAAACGGAGGCAGAATTTCTTGTTTTTACTAAAAAGACACCATTGGAAAAATCTGAGTCCGCTGTTATTGAATTCGGATCTGAAATGATTGGGATGTTTAAGGGCCTTGAAAGCGCACCTTGGTTGACAGAATTAAATGATACATTCAAGGTTCAATTGCCCTCTTCTAAACTCAAAGCATCAACAAATGCTTCATGGGATATCCACGTATACAGCGAAGACATATTGGGTGATGATTTGTCTACTTCCAGTTAACTTGTAAAAAGAGTTAATTTGAACATTGAAAGCTTGAAAACGCTATCTGAATTGTGTACAAAGTTAAATGAGTTTGGTGTAGATTACCTTGATGCAGATGAATATCACTTTTCTTATGACCCACATAAGAAACGCATGATTCTAAAGGTGGGGAAGAACTCTCTTATCAAGCTGGATAGCGTGTTAACGACCACATTGGGATTCTCGAAATCAACTATTTATGAAGGCACATCAATAGGCGATACAGCCCCATCACTAGAGCGTGATATAAGTAACTTATACGTCTATTGTAACATTATTGAATATACAAGGGTTGGCGACATTGAGGCCCCACTTCTGCGCACATTTCCTCTCTCATCCGTAAGGAAGCAACTAATCAATCGAGAATTTTTTAACACAATGTATCTACCAATCAGCCGAAATTTCATCAATAGAATTGACATATCAATTCATGATGACGCAGGAGAAGTAGTACCGTTCTGTGGTGGTGTTACTGTTTTGACCCTACATATTAGGTCACGAGAATAAGGCTTTACGCTATTGTGACTTCCATAGTTATTCAATAGTCATAATGACAGGCATTTACAGTAGACCATCATATCAGAGCGGTTATCCCGTGTTTGTTGGAGGTAGACGACAAGTTGGAGGAGGCATATTTGGTGCACTGACGTATGGTTCTTCCAACACTCAAAAAGTATGGCGTACCAATCATGAAGCGTGTTGGAAGCAGGGCTTTAGATTTTGGTGCAAATGTTGCAGCTGATGCGCTTCAAGGTGAGGATATCGGTGAATCCATGAAAATGCGCGCGCAGCAATCTGCCATAGACGCATTAGATGATTTAACAAAGACGAGACGTACAGTTCGGAAGAAGCGTAGGAAGTCAAGACAAGTTGGATCCGGTCGAGTTACTAAGCAAAGACGCAGGAAAAGTAAAAAGCCGACTAGAGCAGCACGTTCTAAATCTAGACGTCGAGTGAAAACAAGAAAGCGCAAACAAAATTCCACAGCGACTAGAAACAAGTCAAAACGAAGGAAGACAACATATTTGTAGAGCTAATACGATGCAGAGTATCAATTCGGCTTTGTGTTTCTTCGATTCTCCCCTCATCAGACAGACATCATCTCCTCAACAATTGTAGACATAATCCCCACAACAAATATCGATGGTAACCAACAGCCTATTCAGTTTGATATACCTGCCAATCCTCAAGATTATATTGACTGTCAATCCATTGATTTAGAGTTGTGTATACAAATTAAGAAGACTGATGGTGCAAATATCGATTCATCCAAGGATAAAGTGGGATTAGCAAATCTTCCTATTGCCAGTCTGTTCTCAGATGTGTATCTAATATTGAATGACAAACAGATTGAAGGAGGGGATCGAGCATATCCATATGGAGCATATATACATGCAATGACTCAATTTCAAAAGCAAGCTAAACAGTCACACTTGCAAGTTTCTGGGTGGTATGATGATCAGCAAAGGAAATTTGATGATGTCTCAAATACAGGGTTGAAAAGACGAATGGATTTAACAGCGGATTCAAAGGAATTATACTTGAAAGGACCCGTCTATCTTGATTTCCTTCGTCAATCTAGATATCTGCTATCACAGGTTAAAATGCAAATAAAATTTATTCTTGCAAATCCTGAGTTCGCGTTAATGGCTTTTGGAGCTACAAACTATCAAGTCAACATAAGTAATGCCGTGCTCAATGTAAGGCGAGTAACAATGAACCCGTCAGTCATCAACGAGCATGCGACAGGATTGAGGAAAAACAATGCAATATATCCAGTTAATCACAGTGTGTTGACAAACTTCACAATTGGTGCGGGATCATCCTCACATGCCTACCCAAATCTTTTTCCCAATGCAATGCCAAAGGCGGTGTATATCACATTTGTGGAAAATGAGGCATTCATTGGTGCTTTTGAAAAGAATCCATTCAATTTCCAACACTTTAATGTTAGCAAACTAGCACTCTATCAGGATGGGAAATTTGTATCTTGCAAAGCATATGAGCCTAATTTCAAAGATGGTAAATTCGCACGTGAATATGGTTCTACTTTCACCGCCCTCAACATTTTTAATACAGATGATTCAAATGGAATTACAATGGATATGTACAAGAATGGCTACTTCTTCATTATGTACAACCTCACAGCAGATGCAGATCTAGGTGGTGAAAGCGTAGGAGTTACAAAGCCTGGAAATCTACGACTGGAGGTATCATTTGAGTCACCTTTGAAGAAAACAATTACTTGTCTCATTTATGCTATCTATGATAGCAAAGTTGAGATAACAAGAATGAGAGACGTGACTGTCAGCTATCAGAGATGAGTAACTTAAGCAACATGGAAATCTTGAGGAAAATGAGAAAAGCTCATCCCTACTCCAAGACAATATTTCTCAATGTCTTTTCTAGAGATAATTTGCCTGATTCAATTCCTATCTATCCTTGTTCGCTTATCATCAATACAGATACCAACAATCTTCCCGGAAAACATTGGATTGCTGTATACATCAATCGTTATAAAGTGGCCGAATATTTTGACTCTCTTAATCAACCTCGTTTACATGATATCGCATTATGGATGAACAGGTTCTCCTGGACTGTTGGGAAAGTGACATCGTTCCCACTTCAAAGTAATACATCTCTAATGTGCGGTGGCTATGTACTCTATTTTGTCAATGAGAGACCATTGAAAAATAACTGTAAAAGTGCTTTAGAACTATTTTCAAAAAACTGTGATAAAAATGATGTAATTCTTACTAAATATGTCGAAACAGTTTTGAAATAAAGTTTTATGTTGTATCATTAACTTGCTCTCTTTTTTCCAAAACAAGGGTTTATAAGGAAAACAAAAATATGTTTATATTTCATTATCTATTCACATATATACAAAATCTACAATTTGGTTTTCATGAAACATTTTTTCAAATCACATATGATGGGAGACACATCACTTATGTCTTTAATGCCGGTTATCACAATCTTTCCATTATGGAACACATGAACATGATATGGATGCTAGTTAGTCAATTGAGCTGCTGGAAATAACTCCACTTCATAAGTTAGATTATGTGATGATGTAACTTTACGGAAATCATAGTGATAGTGTAATTCACATAACACGGTCATTGTCTTCACTTTCCAATCAGATAATGAATCACCAAGTAAATGTTCCAAAGTTAAGTGTAGATATGAGAGATCACCCTCCATGACCCTTCCAATACATTGGATTGTTCCATTTGGAAAGAATAGGATAACGAGAGAGATTTATCCTTCCTCTGAATCCTCAATGTTAACATTGAGGGTCTTTCAAGATATAGGCTCGTTGTCGGCCTCAATTTGCGTTTTATCAGTAACCATTGTTTTCGGTTGGGTATATTCCTCTCGATCTCTTGTAGATTGAGTTTTGACTTTGCTTTTGTAGTTAACATCCGATTTACAACTTCCAACCGTTTGATGTCCTCCATCTTTAAAGAATGACGTTATCTGTGGTAGTATCTCCGTTGTAAAGGTTTCCCATGTGACGTCACTGAAACGAAAAAATCGATATTCAACATCTTCACGTTTTGGTGAACAGACGTATAGTTTCACTGATGAATCACACTTTATCCATACCTTGTCATCGAGAGGAATCTTGATCCGAGTCTTATGGTTGTCAATGAGATCCGCAAAGTCTTTCAGTGAAGGCAATGAGTCAATACTAATGCAAACGCCACGATGTTTTCGATCACTATTTGCTATTGAATGACGAAATGCTATTCTTTTAGAATTTGTTGTGAACGTTTTGAACGTCACTAAGTTTCCATGTTCTAATGTAATGAGGCATGTTCCGAAAGCTTTGTTTCAAATTTAAGTTTAATGTTTGCCTAAAGTTTGTTATTTTATTAGCTCAACAAATCAGACTGATGTTGAGTACAAAGTCTTCACAAATCCATTCACATTAGGACTACCTATTTATTAGTAATCATTTCTACATATCGGAAAGATGTAGAAATTCCAATTTTAGTAAGACTACTTATGTATTAGTAAGTGTTGCTACATGTCGGAAGATGCAGCAATCGCAAGATCTATTACAAGTGGAATATTGTATTGTTTTTATTCAGACTTATTCTACATCACCTGTGACAGGAAGGCATCTCCTTCTCTTTGACGGTGGGGGAAGACCTAGGCTGTAGTGTCCATATGGTAATGATAAATTTTTATCCAGCCAACAGCGCTTATCCACCCAAAGTGAAAGACTTCGCTTCCTAAATGATTTTGCGCTAACTATGTGATTTTTTGAATTTAAAATTGTCATATCTTCAGTTGTATCATTCTCACTATAATAGACACTCCTATAGTCATCATGTTTCAATTTTTTAACTGCTGATCTCTGAATTCCTTTTGCACGTTTGATGCTATGATTCGTAGAGTCTAGATATTTCATTGAATACATTTTCGGTTTTAGTAGGATCATTTCCTCAAGCAACTCTCCAGCACACTCATCCTTAAAACAACCTAATCTAGCTTTGTTTGTAGTTGAGTATAGTCGGTGATGACTATCATAGTTTGAAGAGTCAAACTTTTCACCGAAGTATAGAAGTATATCTTCTAGACGGACAGATGGTGATGTGTATAAACATAGGAAGAAACTGTCAGTATCACCTCCACAAAGCCGCGTTCTATTTATCAGCGGACACCCTTTTAGATCATTGTAATATAATTGATACATTTCCAACTTACTATAGTCAAGTACTGCTTGACCAACATATATTAATTTATTTAAAACTATTGAAGGTTTGTACATTTCCATACCAACCAGATCTCCATCAAATATTTTGTGTTGAACATAGAGAGGATGATTTGACAATTTCAATAGTTGTTTCTCATTGTTGACTAGTTTAAATTTTTTCCTTCTCCTTACATTTTCCATTGTTTTACCATATAAAGACTTATTTTTCAATTTGTAGAATGACTTTTCGAAGTCAGTGTTTGATTGAGCCCTCTTTTGAGAGTTCATATCAATGTATGTTTTTAACCAAGGCTTTTGTGTGAATTTTATGCCACTATGGATCTTCTTGATTCTCATGCCCATGGTCAAGTAAGATTTCAAAATTGAGTAGTGGACTACATAATTTTCCCTATCAAATTGATGGAGCAGAAGTTTCTTGATAGAAGAAAAATGTGTATTTGGTCTTACTTTTTCATATAGATTTTTCATATAGTGTGAAAACATTCTCTTTTCAATCATCTGCATTTCTGGAGCTAATGGGAAATCGGCAGTGTCATCATGAATGGCTGCAGGATACTCTAAATCTAAATCAAAAATGTAGCCGATTTCACCATCATCATCTATATTTTGAACATTTTCTTCATTTAAAAAATTATCTAATTCACTTTCATTCAACCATTTGAAATTTGAGTGGGGTAGATTTCTACTGAGTGAAGAACCGTAAAGGTTATTAACATCTAAGTAGGTCAAATGTCGACTTTCATGTGTATTATTTCCTAATTCTTCAATGCGTGCACGCGCTCGGTGAATGTTGGTGAAAGTCATACCCCCTCTAATTCCTCGTTCAAATAGATTGTACATATTTTCATCTTGTATGTAGTGTGGGGGATCATTGGAAGAGAAATTTAGTGCTGAGGTAAAGCTAAGATGTGGGAGACTGACAAAATGTACAGGGTCGACTTCATCCTCACGTTGACTCAATGCTCTAAACACTTCAAATATGTCTGCCAACAATAAAACATCTAACTTCAGATATGCCAGCATGTAATCACCAAATGTGCTACAATTAAATTCAATCCACGCCTTGTTAGCGTGTTCATATTCACTATCGGAACAGTGCTCACGAGTAAGATCATTATAGAATTCAAATTGTGGTGGTAGACAGTCTTCCGTCAACGTGTTTAAGTTTTTGAAGTATGAATATGGAAACACTCCCTTCTGATATAAAACATTATCACTTAATTGTGGAAATTCTACCCTTAATGTCTCTACATGCTCATACGTTTGCAAGCCCTTGGCTAATTCACTCAAGGATGCACTTAGAAATTGATATGAGTCTAAGAATTTTAGTTTAAAGTATACTGTCTTCCCTTTGTATTCATTTACAGGGACACTGGCGGATAAAGTTATATATTTTTCAGCAGTTGCTGCTACAACATCTAATTTCCAAGACTTCATTCTTCCAATCGCTTTATAGCAAACGATGTGGCTATCATAATTTTTAAAATTGTGGAAAAATATGGGGAGCTCCCGTCTGTTAAGTCTTAACCGGAGATTGCATTTCCTACATAATGTTTGCCTATATCGTCCGGTGATATGATCATGATCACGAACTTTTATGACTTCATCGCTGAATTTTGATTTACATTTGTTGCAACATTCTGCATTCTCGTGGCGTGCTTTTTCATCCGCTGACAGTGACATTGGCTGCCTAGTTGTTGCACATTGGTTGTCATATAAGTCTTGGGCTACAGTTTCTAAGTGGTGCAAGAAACTAATAATGCAATTTTCTCCCTCAAAGAGGTAATACTTGTTTTCAAATTTTGATTGAAGGGCATTATGCCAGACATGATAAGCTCCAATAGCCGCAGGTTTATGTATTTTATTATCAATGTAGCACTCTATATCTGCATAAATTACTAAAGGAGGACTTAGTTGATATTCCATGCTACTTGTTAGTACTTTTAGATTCGATGGCATTTTTTCTATTTGTGCTTTTCCTCGAATACAAAACTGGAAATGTCGTTCTAGTGTTGTCTTATATGTGAATGACTGAGTGCATCTTTCGCAGAAGTATTTATGTATTTTTAAAGTTCTCCTATACAATCTTGACAGCTTTGGAATTCCACAGTAGTGTGCTGCTCCATTGTTTAGAATTAGCAAAATATTAACCGTTTGCCTACCAGTAAAGTTACTATTGTAACGAACACCTTTGAGTCCATTTTCATAAAAGTGAATGTTAATTTTAATATCATTATTTTTCTCAAATTTTGGAATATCTTTGATTGATACTGGTGTGGAAATGCCTTCCATATTTAGCTCAGATGTCCACTCACTATATGATTTTACTTCATTCCTTGAATAAGGTACTTCATTATAATGCAATATTGATAAAACTGCATATAGGAAGCAATCATTTGCATTTGAATTAACATTAATGACAGCTTTAGAGTTTTTTAACTTCTTTGGTAGAGGAAATGATTGTCCACCTGACAGTATTGGACTTGTTATTACATTGAACTCTATATTTTGTACATCATCTATAATCCAATTGCTACCCTTTTTTGTGAAGGCTTCAATATGATTTATTAGACTATTTAGATGATCCTGAAACCAAGCATCATAGTCATAAATATAGTTTGAGGATGATGAGGTAAAGTGTGCGAGAAAAGTTTCTTCTTCTTGAGGATTAGAACGGACATAACGAATTTGTGCAATCAGACGACCGCGCAATTGATAGCTCCTTAGTAAGTCAGACACTAAATTCCCTAACATGGAACGCATGCTTTCTAAGAATGATGTTATGTCCACAGTAGGTGTTGTTGGCGTGATATCATACACACGTGCATGACCATTGAGTGCGCTTTCACTGAGACTAACAGTTCCATAGTTATTATGCATATTCATCTCACTATTTGTGTTATGTACATTCATATGCTGTCGAAATCTACTTATAGAGTTATACGTTTTGCCACACCGAGAGCAGTATTGCATAAAGTTTTGTATGTTAGTTGAAGCGCTGGTTGTTGGCTTAGAAGTAGATCTATTTTGATTATTTGAATTTGATTCTATTATGCTATCATTCGGTTTATTATTACATACAAGTTTATGCCTCTTAAGATTATCCATCCTATTCGTCTTATATGGACACTTGCTACATTGATACGTTTTTCCTAACTTACAAAATTTTTCATGTCGTTGCAAATTGCCTATGAGAGTGAACACTTTTCCACACTTGGTACAGACAACCATGATTATTGATGAGGATTGAAATTAGCAAGCCCTTATATACATCTACCATCTAATGACGTCAGCGTCATCACCAGCCAATACCATATGTTCCGATCTGATGCAAAGAGAAAACATAACATGTTTGATAATTTCTTTTTCTAAATGAAAGAAGATAAAAGTTAAAGTTAAAGTTTGGCGTACTTTACAATTCCGCTGTGATTCAGCTTCAAATGACTGCATCCTTTTGCGCAGACGCTGAAGTCGTTCATGTGAGTCAGTCTCACTTTTTTTATTCCACTGTTCATACACTCGATGTGCATTAAAGTTTCCTTTTCGTGGATACGGCTATTTGAAAGCTGAGAGGCCAACAGGAGATTGGATTGTGTGAGGTTCCTCACAGATTCAATTAAGCCTCTGTTCTCCTCCTTCATTTTCTTCTCCCGCTCCCATGCCTGCTGTAGGCGCTCCTGGCAGAGACGCAACTTGGTCTGCATATCCTCTTCTGTCGAGGTTGCGTCCAAGTCAACGTTATAATCCCGCACTGGGAGAGGAGCCGTCACATCCGACGTTGGTAGAGCTACAACGGGGGGAGGTGTTGTGGGAAGTAGTACCGGGGAGGAAGGAGCTGCACCTGGCGTCGGTAATGGGTTCGGAGGAGATACCGGCAAAGGAAGACGTGCAGGGGATGATGGAGCCAAGCAGATCATTGGGGACGGCGGCAGGCGGACACTCCAGCTCGGGGATGCCCGGATGTTGCTGAAGGAGACCTCCTGTGATGCATGCATCACGGAGTCCTGTAAACGAAAAGAAACAATTGTTTATGAACTATTTGCAATTGTTAACATTTATCAAAATTAAAATTAACACTATATAAATTCAATTACATAAATTAAAATTAACTTGTTGACATTTATTAACTCCAAATGTGAATTTCACATACCTTCAGCTCGATTGTACCTCGATTGGATCCACCTTCATCCTCCGAAAGAACCATCGAATCATTCTAGAAGATAAATTGATCTATTGCAGATTAAATTTTTACTCAAGTGGGTTTCTAAATTACAATGGAAAAGTTCTCTGCTGATGCAGTCATCTAAGCATTAAACTTACATTTGCAACCGAATTATCGTCATCGGATGAGGATGTTGGAGACGACGTGGTGGAGACGTCGTCATCAGATGACGAGGAATCGCCCGATGATTCATGGATGGAGTAGGGCCTCTCCTCGTTATCCTCTATAGATGTGGTGGTCGCCGGCGTAGACAGAAAGCTCCGCTGATGTCTTTTCAGGGACAAAGATCGTACAGCCTGCAGCGAAAATGTGATAATGTTTTTATAACTAAATAGATATTAATGAGAATTAATATAGACATAGACTATATACATGTAAAGTTTTTTTCAGGTATTGTTGTCTGATATCGAATCGTAGACCATGAAAATCACACTTACGGGACTTGAGATGGTTTTCTTTTCCGGCGAATTCAACCGAGGTATTGCAGGATACCTTTGGACACTTGGAAACAGCTGAAAATAGAAATTCATGTTCAATTTCACATTAAGAAGTAATAAGCAAATTATTTTCTTACCTTTCGCAAGTTTTCCACCGCATTATTGTCTTCGAAACTGACTTTCAGCGGTCGGGGCACCTCACACTGAAATATTTATGAAATATTGATTTAATTTATGCACACGATTACTAACCTGAGTAAATAGAATCTCACATCTTGAACGACCAGTTTCTTCTGCACCAACACCTTGGCTTTCTTCGGTGGGGGCATCACCATGTCCTGAAATGTGTTAACAACAAATTCATTTTAATCTAAAGGAAGCAGTACTTTTTGTCAACTGTGAGTCAGTTGTCCGTTCAAGTTAGCATTTAGAATTGACTGCACTTACCTCAAAATCACTCAAAGTCTCATCAATAAATTCTCGAGACTTGGGGACTTTCTTAGGTGCTCGGGACTTGGGGGCTTTCTTTATCTCAGGCTCGTCCACTTGTGAGAGCACGCCTTCAGTCGGCCTTTCCTTGTTAAAAAGCCTCTCCAATTTCTTTTTCTCTGCCTTGGAGGTAAGGTTGATGCCTTTCCGGCCATTCTGTTGGGCACAGGGCGTGTGTTTGGCAATGAAGGCTTTTGCTGAGTCGCTGTTGACCTTGTCGTTGCTCCTCTCATATGTCTTGCAGGTTAAGCAATAGAGGTACGTGAAATCCTCTTTGAATATGCAGTCTTTGTGGCCACTCTTGTTGGCATGACGAACAGGCAGATGGCATGTTTCACAGTAGTGAAAGATCAGCCGTTGTCGCGCAATACTTTCTTGTCGGACCATTTCTATATAGGAAAAAAATTGATTATAATTTAATCTCTTGTTAAACGAGAACGCATTTACATACCATCAACAAAGCTCTATTAAGTGCTACTTTCATATTGGAGAAATCTGAGAAAGAAATAAAATTTGAAGTTGAAATTGAAACCGAAAGTCGAAAATTAGATATTTATTCGAAAAGGGTTAGCTCATAAGAAGAGTTGAAATTTGGAAACAGCTGATTTACTATTATTTAATTTCGAAATTAATTTAATGAAATGAAAGTGAAATTTCGAAAATTTCAACCAATCCTCAATTTGTTTAATTAAACAAGCTTGAATTTTATACATCTGTTAGCAGATAACAGACTGAATATTTAAAATGGATGAAGGCTTTATTTAGGTATCTTTTTATTTATTTACAAACTGTTAAAATCTTGTTGATTCAAATACACTTACATTTAAACTGATATATTCATGTCTCTCGCTCAGTGACTTAATATAGGATGAAAAATTAAAATAAAAAAACATGGTTAATAATATAACATAAAGTGTTCCTATCCTAAAAACCCAAGCTTCTATATTTAAAGCTATTTGGTTATAAAAACTTAATAATGTTCCTACTCCCGAATATCCTATAAAGTAGCAGAACATGACAATGAAACTCACTTTAGAATTGTAATAAGAACCGGAGAACGGAGGAACGAAGAACGACGTCTGTTATGGACACTAAATAATTTGAAAATGAGTGAAAATTCGTTGTGTGCAACTTCTTTATATATGAAATTGACAAAGCAACTATGAACAAAGACCTTATGACATCACATCTTGGAATTGGTACGGTTAAACAAAATTGATAACTCAAACAAGAATTGGAACAGCTGGTTTATTTTTAACCTTAGAAATGGAAGTGCCATCATATGTGTTGAAAGATTTCTACATGTAAACAGTAGAGTGAATTCAAAGTAATATGAACTGATGGACTGATGTATTATTTGATATACATGTTATTATTAATAGTCATATAATGATTCATATTTGAAGTTATAAAACGTGTGGTTTGAATAGAACATTAAAATTTGAATTAAGCGCTAAATTTCGAAAATTCAAATTTCGCGCCAAAATTCGAATAATCAAATTTAAAGATTTTTTTCGAAAATTTGAATTTCGCGCCAAAATTCAAATAATCAAATTAAAATACTAGGTTAGGGTTAAGGGTTAGGGTTAGGGTTAGGGTTAAGGTTAGGGTTAAGGTTAGGGTTAGGGTTAGGGTTAGGGTTAGGGTTAGGGTTAAGGTTAGGGTTAAGGTTAGGGTTAGGGTTAGGGTTAGGGTTAAGGTTAGGGTTAGGGAAGCAAGAAGAGTATCTATGGCACCCGGAACCCATGGGTAAATAAATTTTCGAGTGCGCTAAGCGCACTCGAAAATTTATTTACCCTATAATCCGAAAAATTTCGAGGGCGCCAAGCGCCCGAGAAATTTTGAGGCCCCCCCCCGCCGTGTATGAAGGTCAAAGGTAAAGGTCAGGTCTAAGGTCAAGGTCAAGTGTAGAGGTTTGTATATTATGGTCATTTTTGGTTGTAAAACTTTAACTTTGAAAATTTGTAAACTTAGGTCATTTTTGTAAAAAAACTTGGAATTTTTCAAGTTGCATACAGATGCATACAACTAGGATTTTTTCATCAAATGGGTACATACAATATATCATTCGAATGCTCTTTTCATGCTGATTCTAATGGTGTATTGTATGACACATGTATGACATATAACTAGAGAGCTACATGTCTTTAAAGAATGGGCTAAAAACTTAGTGAATTTAAAAATCTAACATTTGTCTGCTTGCATACAGTTGCATACAACTAGGATTTTCCCATCGAATAGGTACATACCTTATATCATTCTAAAGGTCTTTTCATTCTCATTCTTATGGTGTCGTGTATGACACATGTATGATATCATCCTGGACTGCTACAAGCATTTTAAAATTAACAACATAACTGTTTCTTTAAAAGTTATATGTTCCTATTTATTTCAAGTTGAAGTCTTCACACTTGATTTTTTGTTTCAATTCAGTTATTGAACATCATTAATTGTAGATAGTTATTCCCCTTTCCCATTCAGACCTTAATTGAAGACCGATTTGTGAAATGATAAAACAAGTCTTTTCATATATACAAATAAATATTAAATAAAGAGATTAAGAAAAACACACTAAATGTCATCAAGGTAAGGAAAGGGTACAAGATTTTTCAAGTCCACTTGCACATGGATCCTGGTCTTCTTGGGCGCACAGGGACAGCGACGTGGTGTGTCAAGGTCGATGACCGAAAATTCGAGAGCGGTTGTGAGGTTCCGCTCGTTCGGCTCCATCCTCATGAACACCCGTTTGGTGTGATACTTTTTCGGGGCGTTCTTGACTTTGACCGTGACCCGTCCATAAAGTGGCGTTCGCATGGACTTCTTATTCATGTGACGCATCGTCTCAATTGATACGTCACTATCCTCATCACTCGAGTAGTCGGGCGATGCAGGGGCTTGGGTGAACACCACCGGCTCGTTTGGTGTTGTCGATCGCTCCATCGGAGATTGGGGAGGTGTACTGGTACGTTCCACTGGCGAAGTGGTACGATCAGCAGTACCGTTCTCAACTGCGGCTTTCTGTTTGCGATCCATTATGACTTGTAGATTTAAAATAATTGTAACTTGTAAACGTGAGGATTAGAACCTTTGATAAGAATTGGTACAAACCTCGGACTTATATACTTTTTAAACAAAGGAAATCCTAACAGCCAATCAGAGAGGTACCGAACTTCCCTAAAGAATATATAACTATATAAAGGATGACATTGTTCCAAACTGTTAAGTACTTATCCTCAACGTTCCATAACAAGAAGCATGTCCTCAAAACCACTATTTTATTTTCAAAATGACAGCCAAGTCATTATGGGAGGTCAGTTGGACATGACCATGCATCTGTCTTGCGGCTGCAAAGTGGCCCTGTGGAAGACCTTGACTGTCTCTGCACTTCAAAGGCGGAATGGACTACCGGTGAAGTGTCCGGTACACGAATGTGACCATGACTTTAGTAAAAATCCGACATTCCATGAGTGGTGTGATGACTTCTTGAAGATCATGGAGTCGCCTGAGGGACGTGATTTGCACCCGTCATTTATTTTTCACGCTTAAATTAAACTTACATTGTAAATCTCTTGTCTTTTCATTTTAAACATAGTTCTGGAATTGGTTTTCTTATTGGGGAGCAACTAAATCATAACTGCACAGTAAAGTTTCACATCTAAATAGTGCTACATTAAAAATAATTGTCACAATAGTCGCAATTGAGCAAACCCATTCAAAATCAAACAACGGACGTCTATCGGTACGTACCCAAGTGCTCAGAACCAAACCACACAAGTTCGATCATAGACGTTCCCAAACACAGTGTACCAAACACATGTACCTATCCAGTAAAACAGATCTCATACAAGTTCTTATTCATAACACTGAATTATACATGTACCTATCCATGTGCCTATCGATAACTAAAGTATACATGTACCTATCCATGTACCTATCCATGTTCCTATTGACAACACTAAACTTTACATGTACCTATCCATGTACCTATTGATAACACTAAACTTTACATGTACCTATCCATGTACCTATCCGTGGCAAGTAGGGCACAGTTTTCACTACTTGTATCTGACCACTTCTTCACTTTTTTCGCTATTCTTTTCACGCTTTATTAGATTGTACGCTTCTTCTAGTGTATCGATCTTTCGATGCCTCAACGCCTTCCTCACATCCTCCTTGAAAATACCATCACAAAACGCTTCAATCATCCGTTCTTCTCTTTCCTTCGGGTCTAGGTCCTTCAATAATCTGTATCCTTCTCTTCTGATCTCTGATAAAAAGTCTCTGATCGATTGGTTACTCTACTGCTTGTGTGAAAACAACTTGACATATGGTGATATCTCAGATTCTGTCGGTAGGTATAACTATCAGTTTTTTTGACAGCCATTCATAATCGTTTTGATAGCTTTGGAATTCCAATGATCCACAGAACTCCATCTGCATATCTTCTGTGATGGAATTGAGAAGTACCGTCGTTTTAGTTTCATCATCGACTATTCCGCATGTTTTGAAGTATTTCTCCATTTTGTCTAGATGAACTTTGACATCATCTCCAACATCACATTGTCGTGGTGGTAATCCTATCGCATCCCTGTATAGTAGCCGTTGAAATAGGGATTCCAATAGCTTTGTCTGTTGCTCGACGACGCCAGTTGAGGTATTAGTAGAACTCGTCATTGTAACGTATTGCACCAAGTATATTTACCAAATTGCAATATACAAGCAGGGACAAATCCATATACAACAACAGTCCGATTACTAATCAACCACTATCTCGATAACACTAAACCATGCTATAATGAAGTCATGGCAATAGAATTAAACTTGAATGATATGTAACGTAGTTATCTAATAGTACAGTGATGATCTATGATTTCCTTATACAACATATAACTTGTAACGTAGATATCTTACAATGCACACTGTACCATTGATGCCATTGACCATTATACAACAATTTCCAATGCCACATTCGATGTCTATGGCATAATAGATGATCATAATATGTTTCATGGACTCACATTTATCAAACAATGTACTCACATTGGAAGTTTATCTGTTTCGTCAAAAGTTACATGCATCATACAAAATATCTGCAAGAAGTTTCGGACCATTTTCGGACCTCCGAAAAAATACTTTTCAAAATTCAACGGGACAAATCCAACGATTTCAGTGAAGATTTTGAAAGTGAGTCATACTTAATGTCACAAAATCTTAGATCGGGCGGCTTAGCTTTAAAGCAGATCACATGAAAAAAGATCCCTTTGCATGCTTCACATTCAATTTTGTAGGTTATCACATTTTGCATCACATTTTCCTTTGCCATTACTTTTGCATACTAGGCATTCGTCTGTGTACTTCTTCTTCTCAAACGGATTTGATCTTTGTAGTTTTGATCTCATGGTATCTTTTGATGTTACCATAACTTTGATTTTGAATCCAATTTTCTTTATTTCTCTTTCCAACTTTTTCTTCAATGAATGTTACTTATGTTTGTTTATGTTGGGACAACAGGTTGTTGTTTTCTATGTTGCTGTAAATTTGCAGCGATGCTCTAACTGTCACTTGCTTATGCATTTCCTTGTAAATGTAATTTATACTAGTGTGATGCATCAGTGACCTTGGAATGAGAAGAATGCAACAGAACATAGGCAACAATTGACTTGATATTAATTTTTGGTCTTAAGCTTGGAAATTATTAAAAGTTGTTTATTGTTATCACCAAGGTGAGAATAGCAAAAATGAGTTCAGACAATATTAATTGAATGCAAACAAGCAAAATTCAGCCAATGAAATCAACTTTAAATCGTGCCTGTGAGGACTTTTAGTCAACTCTGAAACGTGAGGACTTTTTACCTCCACAGATACATATTGGACCCTACGACTCAACTCTTAAAATTTCAGTATCTTTCATCAAGCAAAATCGCAGATATTTTCGGCCTGGTAAACGCATGAAGTTAACAGACCGGACTAATAGCTTATTACATTAGTGTAACTCCTGTAATATTTACATATATTATCTACGGTCTCCTTAATTTTCAGGTGTTGAAGGAAAAGGTGGCTAGTGGCAACGGAGACACAATCGAGGAGCCACTAGACTTGAAAGTTCAGGGTAGTACTCAAATGTTTGACATGCTGTCCGAGTTCTCGCCTACATGGACATGGATCGTCACTAGGTCCTAAGACAGTTCGAGACGAAAGTGGAGTCGTCTATAATTGCCCAGCAGAAGTGGGAGAAAGTGGAACGCCCACGGAAAGGGGACAACCACCTGGTAAAAAGCCCGCTTCAAGTCCTAAACTTAGCGAGGCACTAAATTTCCGCCGGATGTGTGACAGTCAAAGTGACTGTCTAGAAAATTTGCTTAACGAGCACTTGATCAATATCCGGGATGGATTTGTGAATCTAACGAATGCTGTAGAGAATATGGCGCAGCAGCTGATTCAAGATCACTAACACAGTTCATTGATTCTAATTTATAAAATAATTCTAATAACCTTTTCAATTTTTCAAATTCTTATATATAAAAATCGACATATTCAGAAACTATAAACAGCAGGTTTATAATTTGTCCTACAAATTAATTTTACATGCTGATGAACACGCTAACATGCTAATTTGCACGCTAATATAACACGCTAATGAACTAAAAATTATTCATGCAATATGGACAAATTATATATACTTAAGTTCATTTGTAAGAAGCATGTACCTTGTCACACCTTCGATACCCTACTGTCCTCCATATCAGTCTGTAGTTGCTTCTCTAATGATTAGGAAGTGTAATACGGTCGGGTTTCCATTAGCTACAATATTCCATAAGATAAAGTTGTCATTCGTATATAAACGTTACAGAAAGAACAGCAAATAAGTTTTCAAGTAACATAGTTAGTAAAACGATTATGCAAAGTCGCAACAGATAAACAAACTTCACACGGGAAAGTCAAGCCTGACTTCGCAGGAACTCTGTTTTCTTTTGTCATCAGAATTCTCCATATGCACTCTTCTGCACCGATTACAGTTTCCACTTTTGACCGGATTCTCGAAGCTTGCCTTATTAAAGTGCTGTTGTACAGCGTTCGGGTTTCTATAAAGTGTCAGGCACTTGGGGGGCATCCCATGTGGGCCGAATTTCCTAACACGTAATGGTACGCTGGTAAATTGTCTAACCATCTTCGTAGCCGGGGACTCCATTCTATGGCGCTCTTATCGTGAGCTCTTCCACTGACCCCAGTAAGGACATGAATTATTTTCCCATTCAAATCACATATTGAAACATTTTCCCGGCCTCGCAGAAAAGAAATTATCTCGAGCATGATCAGGTCTTAGGATCTTCATTAGAAAGTCGTCTACCAGTCCGATTATTTTCTTCTAATCCACATATCGGCTTGTCATATCCCCAATTTCCTGTACAGATGGCAACTTTATGTAATGGGAAGCCGTATAACTTAAGTACGAGATAACTCGTACTGCGATAACTCGTATGAGGCGACCATTCTACTATACGGTTTCATGGTCGGTTTGTAAATTCCTTCGTTGCGAGCAGATTGTCTATAGTATCCACCCGCCCCCCCCCCCCGAAGATGCATTAGACGAAGGCCTCCACCACTTTTCAGCCAACCCTGTAATAATGACACATGGGATGATCCCCCATGCCATTCATGGAATTCTTTGGAAACTTTCGCTAGGTCTCCTTTCGATAGACGGTATGGTGACGAATAGTCTGCATCTGATGAAGACATGACTTTTTAACGTTTCTGCTTCGGACCATGAGTCCTTACAATTCCTGCTGCAGCTAATAAGTTCGCAGACATGTTTTAATCGTGTTTCTGATCTTTCTCTTCGATTTACGCTATTTAGCCACCCAGTGTGTATGTAACAAATCTGACATTGCCTTGCATGACGCAAAGTTGTCAATGCCATTCACTTGCGATCGCTTAACAAATCCGCATCGATTTGATGAAGTTCTTGGTATTGATAGAACCAAAGTGATCGCTTTGACAAAACCGATTATGCTACTAGAACAGTCGAGGTCAAACCTTGGACTTACATGAAACCGTCTAAAAATGGACAAAGCAGATGTTTCATTAAAACCGTTTTAATTAATCTAAATCTACATGAGCTCAAACATGCATTTATAATTGTAATTAGTTTATTTTGTGTAGCTCAAATAGCTTACTAACTAATTACTTAGGGTTCATTTGCAAATCACTGACATTTAATTAAAAGCCTAAAGGAGAGATAGCTCTTCCTTTTCAGAGAGGCTCAAGCTCAATATTTCACTGAATCAAGTTATATAATTTACTTAAATGTAAATTAGACTATCAAAAATTTCCAATGTTGATTGAAGAACAAAAAGACACAGTACCATTTAATTTTATTCAACACCTCAGAAAAATTATGGCTTCTAACAATAATCTGACACTAACTCAAACTAGAATATATTAGAATAATAAAGAATAAAATGACACCGTCTGAACTTATGTCTTTGGAGAGGGGCAGCGTCCGTTGTCGAAGAATCGGTCAAAAGCCAAGTCGCCTTGTGTCGTCAAAAGCGGATGATGAGGAGAGAGAGATCGGCGTGATCTAGTCGTCGTCTCCTCAAATCGTTTGTGCACAACCTTATATTTGTCCGAGGCATCCAATTGTAATTTGCCGCGATAGCCTCCACACCTCGGACCCTCACAGATCAACTGCGTGGTCGATACAGAGACAAAAGTTTTCTTGTGTAATCGCAGAATTGCTGAGACTGTTTCTCTTGAGAGAGAAAATTGAGCGGGCAGTGTTATTATTCCATTCGAGATAACAATAGAGCTGAGAGAATTAAACGTGGGGCATTGACCATCTTGCACTCCCAAAATTATTCAAACCATTTCGTTCTATTGACAGCATACCAGTATTGTCAAATTCGCAGAATTCTGGTTGATGTAATATGCTCAGATTGCGCTACCGCTCAATGATCTAACACGTGTTTATCAAAATATTTGATTACCCGCATGCGCGACCAGAATTCAACTTTGAGAAAGTACACTTTGAAAGAAAGTTCACTCATGTAACTGAATGAAATTAATAATTCCAAATGAGATTCTTCATGTTTAATGTAATTCATGCAGCAACAGAATTTCGGAGATTACATTCGCAACCACCGGGAAAAGCAGCGTCCTCGATGCAGTGAGAAGCCTGAAATGGCAAGGAAACGCGAAAGAACCGGGATAAAATGACTAATAAAAGCTACAGTATAACCAGAAATAGACTAGCAATAAAACAATCACGTGGCTGCACTCGAGTAAGCCCTATGGTGATTTAGTATGGCAATAAGTAGACATTATTAGGATGATATTCAGACAAGGCGTGAAATTGCCCACATAAAGATATATAATCAAGAAAGGGATGGAACTAAAACCAAGGGAATGGAAGACGACATAAGAGGAGGGACAAAGATGCGACCGGCGACCGATATTTTTGGAGCAAAGGGCACATTACAGCTAAAGCACAAGAGGAACAATTGCACACGAGTATTACGATAATAAGTACGCTAAAAGTTAGGATATACGCTACATCGGATACATGTGATGAATTAAAAAGAATACAACATAAAATTACTGAGAGGTATCGGACTGTATTTAATGCAACTACATCACAACGATAAAGAAAATAAGTAATGCACGTAATTGAAGCAAAAAGGACAAAGGAAACAGAAACAAAGGGAAAAATACGAAAAGGGAAACCATTAGGAGGATGAAAGGGAACGGAGGTAAGGACGAAGACGGTAAAAATGGAGCAACACGTGGGGGTCAATAAAAGAGTCAGAAAGAGCAAGATGAACAGCAGCGGAAAATGGGAAGGGGGACAGGAAGAGCCAGCGCAGACGGGGGGAAACGGCTTTCCACCACGATGGCGAAGCGACGCACGGCGTCGGCCGTCAGCCGACGAGGCTTAAAAATAAGGACTATTCCCTTTGCCAAGAAGAAGGGGTTGGTTCCAGGCGGGGGGTCATTAAAAAGAAGATCTACGGTAGAGTGGGACCAGAAAGAAATTTCATTTAATTGGGGGTAGGTGTAGACGAATGGGGTGAACGAGGTCAGGAAAGATATTGATTTGGGAGTGAAAAGAAGAAGTTTGCGGGGGTAGCAATACGACACCGGCCATGGTCGTAGGGGACCGCGATCGTTTAACGAGCAGACCAGGTACAGACGGTTGGTCATCTGTACCCAATTGTCTTTTTTGTGGCCCGCCAAATAGGCATTTGCGGCTGCATGCTGCATGACAGCCACAAATTCGTGGGGCGCGAGCTTGACGAGCCATGGCAACGGTGTGTTGCCATGGAGGACGTAGTCCACAATGGCTTCAACGAAGTTTTGATGGATGGTTTGGGAGCTTTCGGAAATTAGCAGTCCCTGATTAGTTACTTGGGTAATAAATTCCATAATCTGAAAGAGGACAGAAATTGGTTGGGTAGAGGGCACGGTAAAGGGAGAGGGGCTCATAGTAATCATATATGTAAGCAATGTCATACAGGGGTGAGGCGTTGACGATTACGCAAGGGGTAGCGCGAGTGACTGTCTGGTTGCGGCTGGGTGGTCAATGGAGCGGGTGGCTGAGGAGTATCAGATGGTGGTGGCAAATGTGAATTTTGGAGCGTCGTGGACTGCTGAGGAGGATCATCGTCAAATGTTAGTAAAAGCGGCTCCTCTAGCGAGGCAAAGGATGGAGTATGAGGCTCAACGGCCATCTTGCAGCGATGTAGATTGAACCACTGCTTTTTGGCTCGCGGCTCATTGACTGGCAGCAATAGTGCGTTTGTGTCTGTTGCTTCGAGGACTCGATAGGGCCCTCTCCACAGTTTTTGCAATTTTTTTATACCCTTTTTTGGTTGAGAGGTATAGACATAAACGCGATCACCTATCGAAAAGTTATTCATGGTGTTTTGACAAGTCTTGTCGTACTGTTCCTTTTGCCGCTGTTGAGCTTCGGCAGAATTACGACTAGTCAAATTCCAGGCTTTCTGAAGTTGCAGCACAAGCCGATGCTTATAAGTATCGACGTCACAGGCACTAGCAGAGTCATGCAATTCTCGAAGCACTAAATCACAAGGAAGATGGGGGTCACGACCGAACAGTAGGAAGAATGGACTATCCTTCGTTTGAGGCATGAGACGATGACCGATACGCAAACAGCATCGCAGGGATGACATCATCCCAATCTTTTTGATTAGAACTGACATAGTGAGAAATCATTTTGACAATGACCCCACACATTCGTTCAACGAGCCCATCACATTTAGGATTATATGCGGTCGCAAAGATTTTTCGCGTGTCTGTCAACCGACAAACTTCCCTCATCAAAGCAGACATAAAATTTGCTCCCCTATCTGATAACAAGGACTCAGGACAGCCAAAACGGCAAACGATTTCGTTGAAAAATATCTTCGCTATAGTGGTCGTGGTTTGGTCTGGGATAGGAAATGCTTCAATCCATTTGGTCGCATACTCGGCAAAGATGACAATGTACTTATTGCCGTTATGAGACAGTGGAAAAGGGCCTGTGATATCCACAGCCCACCGAGAGAAGGGTGGTGGAATAGGTATGGACTTAAGTGGCACCTTGCACTTGCGGTACGGATTGTTCTTGGCGTTGCAGGAAGTGCATTCTTTAATCCAGAGAGGAATGTCTCGCTTGATGGAAGGCCAATGATAAAACTTGAGAATCCTTGACAGAGTCTTATCGGCAGCAAGATGGCCGCCAAATATTCCCTGGTGGAATTCAAGAAATACGTGCTTGCGGTAAGATGGCGGAAGAACCAACGTCAACGTTTCCTTATCGGTCAGCTTGTACAAAGTTCCATGCCGCAAGCGGAAATTACCAAATTTTGTCTGAATATAAGATTTTTGCGCTTGAGTAACAGAGCTGAAATCAACGGCGTTGCCCTGTAGTTTACGGCAATTGCCAGAAGAAAAGGGTCAGTCTGCTGCTCCGCTCTAACATTATGCAGATCCGAAGTAATTCGTAATTCCATCCCGTCACCTGACACGACTGCCGCGACAGACGACTCATTTGGAACTATTCGCGATAAGGCATCTGCATTATTCAGTCGACCGGGGCGATATTTGATAGTTAGATCCAGCTCCTGCAGTCTTAGGGCCCAACGTATAAGCCGAGACGATGGATTTTTATGAGTAAAAAGCCATTGCAAGGGGCTATGATCAGTCACCACAGTAAAAGGTCGACCGTACAAATATGATCGAAAGTGGTCCGTGGCCCAAACGATTGCCAACGCTTCTAGCTCAACGACAGCGTAATTCTCTCATGCTTAGCCAGCTTTCTACTGGCGTACGCGACAGGCTGCTCGTCCTTTCCGTCACCTTGGCTTAGGACAGCACCCAGTGCTGTCCCACTAGCGTCGGTATGTAGAACGAATGACTTCTGAAAGTTAGGGTACGCCAAAATTGGAGGAGCGATTAGATGGTCACATAGTACAGCGAACGCATCGATCTGCGCTTCAGACCAAACAAATAGGGTGTCCTTCTTTAGAAGTTGGGTCAACGGTTCTGCTATTTTTGCAAAATTTTGAATAAACCGGCGATAGTAAGACGCCAGCCATAAGAATTGTCGAACCTTTTTAACAGATTGGGACGAAGGATACTCACGAATTTTGTTAGTGTTTTCTGGATCAGGAAGCATGCCATCTTTGGAGAAAGTGTGACCAAGAAATGAAACCGATGACTTTGCGAATTCACATTTCCTCGGTTTAAGTTTCAACCCAAAGTTTTCGATTCGTTGTAGTATCTCACTCAAGCGCTGTAGGTGTTGATCAAAGTCATCCGAATAACAAATTATATCATCAATATAAACTATGCAACTTTCATTATGCAAACCAGATAAGACCACTTCCATGGCGCGCTGGAAGGTCGCAGGTGCATTACATAACCCAAATGCGAGTCTACGAAGCTCGAAATTGCCCGCAAATATTGTAAAAGCAGTTCGTGGTCTTGACTCTTCATCAACAGGAATTTGCCAATAACCCGAGGCTAAATCTAGAGTCAAAAAGTAAGTGGCCATTCCCAAACTATCGGCTGTCTCATCAATCCGAGGCAGTGGATAATAATCTTTGCTCGTGATAGCATTTAGTTTTCTATAGTCCACAAAAAAGCGATCGGACCCATCCTTTTTCTTGACAAGGATGACCGGCGATGCAAAAGGACTCGCTGTTGGTTGAATAATACCGTTTTTGGACATCAACTCTAATTGATCTTTCAATGTTTTCTTTTGTGATTCTGGAATGCGATACGCTCTTTGTCGGACCGGTTGATGATCACCGACATGTATGTGATGCTCGACACCTGACATTAAGCCAATATCGTAGTTATGCAAGGAGAAAGCGTTTCGATGGCGCCACAACAGATCGTTGTCGCTCAACGTCGGTTAAGTTCGGAGTCTCTCGAAACAACTCCAAGAATGATTTTCTTGAGCATCGGGTTGCACCTTCGCAGCTAGCCGTGATAATTTCATCATCGGCAGTTAGTATTTCGGCTTTACCAATAACCTGTCCCTTCTGAATAGTTACCGGCGATTGGGAGATATTGGCAAGGCATATCGGTATTGAGTGATTAGATGGCGTTGCGACGACGTTTGCTACAATTATAGACGATAGCCGATTGCTGGGTTTCGGAGTAAGCAGCACATCCTGTGATGGAATAATATGTGTTAACCGAGAGGCAATCTGTACTTCGGCTCGTGCTGGAACCTTCACAGTTTCTTTGGCCTTTACGGCACATATGACCGGTTGAAGAGCGGGTGGAAATTGAATCTTATTGTTTTGGTAGGAAATAGAGAAGCATTCTATCTTTTGTAGAAAGTCTACACCAAGAATAGCATCCAAATGTAAATTCTTCATAACAATCATATCATGAGGAATCACGCGGTCTGCTAATTCAATGGCAACGGAAACGCTTCCCAACAAACAAAGTTTATCCCCACTAACATTGCTTGCTGAAGTCGTCGTTGGGTGTAGAGTAGTGTTCAGCTTCCGAAATATAGCCTCTGACAGCAATGTGATGCCCGAGCCGGTATCTAGCAAGGCATCAACGGAGAGGTCATTGATCTTTATAGCCACAGTTGACAGATCTTGTCGGCCACAAGCAGCTACCAGGCTGCTTTCGCTATATGAGCGGGGCCAAGCATCATGCTGTGAAGTGATAGGATAGCTACCTGGGATATCTACATGAAAATCAGATTCTTCCCTAGAATCTGATGAATTCCCAGTGATAGCACTAAGCTGATCGATTGCAGGTGCAGAAGGGATCACTGGAGGAGTGTACGCTGGTGGGCCAAACTCAACTTCAGTATCCTCAACTTCAGACCCGTCGTTCTTGTCCTGAAAATCATTGGTCTCTATCATTGCTACAGTTTCATGAGGGATACGCTGAAACCGCTGCATGACACCATTAACGAATGCATGAGGCCTCCATACCAAGTAGCGTATGCGATACCGAACAAACTTGCCACATTGATAGAAAAACATGCCCGTTACATAAATACAGACCAGAAACATCCAAATTTGCTTGAACGAAGGTTCAAATCCCATCAGGAAGCTAAAGGCGGTCCGTTGACTTAGTCGATTTACTAAGTTGCGAGTGCCTTCCTCGGGAGACTCATCATGAGACACCCCGAGATTTTTCAAAATCTGTTGATGTAACGATAATGTTCCCAAAATGTCATTGACCGTGTCATGCGCTTGAAGTTGGCTCCAATTATAGACAGCAAGGTCATGAAAAATGGTATGAGGTGGCAGTGGCACAGATGAGAAATTGGAAGGGTACAAAGGAAGAAATTGATATTCCGTGATGGGCACAAGCTTTCGTTTAGGATGATAATTAAAGCATTTTCCTTCCAAGCAAACGGGTTGTGCTAGATCAGAACAGGATCGATGCGAAGCAGTACGCGATATGATATTCGTCGTCGGATCTAGATACCCTGAAAAGTTTTTGCCATTCAACAAGTATTCAATTGGAATAAGGCTGTAACATTGTTTACCCATCGCTGTGATAGTATAATTCTGTACTGCCGAGCATGGGAAGATTTCTAGCAGGTGTCCAACAGCCCTGGCGTGAAGAAATGTTTGGTTAAGGATTTCACGGGCGGCTAGCGTGGCGTGTGAGACAATCGAAATGCGTAGAAGATTGGCTATTGTTTTGAGAATATTGCATCCAGATTGTACGGCGGCATTAAAAGAGAACCTTACGTAATTGGTTAATTCAAAAGAGACCGCTTGCAACTTAGAAGAAACGTATGACGAAGTGACAACACTTCGAGTACTACGTTTTCTAGTATCAAGTTTAGAGAACAGTTTGCGTAACTTAGATTGATTAGTGATCTGGCGAACAAAAATCCCCTGATCAGATTTGAGAAGAGTCACATTGAAACAATTTTGAAGAGTGATTGCAGTTTTTGGAAACGTTAAGGCCATTGATCCACTGCGTGAAACCCATGTGTTACCCCATTGGTGACCAACAAGGCGACCCCATTTTAGAAATCGGCATTTTTCCTGTTCCGTCGGTTCCCACAGGACATGGCTGTGATCATCCAAATGGCAATTTCCTGATTGATAGTGGCAATGGGAAACAGGGCCTGCTGAACTTTCCATATGGGCGGACGAATGTCTCTTGTATACTTTGATGGGCACAAGAAAGCAATTGTAGATCTCCTGAATTCGCCAGTGACAGCACTGAAACGGTGCCTTTCCGTAGGTTGGAGTGATTGAATGGTCAGTAGAAAAGGCTTGCCCTCTTTTCTTCAGCCTACCGGCCGAGCATCGCTTTTCCTTTATCAATTGGAGGCATTCTAAACGTGACACAGGGAGGCGCACCATTTTCTTCTTCAGAAGTCGTTCATCTCCAAAGAAATACATCAGCGTTTTTATTGTGTGCTTGGTTTTTAAGCAATGCCATCCCGCCGAGACATATTGAAGTAAATTTTCCCTGTAGAATTCGTATATTCGCGGTTTTGGCAGCGTAGCATTGTCGACATGCGGATGACAATCAGTCGGATCGGGTATTTGCCATCCCCGGCCATTTCCGGCGCTGCATTGCTGGGCAGTACGTGATAGAAACTCTTTTTTTATATGATACAAACCTAACTCCTGGAACCTTTGATTAAATCAAAAACAAAATATGAAATAAAAAGTCATCGCCACGTGAAATCGACAGCTAATTTTCCTATTATTATTGACAGAATACTGCCAGCATATTTCGTGTCATATTTCGAAACAACATATTTTTGTATCATTGGGCTACGTCACAATAGAGCTCGGTTCGATTCCTGGCTGAGGCGAGTGCGGCGTCAAGGATAGTGGTGTCCATTCTCTTAAGAAATTCAATATGAAATTCAATATCACTCAAGAATTTGTTCAAAATCACAAGTGGTTACAGACAAACATGTAAGTGCCGATTCTTCCCGTGCTTAAATTTGCTTAATTGCTTATTGTGCCAGTGATAAAATCTACTTTGCATGAGAACGTGCTTTTCGTAATGGTTTAATTTTTCAAGTGGTAGCCTACTGTATAAAAAAGGCCTACTGTAGGCCTACTTTTCCCGAGGAGAAAGATACTACAAAAATGAGATTTGCGAGCATGAGTCGTGAACATTTTGTTGTCGTAGATTATTCAGAGGCATGAGCTGCAGATTGATCCAGCCATCACTGATGTCTTATTTCAGGTCCTGAAGGAAAATTTTAACAGTTAAAGACGCTTCTCTGGCATCCCAAGCAACCATTAGGAGGCAAATTGAAACTCACCTAAGCATAATGGTGAGGAACTGATTTCGAATCTCATGTGGGAGATGGGAAGGCCGCAATGACCTTGAAGTCGCAATAGCTGGGTAGGTATTACAATTAAATTACGATTGTATTTTATAATAATAATAGCATAAATAATAGTTAAAGTAATAGTACAAGGAAAATTACCTTTTGCTCAGGTATTTTAAGCTGGGTATGTAGGAATGTTGAACCACATCGTTGTCATGTGATAATGTGAAGAATAAACAGTCAGAAGATGCAAGTTAAATATTGAGCTGCATCATCAGCTGAAAAATGGGAGCGGATCGGGATGCTTGCCATTTCATCTAATAAAAGGAACCATCAGCAGGTCTAGTTCACATACCTCTACATCAGTAAAATTCCCTTTTAAACAGACATTCTATATGTTGTGCGGACGAGTGAATGTATCACATAGTAAATACCTAATAAATAACCCAATTTTCCATAGGTTTCGGGTTACTGCGTTCAAATTTTGTCTACGATGTATCAGATGGACGACCATTTTATAGTCATGCAAATTCGACATTCCGTGCATTTTTTCATATTTTCTACTAAATCTATTCTTTCTAATGTTTCTACTGATCTTTTGGTGTTTCATGTCTGTCAATTTGATGATAACTTTGAAAATTTATTAAAAGTATATCCTGAAGAGCTTCACCTACCACACTAATTGCGTCTCACATTTATGCCGGATAGGACTGGTAAAGTTGGAGTTGTGCTGATGAGAAGATATGTAAACTAAGCTGATAATCGTGATATTGGGTTGTGATGTTTGAATTGGATGAGATGGTCGATCAGATGTTTCCATTTTCTAATTGATGGTTTCAAATTAGTTTGCTTTTTCATTATGAGAATTTCAATTCGATACTATAATAGAACATATAAGAGATCAAGCTTAAAAATGAGACCATCTTCATAAGTTCACTGTTAATCTGACATTGATGATGGTCACATCGACTGAAACGTGATTGGTGCCGTAACTTAATAACATTCGCTTGATGAAATCTCCTTCTCTATTATCTTTAATGTTTTTACTACTTGCGTGCTCTCAAGAACAGCCAAACAGCTATGTAAGGCAAAATGCCTGGCCAATAAGTAACCAAGAAAATTCGCCTTTTTGCTAATTGCTTATCTTACATTAGGCAAGATCTGAAATTGATTTTTTGTGCTCATGAATCTCGCAGTAGTTTTAGTGTCGTTAATCAAACGGTAAAAAATCAAAGTAAAGCAATTGAATTGTACTCTGAGGCATTGGAATGAATAGCATGCATTTCTTGATGTTCACCGACTTTGCTTATCTCCCAATGTCAATAACAAATACAACTGCTTCGCATTGATACTGACATGAATTCATAAATAATCAGCGTGTCGCATGCTTCCTGAAAGAACAATGGGAACTGAATTGAAGAGCACCAAGTGTCAATTCTCGAGTTCTCATGACATGCGTCGATGGGCTTACTAGAAATCGTCGTGATAAGTGTGAAAGTCAAGATCAGTGATATTATACAAGTTTATCATTTATTGTCACTCGCATTTATGACGTATAGCGATCACTCTTATCAAATGTCATGTGTGCGACTATAAGATTGTGATGATGTTTCTCGTACGCATGAAAAGACAATATTGGAAAGGGTGGTATTGAAACATGATAAATTATGTATTACTCAATTAATCTGATTGATAGTAAATGGCTTGAGATCGGGAGAGAGATAGAACAAGGAATATAGATGATAATTTTAGAAAAGTTATCAGTGGATTCCCCCTACATCAACCCGCTCTAAATTGGCGATCTGTCCTGCTTGTGTTTTGACAAGTACAGGGCAGATAGCGATGTGCTACGCAAGCTCCTCGACAATAAACACTATATTCCCAGGGTCTGCGATGTCCTGAAATCCCACGATGAAAACCTCAGTGGACTTGCTTTGATCAAGTTTTTATCGTCACGTTGGGATCTTCACAGCATTTTTGTAATAAGGCTTCTGCACCACAGCTCACAAACTAAAGAATATTCTTTTAATGACTTTTATCCTTACTTGCGTGACTTTCAATTTGCTCCTTCCACATAACACGCTAAAAATGAAATACATTTTTATCAATGAAATTACAAAAACTTGAATATGTCAAACGATACCCTAACTCAATTCCGTTTCATGTATTTCTACACATTAGTTTTCAAACTAAGTTCTACATTCAATTAATCTAATCTATAACATGGACAGCTAGAATACTATCACCTAGACTGATCGCTAAGGCAATTAATCAAATTTCCAATACCACTGGAGGTCTATGATCTGGCAATGATAATTTCACATTGCTTTCTATAAATTATTTAGCCACCATGATTTCATCTTACACAACATCTTTTAAGTTGTAAAATGTCAAAGCAAAGACTGCTATAATCCATAATCATATAAGCAGACTTTCTATGGTATTGTTAATTTCTATGGATATAATGCAATGTCAAAAGCTATCAAGCCATGGAAATCCATAGACAAATTCTGCTGTGAAATTTTTAATATCAGAAGCATTATTTTGATGACAAACACAATTAGTAGAACATCGCAGAAATTGTGAACAAGTGCGTAGCAGTGGACTGTGATGGCGGTTCTGCCTCATCGAATTTGACTGACAATGCAATTGCTTTCCATCGATTCCCGAAAGATCCTCACAGTCAGCTATACTCCAATCATTTCGTTGATGATTTTGTAAAGCAGAGAACTCGATCCAATATGTCGCGAAATTCTGAGGAAGACTCGATCCCAAAGAGAAGACTGCTGAAATCCAGTGCTGTTCCATCAGTGTTCTCAACTCTCTGAAAAACCTTGCTTCCTATAAAACGCATCGTATAGGCTATAGAGATAATCCACTTGCAGCTGAGAAACATAGGGCAACAGTGATGCAGGTTAGCGAAGAACTGGCTAAATCATTCCTGGAGGATGACGGCACTTCGTTAGCATCTGACTTGATGTTGAAGCTTTCAATCTACTGAAATCCCTAGTGGCCTTTTATCCGCTGTACCGGACGGTGTTATGACTCACGCGATTGCCGTAGAAAATATATCAAAACTTCTTGGTTCCATCACTATCAACGATGCGTGCCTTAATGGAAGCCATCGCAAAGAAGAGTGAATTTTCACATTTCTTCATCGGGCAAGGCACCTCTCTTTTCTCAGGTTGTCAATCAGAAGGCACTCCTGAAGTCACTCATTTGGAATTACAGTAATCCCGAATCGTTTATTGAAATATATTGAAAAATATTCACACAAATGTGTCGACAATGAAAGAATATTTGTGTTGATCTGATCCTGATTCTGACAAACATCGTAATGCTGAATTTCGTAGAGCAGTCAATCGATCAATAATTGCAGAATAAGAAACGAGTTAAAGCTGTTTCTTTAAAGAAGTACTCGAATTTAAGTTTTGACGAGGTGCATGAATGTCTCGATGTTAAAATCACCTCCATGGGGACGATAACACAAACCAAGTATTGAATATTGCAATATCTAAAATGAAGAGCCCGATGTATGGTCCATTGATTCAAGCAGCAAGCGTATTCTGTACTATATTCCGGGTTACGTTGCAAGAAGTGTCGGCAAACACTGCACAGAATACAATCGCTTTCTTGTTTCTGATTCTGAAGCTCCATTTTCACTGTTTGATGCTGTAGATAAAAATGTTACACAGTATCAGAAGAATCCAGTCAACAGCGGAGGATTGCGTCATCCTAGTCATTTCTGTATTGCATTTCTTTGAAATATTTGGTTTATTTTCGCAGAAATGAAAAAAAGCCACATACTGCTCTCTGAGATTTTGGCCCTCGATACAGGGCTGTGGAGCCGGAGCCGGAGCCGGAGCCGAGCCGGAGCCGGAGCCGAGCTGGAGCCGATGGTTTTGGTCGGAGCCGGAGCCGGAGCCGATTTATCACAAAGGCTCCGGCTCCGGCTCCGATAGTTTGAGCTTTGATATAAATCTAGAATTTTGAAAGTTATTAATTGGCATCATAAAAAAATTAAATCATTTGAAATCTAAAGATATGTCTTTTAAGTATACCAATGATCTGTCCTCCACGACATCTTTCTTTGCAGTTGCCGCCTTATTTTGTATTATATTTGTTATATATTTACACACATGTGTAATATTTTTTTATTGCATATGTTTCGTAAGACTAATTTCCATATTGACAACGTATTCTCCAAAATCCATTAATTTGAAGACTTGTTATATGCATGCTAACTAGATGATTGTAGATTCCTAGAGACAAGTCGCCAGTCATTTATGTACACATTTCCAGTTCAGTCAGCAAAGATAATATAGATACATTTCTTGCGCAATGTCTTAAATCTAATACGGTTACTATGTAGGCTATCATCTATCGGTATGGCTACTGGCAGAAGCTACTGGCATCTGTGACAATGCCAATTTCCTTAGATTGTATTGTAGACTCTTGTGCAGTCCCCCCACCTACATTTTTCAAAACAATCGATTATTCAATTTGATCAATTTTGATTGGAGGCTCTTCACACTCACACGAATGACCTGACTGCAAGTCCTCACATGGCTATAGCAATAAGCGACCCAGCCACTTCTAGTAGCGCCCTATTATTTTAAAGGTATCTCATTCACAATGAATTTCCTTTGATTTCAAAATTCAAAGGGCATATTTCAATGCGAAAAACCTGAAGGCAAATTACAATGTTGACTTGCTGACGAAGTTTGCGACCATGACATCGCAATTACCCACGTAGATTTTTACAACAGCACGGAATGCTTCACTCAAACCGGTGATGCTGAAACGGACATCCAATGGTGCTGCATCTTTTGACCAGAGAAAAAATGGGGGGGGGGAGGACTGCACAAGAGCCGTATCGTGTAATAATATTTCCCCAAATGTCATAGACCTGTGGATTTCAAGAATTTTCATTATTATTTTTTCCGTCTGTCAACACTTTATGCTGATATCATGCTGACATCATGCTGACTTATATGTAAACAATAAAAAAAGACTGAGACGCTCTCAATAAAGGCGCATTTTGACCTCCCTTTTCTATTGTCTGTGACATTAAACCGCACGCGCATTCGAAAACTAGCAAAGTAGATGGGATTTCTGCTCGGTGCTCGCAGTCAAATTTTTATTATGCATAGCACCCTGCAACATACTGTGTGATACTCCGAGTTCAGTTTCATCAGCCTAACCATCATCAGAGGAATAGTGGTAATGAGTTATACATAAATTGAATATAAAAATATACATGAATCATTGATGAATTATTTAGTGCAACTTTACGCCATAATGAAAAATACGAAATTAATATAATGCAAGTTAGGCCTTAACTTATTAAGTATGCTGCATAGAATTACAAAACTTGTCCTAAATTAGATATTTTTAATTTTTTTAAGTATAATTTTCAATTGTACATTTCTAGCCTACACTGCAATGAGGCTATCTAAATTACAATTTCTACAGATGATGAGTCGTGGGCTACCCACCGATCATATTATTCATGGACCAACAGACTATTGAATAAAGGCAATAACAAATAACAATAACAACCAAAGCTAGCCTATATACACTTTATTATTCAATAAAGCAATTGATATCTTTATTGATACGGTATATTTGGCTATATAGCCGATACCCTTTCCATGTTCGAGTAGATACAGGCCCTATAAGCTATTTAGAGGCATACGCTATCCAGTTTCATATTCAAGCTTTGTTAAAAAGCTTATACTACTATTCGGCCCCTGTGACGGCTAATTAGGTATATCATCATCACTCATGTGGTCTTATTTAATGTAGCCTCGTAGTAGACTGGTTGCAGGCTAGGCCAATTTATATTTAGCCCGTGCGGGAGATCTTTATCTAATTTAACCAATCCTGGATATAACTTTATTTTATCTTTCAGAGATAGTCAATTCATGCAAAAATATATGACAAGTATGTTATTTGTCATTATATTAGGCTATTATCATTTTTATTATTAACTTAAGTCGTTGCTTGTTAATGAAAACTAATTTGATGATTGTAGCAAGCCTCTAAAGGCCACACCGTTATCCAAAAACCCGTTCAACGGATCCAGGATAACCAGCATAGATAGAACCTGAATTTGAAGTCGGAGCCGGAGCCGAGCCGGAGCCTTTCACATCAGTGTCGTGGAGTCGGAGCCGATGAGATAACGCATCGGCTCCACAGCCCTGCCTCGATAGGCATCAAGATGTATTTTTGTGAAATTTCTAAAACGAGTATATTACTGACGAATCGATAAATGAAGTACTTTCAGGGAATGCTTCATGTTGTAAGGGCTATGACACTCTCGTGAGAGTTTTCTTTTGCTTTTTAACTGTGTAGCAAAGAACCTCTCCATGGAATCTTCGGAATCTAGCATAAAAGAGGAAAATCACTGCAAAACAAAAAAAAGATGCTTGGTATTTTTTTACTTTCTTTGTACATCTATCTTTGATTAAGTTTGATAAAGTAGAATTGTCTTTGATTACTTGATTTTTGGTATAGTAGACCTCCAGTGGTATTGCCTGAATATCTGCGATCAGTCCATAGTTTTCTAGCTGTCCATGTCTATAATAAATTGATTGAATGATGTACGAGTCAATGTCACAGTAAGTCTTATTTTTATTGCTGTGATATTGTTGTTGATTTCCGGGATAGGAGCCTTTTTTATGGCAATTTTGTGTTCCATCTGTCGAAAAGTTCAACTTCGAGATTTGCATTCAGCGCATAGGGAAAGATTACTAATGCGTGTAAATGTACTTGTATTTTATAAATTCGCAAGTTATTCATAAGAACTAGGAAAATTGTGACACTTTGTATCACTTGAAAGTATTAGATTGGTATTCTTCGGGTCTTAGTAGTCCATGTGCGTCAAAACAAAGAATAATGCCAATAACTTTTGATGAGGGGAAAAACGATTGCTGAATGCACCCGTTGGAGAGACGCAAACCAAATAGACGCTGTTTTGGAGACATGCATTTTGATAAATCAGAATCTAAGAAAACAGCATGTCAGCTTAACCCATTTATGCCTAGTGACATCTAATATTAGATACAATAATCATATTATTTATGAGATGTCTATTTCCGTCATTACTGGTGTCTGTATGAGATGTCTATTTCCGTCACTACAGGCATGGATTCCATGCATATATCCATGCTATGTTAGTCCAAAAACACAGAGGTCTTAGTAATTTCTCGAAGATATCACTGTCTTAATCAAATTCAAAATACAAGAAGAGGTGTATTTTTCAATAATATATTTTTTAGGACTGCGAGGTCGTGAATGGATTCGTCACTTGAAAAGGTCAGTAGTAAGGAGTTCTACACCTCTGGATAGCGCAAGATGGCCGCCGTCTTTGTTCTCCGAAAAATGTCCTCCCCCCTCCCCCCTCGATAAAACGACAGAGTGTCGGGTGAGTCGTGGTGGACTTGGGCGACCGCCAGGTTTTGACTTGAGGCTATAGTGTGTTAGGATTTTCGTGAAATCTCATGAATTTTGGGTTGAAAATGGGATGTTTCGAGTGGAAGCAGTGCTCGGACGACTTTGCAAATGTGATTTTTGGAATCAGCGTGAAATTCTGCGTCGACATGGTGAGTTTCAAGTCAATCGGAGAGAAGCAATTTTTCTTCAACATTGGCTTCGTTTAGATGTGAGACGCCATTTAAGATTTGGGAGATTGGCGAAAAACGACAGAGTTAGAATTTTGGACGTTTTGGGCTGTAGCCTCAAAACGAAGCATCGGAGAGCAAAACGGATTTCAGATTCGTGATCAGCGTCAAATTCTGCATCGGTATGGTGAATTTGAAAGCAATCGGAGAGAAAAAATTTTCGCTGACGTACCCCCTCTCGGCACCGATCTTCCAACTTTGGTTCTAGAGATCGTAGAAAGTTGTGCCATAGCTCGTTTGAAAGCTAATAGTGAGACAAATTCAGTGAAAGAAACGGCTTGTTCATATCTGTCTTCGTTTAGATGTGATACGCCATTTAAGATTTGGGAGATTGGCGAAAGACGACAGAGTTAGAATTTCACAAGAAACAGCTCCAGCGGGCGAATGAAGGCTCGGATTGGTAAACGGAGGCCAGATTTGGAATCAGCTTGATGTTATTGTCCAATGAGGATCATCATCCAATGAGAATCAAGCATTTCTTTATAAATAGCGAGCCTTCCACAGTGAGAATCATTCCATCGTTGAATCATACGAGTGACGGACGCACATTTTCTCTCTCTAGTTCCCTGTTCTATTATCCAACTAAAATGGTAAGTCGCTACTTAGTAATGGATAAAAGACCGTTCCAGGACACCATAAAATCAAAAAAATTAGTACTTTTAAAAACGACATAAATATATGAATTTAGTCCCTTTTTCAGGTTTTTAAGACCTAAATTCATGAATTTAGTCTATTCAAAAAGTACCATTTTTTCAAAAAAATGGTATTTTTAAAAACAACATAAATCGGAGCGAAGCTCCTCTGGCTTAAGCCGATTCATGAATTTGAACCCTTTTTCAGGTTATGAAGACCTAAATTCATAAATCGGCTAAAGCCAGAGGAGCTTCGCTCCGATTTGGGCGTTTTTAAAAATACACAATTTTCAAATTTTTCAAAATCTCAAATTTGTGATTATGACATTTTTCATTGCTTAAATCATGACCGTTCCAGGACACCGAAAATCATAAAAGTTAAGAATCTCAAATTTGTGATTATGACATTTTTCATTGCTTAAATCATGACCGTTCTAGGACACCGAAAATTAGTATTTTTAAAAACGTCTTTTAAATCCATTTTTCAGGTTTTTAAAATATATCATGTGACTAAAAATATTTCTTTAAAAATGGATGAAACAAAAGTGGAAGGAACTTCAGAAATGGAAGAAACAAAAGTGGAAGGAACTTCAGAAATGGAAGAAACCTCAAGAATATATCCTTCGTTATCTCAATTAAAAATAAGTGAAATGGTTCTCAATTATTATTAAGATTAGAGCACTATGATAAATTAAGAAGACGCAATTATTACTTAGTCATTCTTCGTTATTGTATGCTCAACATTATTTAAAGTACTAATTGTGTGAACTAGAAGATCATTGTAACTCATAAACTCAAAATTATTCAATGAACCCGTACACTGCCTGATAATTGAAGAGAGACAGAGATTGAAGAGAGAGACAGAGATTGAAGAGAGAGAAACGTCTAGCAGCTTTCCCCTAAAATTATCATGCTATATCTTGTCATTTCAATTTACCCATCGGTAAACTTTTGACATTTCAACTTACGCGTGCGTAAAGTTTTGACATTTCAATTTACCCCTACGTAAATTATTTTCAGAATCTGTTTTCAAAATCTATTTTCAAAATCCATTTGCAAAGTCTATTTTCAAATTCAGTTTTAGAAATCGATTTGCAAAATTCATTTAGCGTTTACCAAACACATACGGGTAGTAAAGTACTTCCCATTGTGAAGACATGAATAGATTAAGCACATAAGAGTGCATTGACAATAAAAGCAAATGACAATAAAATTCTTCTTCTAAATTTAGAACGCATGGACGGCGACATGCGGGATAGTTGTTATGACAATTTTAAACAATCATTTTAACGATGAAACATATTTTACAAATGAAGTTCATGAAGAAAATTGAAATATATAAAACAATATAGATTAGAATCGGCTAAAGCCAGAGGAGCTTCGCTCCGATAATTATAATATAATCATTTCAAAATCGAATAAGTAGTAAGGAAAGACATCATTAGAGAACAGTTTTAAATCAATACCCCCTCCCTTCTGTCTTCTAGGGGACCCTTAAGAAATTTTTTTATTATAAAATGAGCAACATAAATGAGTTTTTTAAATTATATGGAACACAAACGACAACGAATTTCGACCTAAAGAAAATCGCAAATCAATTAGGAATAAAGAATTTTCATGTTCTAATGAGAAACGAATTACAATTCCTAAAAAAGAGGCCAACAGGAACCTTCAGTTCCCGGAACAAAGTTCCATCAATAATTGTAAATTTCATAACGAATCTTCACACTTCAGACCAAAACGGCGTACATTGGTCAGCAGGTATCTTTAGTAAAAACGGAGATAATTATTATTTTGACTCATACGGGCTTCCACCTACAAATGAAGTAAAAGAATTACTTGGAACGGGAACATACAATACGTTTCAAATTCAAAAACCGGGAACAACTTATTGTGGACAATTATGTCTTTATGTTTTATTTAAATTACAAAAAGGAGTACCATTTCTAGATATTATGTTAGAGTTAAACAATCTATAACTCAAGCGAAGCTAGCTAAAGCGCCACCTAGAGGTTAAAGCTCTGTTTTCTGTAATTCATTTTGATAAAAACGGCCTCTGATATTCTCATTATCTAAATCTTTAATTTCATAAGTAATCGGATAACTTTGATTTATTTTGCAAACTTCAAATATTTCTTTAGTCCAATAACCAACAAAGCCTTTTTCAAATTTGTTCTTATATTTAAATATTCTAACTCTATCTCCAATTTTAAATTTCGGCTTAAGTTTCTGCAAATTCGGATTACTCTCATTCGAATAATTATTCTCGAATATTTTCTTTCGTATTAAATCAGGGTCGTCAGAAGCATTCTTTGGGGTTTCTTCAATACCTGAATGAACTTTATTATTGTACTCTTCTACAACTCCTGGTAATATTTTTAACCATTTCTGATTTCCTTGCTGAGTAAACTTTTTGAAAATTTTATTTTTTAACGTCCGATTGAATCTTTCTATCACTACAGCTTTTCCTGCGTTTTCAGTTGAATAAACAGTTTCAAATAGTGGCTGAACGTTTCGGTTATAAAATTCCGACCCTTTATCAACAAACAATTTTTTTGGCTTTCTATTACTTTCTTTAAAGATTTCTTCAAACGCATATTTAACTGAAAGACCACTTTTATTTTTTAAAGGTTTTACCCAAGCGTATCGTGTATATAAATCTATAACGGTCAATGCGTATTTATAATCTTTTTCATTCGGCATATGAATAAGATCAGCACTCCAAATATCATCTTTATTAAATACTTTTACTTTTAATAAATATTTAGGCTTTCTATATTCTTTATGAATTTCAGATGCATAAACGTCTGAATTATGATTTTCATTTAAACCCTGACCGAATAATATTTTAGCTTGTAAAGCTTTCTTAACAAACATTCTTTCAATTTTTTCTCTAAATGTAGGATTCTGAATACTATCTAATTCTTGTATCATCTTCTTATCAGCTGCATGACGAGAACTTAGATCATGATTTCGATAAGCTAAATCATGCCTGTAAGCTGCGGCATCTACTCTATTTATCGGTTCTTCACCTGGTTTCGGATTATTATTCTCATCTAGTCTTATATCTAATCGAGTTCCTGGCCCAGTATATGAATGACCAGGAAGATGTTTTTCTTTCGAATATTTACTCCAAATAAATCCAGGAAAGTTTTCTAATGTTTTTTGTATATCACCACCGAAGTGGTATGGAACTTTGTTCTTGTCACCTCCAATATGCTGACAGTTTGAGTTTTTATTTTTGTTTAATAGATAATTCAATAAATCTAAATTAGAAATTTTTAATTTAGTTAAATTTTCGGAATTTGTAGAATTCATTTTAAAAGATAAAAAAATTTAAAAGATAAAATAAAATGAATGTTTTACCGAAAGGAACCAAAGGTTCTGAGGTTATTACCTTATCATACTAGGACTTAGATATATTCCAGAACCATCTTTAGTTTCTTTAATTTCAATTAAATCATCAACATTGTGGAGAATATTTTTAAGAACTCGTTTTCCTTCATCAACTAATTTTAATTTACTAATAAAATTATCTACTACTCCTTTTCCTTCGGGCGAAGCCCTGGAAGACATCTCCGTTGACCCATGAACCGATGTCCCTTCACCCCTAGCAACTTTCTCTAACTCTCTGTTATGACGTTTTTGTTCTTCTAATGCTGCCTTCTCTGATTTATTTTTATTTACTGCTTGGACAATACCAGCTGTCCCACCTGCAACACTTCCTGCAGCTGCTATGCCTCCTATTATTAGTGGAATTAATGGGAGAATCCCGCCATTCTTTTCTTCTTGTAATTGAATATTCTCTATCATTGGTTTACTTATGTAATACTTTTTTTTATTAATAGTAATAGTTTTAGGGGTATTTTTGTCAACAATATTACGTAATTTTAATTCAACAGTTTTATTATTAATATTACTTTTCGCTTGCGACATTTTTAATAAAAAATTTTAAGTTAAGAATTTAAAGTTAACAAAAAATTTAAATCTATTCTAGTTATGAAAAATTTTTAGTTAAGAATTTTTAAGTTAACAAAAATTTTAATCTATTCTAGTTATGAAAAAAATTTTAATTAACCTATCGGAGCAAAGCTCCTCTGGCTTTAGCGCTTTAGCCGATCCTAACCATCTTTCCATTAAGAATTTCAATAGAATATTTTGCATCTTCTAGCAATAAACCATAAGCCATCAATGAAGTTGTGGAATCTTTCTTTTCAATATTAATTGTTACATCACAACCATTTTTAATAATATCTTCAGATTGTGCACTTAAATCGAAACAGAAAATTGGATATAAATGTCTCCAATCTCCAGGAGTTAATTGTGGTTCAACTCCAAATTCTATACAAAGATTTCTATAAGAATCATATCCTTCCATAAATTGATTATTGGTATCATCGAATCTTAATGGATCAATTGGATAACGAGTTTGATTTAATGAAACTTGTAAACTTCGAATTGTATTAATATGGAAGATATTATTGTTCTTATCAAAACTTGGAGAATTATTTCTTTGAAATGTTAGTAATAAATATCTTGGAGGAGTATTCGCAGTTCTAGTAAAATGCCAGTTAAATCTTTGTTCGGAAAAAGTTACTGAACTAGCAGTTCTCTTTAGAAAATTAACTGGAATTGGTTTGTTAGTATTTAATCTTTTTGCAATAGCTGTTTCAACCTCTAAACTAGGAGTAATATGATTAATCCACCATTCAAGTCTATCAATTTTTAAATATGCTTTTTTCCCAGTCTTACCAAAAAAGATTAATTTATTATTTGCTGTACGATGAATTATTAATTTAAATTTTAATTGATATGATATTTTATCATAATCTAAATATCCGAATAATGGAGACAATGACCAATTTACTGTCTGTTTACTTTTTTTGTTAAATTCACGTCTTTCTTTATATGCTTCATTATTTGTTTTATTTAAATGTTTTGCAATATTTTCTACATCTTTCGCAATTCCTGCGGCATCTGTTCCAGCGTGAGTTAAATCATCAATAATTATACCATCATTAGTATCAGGAAACCAACCTTCGATTTCATGCTTTTTATTATTTTCACCAATTGTTATAAATCTAAGCATTGTATCAATTACACCTGGGGAATCACTTATTGTTTCTATATTTTGAGTTGCAACATCTAAACGCATTTGTGTAAATAAACTTGGGAAAAAATTATTCTCTAGTGTAATATTATCGGTATCTGGTAATGGTGTTGTAAAATTAGCATCACTATATAAAGAATATTCACAGTGTAAAAATGAATCAGGTAAATATAAATAACTCTGCTGATTATCAACTTCAAAGATTAAATCTCCTCCAGTATTTACTCTACTGGAAGATCCGGGATTCATAGCAATTCTTATATAGTCATTCTTTTTTTGATTGTAACTGGTGAACGGAGGATCATCTAATCTAAATTTATTTTCGATAAGCGAAGACATTTTTATAAGAAATAATTTGACTTTTTGTTTTTCTCACAGATAGAAAAAAAAATTTTACTAAAATATAATTTTAGAATTTTACTAAATATAATTTTAGAATTTTACTAAATATAATTTTAGAATTTTGCTAGACCAGCTCCGCTACAGCTTTGCTGGTTAGACAGAAGGTTGCTGCTCACGCCATTACCTCTTATTTCTTCAATTGTTTTTTCATTATGTTTACTATCAGACGGAGCTCCGCTCCTCAAGGTTTCCCCAACAGCTATGTTAGCAATTTTGTTTTTTGTTTCATCTGAAAGTTTTTTTAATTTTTTTAGTTCTTCAGAATCATTCTTGAGTTTACGAATAGCTTCTAGTTGTTTTAATTCGTTTTGTGATTTAACAGCATTTGATATTGCACTAGCTGTACTACCTATAGCAGCTGCTCCTTTTGCAGCAGATGTAATCAAATCTTTATTATTTTTAATTAAGTTAACGATACTTCCAATACCAGAAAAGATGCCATCCCCTTCTTTTTGGACGGCACCTGCGGTGCCTAGGAACTTTTGTGTTACGACAGTTTCTACACTGTCATAATGATAAACAGGATTCATACGTGGTTCATGAGAAATTTTTTGATTTGAAGCAAAATGTTTAAGATTGTGTTTATAAATTATAGGCATTTTTTAGGAATAAATTTGACTTTTTGGGAAAAATATAAATACGGGCGAAGCGGAAGCCCTGGAAGACATCTCCGTTGACCCATGAACCGATGTCCATTATAAAAAAAATGTTTATTTTTTGTTCTTAACTTTTGCAGATTGCGTTTTTGGTTTAACTTTATCAGGAACCAAACCTGCATCAATCATTCTTTTTATTCTATGATTTTCTTTCATAATATTTCTTTCTTTTATTAACTCTTCTAATTGTTTAATTCTTTTAAAATTATTAGCTCTAATTTTATCCATTTTTAAAATTATATACTTTTATATACTTTCATATATTTATACTTTTTTTATTTTTAAAATTATATTTATATTTTTGTATTTTTTAAATTATATTTATATTTTTTATGATTTTTATTTTTTGTAGGTAAAAAATATTTAAGTTAATATTTACAATACTCGTTTAAGATTTACGTTTATGAATATCTAACAACTTCGAGATAACTTTATTAATTGCCTGTTGCACTTTATCTATTGCGTCAAGCAGCGTGTGATGTACTTTAATTTCTCTTCTATTAACTTGCATTTTCTGCTGATTAATCTTCAACGCCGTTTTAAGAGCATTTAACTTAATTTTAAGAACATCTAATTGTCTTTTAACAGAATCTAACTGTTCTTTATTTTCTTTAGAGTTTTCTTGTAAATTTTTCTTTAATTCATTTTCTAAATTGATTTTAAGAGTTTTCATTTTATCAACTTTTTCATTAAGTGAGTTTACTTCATTTATTATTCTATTCATCTTTTTCATTTGTTGAGTAATTTTAGAACTCAATTCATCAACACTTTTTTGGAATGTAGTTTGTAACTGCTTTAAATTTTTTTTAATTCTTTCAGGTAGTTTTTCTATTTCATCTTCTAATTGTTCTTTTAACATTTTTATCTGATGTTTATTTTTAATGACTGCAGATTTTAAATTTAAAGAAAGTAATATTAAAATTTTTGATTGTTCTGAAATCTTTTTAAAAAGTTTTGCTATATCTGCTTCTAGCTCTCTATCCTTTTTATCAAGTTTTAATAATTTTTCGTTTAATGATTTGTCATTAAGTTTAAGCAACTTTAATTCGTTCATCAGCGGAACCAAAACATCGTTTATATATTTTTCTTTTAATTCATTGATTTGCGTATCAACATATTGTTTATTTGTTAACTCTGTATTTTGTTGTGGAAGAATAGAAAGATGTAATGGTCCAGATAAAACGTCTCCAGTTTTCATGATATAATTTTCTATCTCTATTTCTAATTCACGATTATTCGGGATATATGCACCTCCACCAACATTTGGTAACATCATTTTTAAACAATAAAAATAAAATTTTTTCTGATTATAAAAAATACATAAATTATAAAAAATAAAATTTTTCCTAATAAAAATAAAAAAAATGGAAATGACTCAAATTTGTCAAGTTTGCAATATGCGTATTTTAAATCAAACACTATTATATTCTCATATGAAAAACACACCATGTGGTATGCATATGAATCAATTACAACCTAATAATATACAACCTAATAATATTCAACCTAATAATATTCAGAATAATATTCAACCTAATTATAGTATTCAGTATAATAATAATATTCAATCAGAGCAACCATTACAAAGATTAAAGCATTTATTTATTTCAGATAAAGAACAAAATCTTTATACTGCTAGAATAAATACACCTAAGCAAAATACACCTAGGCAATAATTATTTAGCACAAAATAATAATGTAGCACAAAATAATCCTTTTGTTCAAAATAATCCTTTTGTTCAAAATAATAATGTAGCACAAAATAATTATATTGATAAAAATCAATTTGTTGAAAGTAATAACAAAAAAATATGTTCCGGATGTAATAAAAATATAACATCAAAAAATTTTGCACGTCATTTAAAATTATGCGAACAAACAGAAGAGGTTAAAAAAGAAAAAAAAGATAAATTAAAAGATCAGTTATGTCGTAATTGTAATAAATATTTTACAAATCAAGGAATTACTAATCATTATAATTCTTGTATAAGTTCTACAAGACAATGTACAAGTTGTCAAATTACTAAACCTAAGACAGAGTTTTATGATAGTAAACATCAGTGTAAGGATTGTTGAAAAGAAAAAGTTAAATGTAGAGGTTGTCAAAAAATTATATTAAAGAAAAATTTTCAGCGACATGTAACACTATGCCCAAAACTTAATCAACATAATAATCAACATAATAATAATTTATGTCAAAATAATAATTTATATTAGTATTTCTATTAAAAATAGACTTATATATTTAAATAGTTGTATTTCAACTAAAATAGTTGTATTTCAACTAAAATAATCTTATATATATTAAAATATTATTTTTTTATAAAGAATAAAATATTATTTTATTAAAATATTCTTAAGCATTCCGGAAGAGAGGAGAGGTTCGGAACATACTTCTTTTGAGTATAGGAACAAAAAGTCCGACACATTCCGGAGGTTCTACAGAGGTTAAAAACACTCATAAGAGTGTAAGAATGCTAGTCCGGAATCAACAAATAATAACTCCTAAATTTTTTATTTAAAAAATAATAAATGAATAAAAGCGAAAATTTGGAAGATTTATATTCACCGGTTATAATTAAAAGTGATAAAAGTAATAAAAGTAATAAAAGTAATCTAAGTCGTCATAAATCTCTTAATGCAATAAACGAAATAATAAATAATTATATGAATAACACTGAGTTTCAAGATACACTAACCCCTCAAGATCCGAATCTCAAAGATATTAATAATATTGTAGAAAATCCTATATATAATACTAAATATAATAATAATATAGATAAAAATATATATAATAATATAGATAAAAATACATATAATAAAAGACATTTAGAGACACTACCCCCTAATTCATCTCTTAATAAAAAAATACCACAATCAGATCTTACACGTCTTTGGAATTTTTTAAAATTTCATTGTATAAAAATATTGTTAGCATGTATTTTAATATTTTTTATTTATCATCTTGTTATATGTATTGGAAATCAATGGGGTTACTTTCTAACAGAGGAACAAAAGAGAATAAATTTTTATAATCAAGAAAAAAAAACTTTTGAAGGATGGAAGACTGAGGAAGATAAGATTAAGGATAAAACTAATAATAAAAATATTAAACAAGGTAAAATGTATCAAGAAAATTTACATTTCATTGTTTACGGTAAAACTGGAAGTGGTAAGACTACGTTTATTAAAAAATATATAAACCAATATTATAAGGATGAAACAAAAGTACATATTTTTTGTATGCATACTTCTGAATGGCCAACTTTTACAAACGTCTATAATGATAAACAATTAGATGAGTTACAAGATATGGAAAGTTTTGCTGGTACACCTGAAAATAAATCTTTATTAATTTTAGATGATGTTGCAAGTTTATCAAAACAAAAAAATATGTCAGAAATATTTACAAAAGGAAGACATCAAAATATTCAAATAGTTGTATTAGCTCATAAAGCTTGTGATGTAGATAATAAGATTAGAGAAAACATTCAAACATTTTTTACAACTACACAAAATAATGCAGCATTCTTTAATGATATCAATAAAAATTATAAAATGAATATGCCTTTATCATATTATACTCAACATAAATATGGAATAATACGTGTTGACACCATAAGTGAACATATGCAAGTATATGATAAAGATTTAAATATATTAGTAGATACCGAACATGAAATCTATAATAACTCTCAAGATTTTGATATTAGAATATATGCAAATACAAAACATTTATCAAATCAAGTTATAGAACAAATAATTATCTTTTTAGAGTCTGAAGCAAAAGTACCACTAAAAATTATTCCTGATACATTTTATTTTTATTTCGATCATTATTTAAATGCAAAATTTGGTATACCAATACCAAAAAGATTACAAGATAACGAAACATTAAACTATTTGAAAATTGCAATAAATGATGTTAGAAACGGATTAAGAAAAGCAACCCCAATAATATCTGATGTTAAATCTACATTTTCTGATGCTAAATCTACATTTGATGAAGCCAAAAAAACATATAATGATATAAAACCATTAATAAATGGTGTAAGTGAAATACTTAATAATTAAACAAATTTATCATAATCAAACCGAAGGTTCTAGGGCTTCGCCCGATTTTGCAGATATATTAGAATTTTTCCATTATATATATTTTAGAATTTTTTTCTCTAAAAATTAAAACATAAATTTTTTTTTTAAAAAAAAATTTCTCAAATTTTCTCTAAAAAAATAAAAAAAATGGAAAAATTTTATTGCAACTTATGTAAAAAAAAGTTGCAAACAAAAAGAAGTTATCAATCTCATCTACAAAGTAAAATGCATTTACAAAATGTAGAACGAGTTGATGATGGAAATATATTAAAATTAAATAGTTATAAAAACTATCTAGAAACATTGCCTACTGATATAAAAGTTAAAAAAATGTTTGATGATTATTCACATTCGGAATATAAAAAATTTTTTAATAGTGAAGATGAAGCCGTAACAGATATAAAATATTTATTTAGCGATACTGATGAATTTAACGAAATAGATGAATTTGATGAAGCTGAACGAACCGATGAAGCCTTAGCAAATATAAAATATTTATTTAATCAGTCTTTTGAACATAATGAAACCGATAAAACTTTTTCTGATATTCTAACCAACTTTTATAATATATTTAAGAAATCTTTCAAATGTTATATGAATGTAGAAGTACTTTATACAAAAAATGGACCTGATGGAATTCCTGAAGAAATAATACAAGGACATTTTACAAATTCGCAAGAAATTCATAATGTAAATGATATACAACCCATATTTGAATCGATGATACTTAAATTAAAAAATTGTATAATTGAAGCCCAGTTACGTGAATCTGGTTGGAGATTTGTTAAAATAATATCTAAGAAAATAGTAATTGATAAATATAAAAATAATACTGGTGGTAGTTATGTTCCTTTACCTTTCAGTTCACCTCAATTAATCAACATAAAAAATGAAGATGATTATTGTTTTCTGTGGAGTATTATAGCACATTTACATCCTGCAAAATATCATAAAGAAAGACTAAGTCATTACAATAAAGAAGAATACATAAGTGAATTTGATCTTTCTGATGGCTTAGATGAATTTCCATATGATTATAATAGGTTACTAAAGTTTCATAAAAAGAATAAAAATTTAATTGAAGTAAATGTTTTTGAATTAAATGTGAGTTATGTTTCTATTGGTAAAATTACTCCACTTTACTCAGATTCAAAAAAATTTTATTTGACTAATAAAAATTTTTGCCAATCAGAAATAGTATATAATGATAGAGGTAATTACATGCATCATAATATTTTTTACCAAGGAAATATAATATGTACTGAAAAATTTGAACTTGTTAAAACACTATCACCAATAATGATTAATCATAATAATTATAAAGGACGTACTGATGATTATAATTACAAATATTCATCTTTATCTTCAGAATACCAACAAAAATTAGAAAATTTAAATAAAAGTTTACAAAAATGTAAAATAGATTATCAACAACAAACAAAAATGTTACTACAAGAATATCACCATAAATATCAAAATAAGATAGAAACAATTCAAAAATTAAATGAAGAAAATAATAAAAAATTAAATAATAAAGAATTAAATAATGAAGAAAATGAAACCAATCAAAAAATAAATGAATGTTTAAAAAAATGTCTACAACAATATAAAGAACAATATGATAAAGAATATAGTTATCAGTTACAAATATTAAATCAAAATTATTATCAAAATACATTTAATCTTACAAAAGAAATTAATGAAACACATGAAATATATAAAGATGAATTTGAAAAACTAGAACAGTCAAAACAACCAGCACAAGCGAATATATTATATTATCAGGGTCATTTTATATTGTGTAAAGATGTTTCTATATTTACAAAAACTTCAGATAATAAAAATTTTCCTTGTCTTCAATGTATGACAAGTTTTAGAACTTTAGAAGAAATGAATAGACATTTGGAGAATTGTCAACAAAACGAAGCAGTTCAAAATACTTTTCCAAAAGATGATTATTTAGAATATAATAAATGGTATTTTAAAAATAAAGTACCCTTTACTATTTATTGTGATTTTGAAGCATATAATGTTAATATGACACAAAATCAAACGGAAAGTTCCAGGGCTTCACCCGATTCTGAAAATTATAATTCTGAAAATTATAATTCTGAAAAAAGTGCGCCTGAAAGAAGTGCGCCTGGAAAAAGTGCACCTGGAAAAAGTAAAGAAAAATATTTATTTGAACAAAAACCATTATGTTGGGGAATGTACATTCATTCAAATTATCCTGAATTATTTAAATCAGAATATTTACAATACTATGGTGAAGACAGTTCAGAAATGTTTACAAAGAAAGTAGAAGAATTACAAGGATTTTTTTCACAATTGCTTGAAACAAATAAACCAATGATACCATTAACGGATGAAGAAAGAAAAGAATTTTATGATGAAATAAATTGTTATTACTGTGGAAAAGGTTTTACAAATAAATATAAAACTGGCAGAGGTAGATATATTGATAAAGTAAAAGATCATGATCATCTAAATGGATTATATAGAGGTGCAGCACATAATTCTTGTAATCTTAATGCTAACAAATTTAAATATAACTTTGTTCCTTTATATTTCTACAATGGTTCTAAATATGATTTCCATCTAGTAATGAAAGATTTATTTTCATCTGAAAAATTACAACAACAAAAAATAAATGTACTATGTAAACAAGAAGAAGAATATTTTTCAATGCAATTAGGTTGTATTAGAATTTTAGATGCATTTAGATTTTTTACTCCTTATTCATTAGATGTTATGGGAAAAACTTTGAAACCTGAACAATGTAAAATATTAAATAAATATAATTTAAAACCTTTAAAAGGAATATTTCCGTATGAGTACATAGCCTGCGGCTCACAGTCGAAGACTGATATAACTGGAGATTTTAATTCTGTGAATAAAATTATGGAAGAAGAACAACTTCCTCAAATAAATAAATTTAAATCAACATTAAAACAATCACAATTATCTGAAGAAGATTATGCAGAAGCTGAAAAAAATTGGAGAGAGTTAAATTGTAAAACAATGTATGATTATACAATGAAATATCTACAGATAGATGTATTAATACTAGCTGATCTTTTCGAAAACTTTCGTGACATGTGTTTAGAATATTACGGAATAGATCCATGTTATTGTTATTCTACACCAGGTTTAACATGGTTAGCAGGATTAAAACATACAAATGTTCAAGCCGATGGCTCTAGGACAAAGTCCGTTAAACTTAAACATTATAAAGAAAATACATATGATAAATTATTATTTTTTGAATCTGGAATTAGAGGTGGAGTTTCATCAGTTTTAGGTAATAGATATGTTAAATGTTATAATAAGAAAGTAAATCCACAAGAATATGGAATAATGAAACCTTTATCTCCAGAAGAAAAAGAAAAAAATATTAGAAATTTTTCGAACGAAACGAGAAGGAGTAGAACGTGAAAATGCAATTGATGAATTCATGAGAGAAAACTATTTATTATATTATGATTTTAATAGCTTATATTCTTCTTGCATGATACAAGAATTACCAACAGGTGAAATGACATGGTGTAATAATCTTGTTTATCAAAGAACATATGATGGTGAAAATAATTTTGGTTATGTATATGAAGTTGATTTAGTATATCCTGATTATATAAAAGAAGCAACAAAATATTATCCTTTCTGTCCAGAAAACAAAATTCCCAATATAGAAGATTTTTCAGATTATCAAAAATCTATAATTCCGAAAAAATACAGACCAACAAAAAAACTTATGTTAACACAAAGTAATAAAGGAAAGTATGTTGTTGAAGGAAGAATGCTAGATTGGTATTTAGATCATGGCATGATTCTCACAAAAATTCACCGGAAACTAGTATACAAAAAATCTAAATGGTTAAAAGATTATATTGAGTTCAATATTGAAAAACGCAAAATATCTAAAAGAAATAAAGATGATTTTGGAAACGTGTTCTTCAAATTAATGAATAATGCATTTTATGGTAAGACTTTAGAAAATGTGCGTAATAGACAAAATATTGAAATAGTTTATGATAGAGATAGATTTCAAAATTTAACAAGGAAACCTACATATAAAAGAACTACTAGATTCAGTGATGAACTTTGTGCTGTTCATCTAAGAAGAAGCATTGTAAAACATGATAAGTTTAATTTCATTGGTTTCACTATATTAGAATTAGCTAAACTATTTATGTATAGTTTTATATATGATTATTTAGCACCTGCTTATGGCAAAAACTATAAATTACACTTTACAGATACCGATTCTATTTTCTTAGAATTAACAGTACCATATGGTTCTTCACTAGATAAAGAAATTAATAAAATAAAAGATATTATTCATCCTTCTGATTTATGTAAAGTAAAAGATGAATTAGAAGGAAATGAAGATTTCATAACAGAAGCTATATTTTTAAAATCTAAATGTTACTGTTATGATACAACTAATAATATTAAAACACATAAAACATTAAAAGGAATTTCAAAGGCATCAGTGGCTAATCAAATAACATTTCAAGATTATAAAAATGCATTATTTAATAATGAAATAAAAACAGCATATAATTATAGACTTAATTCAAAGAAACATAAAATGTATTTAAAAGAAGAACATAAATTAGCATTAGATCCATTTGATGATAAAAGAAAAATTTTACCTGATGGAATAACTACTTTACCTTTTTAATTTTCTAATTTCTATTTTCTAAATATAACAATATAAAAATATAAAAATATAAAATATTATAAAAATAAAATATTATAAAAATAAAATATTATAAAATAAAATATTATAAAATAAAATATTATAAAATAAAATAATAATAAAAAATTATCATATAAAAATGGATAAAGTTAGAGCTGATAATTTTAAAAGAATAAAACAATTAGACGAATTAATAAAACAAAGAAATATTATGAAAGAAAATCATCTTCAACATAGAATGACAAAAGCTGGTATTCAATCTGATATGTTTGATAAATTAAAAATAACTGAAGAAGTAAAAACTGATTATGAAAAAACTGTCGAACCATTTAAAACTCTTGAAAAGGAACTTAATGAAAAACGTGTTGATATAGCGGATCCTGTACTTAAAACACTATTAGATGACTATGGTTTATTAGAGGCAAACATAGATAAAAAATTACCAAAATCTATGTTATTCGAACATTCTACTTTCTTTTTAGATAAAAAATTATTTGCAAGATTTTATCTTGGTGGTAAAGAAATATTTCCACAACCTTTACGAGGATTAATTTTTACTCCAGATAAAAAACCTATTAGTTTAGATAGAAATTTTGTTGATCTTTTAAGAGGAGCAGATTTGAAAAATTATGCTGTAGAAGATCTAATAAAATATAAAACTATATTAGATAGAGTTGGCACAGTAAAAACTCTTAGACGTTATAAACAATTAGAAAATTTATTATCAACGGGAGTTAAAGTAGGGAAAGGTTTATCTGAAAAACAGAAAACAAAAAAACAGAAAACAGAAACAACCATATTTTTACCAGATGATCCACAAGAATTACTAAATAGATTAAATATTTTAATATCTGCAATAAAAGAAGGACATAATTCTAGTTTCAATGAAATTCATGCTATATTGAAAAGACTGTTAGAAAAGAAGATTCTAAATGAAGAGGATTATAAAAGTATAACCGGACATCTCTGATGTCCTCCAGGGCTTCGCCCGAACCGGTCATCTCTGATGTCCTCCAGGGCTTCGCCCGTAGCTGAAATATGTTGTTTCTAATTTTTTTTAAAAAAATATTTATTTAATTTTTTAGTTTAAAAATGTGTTCAGCAGATTTAGACAAAATTAATAATCATTTAGAAAATCTAACAGAGATTTTGGGTTCATCAAAATTTAGTACGACGTTAAAAATTATAACAACTACTTCATCACACACTTGTAATTTAGAACCCATTCTACATTTAGAACAAAATAAAAATTATCAAATTGCATTGACTAGTTTCTCTACATTTAACACTATTCAAAATGTTATAAAAGATGTGAATGATCAATTTAGATATTCTACTGATAAAGGCAAAACATGGAAAGTACTAACTTTTCTTCCTGGTTCTTACGAAGTTGAAACAATATCAAATGAAATTAAGAGACATTTAGGTATACCATTTAAAGATAAGAAACAATTACATTTTGCAGTTGAACCGGCAGTTAATAAATTTTCTCTTACTTTAGACGAAAATCATCAAGTTGATTTTAATCATGATAGATCATTGTCAAAGCTATTAGGATTTAATAAACAAACCTATAGTCAAGGTTATCATTTAGGTGAGAAAATTCCAAAAATAACTGAAATAAATTCAATTGTTGTACATTGTGACATTATTGAAGGAGGATATATAAATGGTAAATTATCAAATTTAATATTCAGTTTTCCAGCTTTTACTGTACCCATTGGTTATAGATTAAATGTATTTCCACAAACATTAATATATTTCCCTATTACAAGAAAAACTATTAACAACATTGGCATTAGAATCACTGATGAAAAAGGACAAGAAATAAATTTTGGAGGTGAAGAGATTATGATAGATCTTTTGGTACGGGAGGTATAAACTCCCGTTCGAGAGGTATAAACTTTTACGCTACAATAGAGAAGTTTAAATTTTTTTATCATTTTCATTATTAATCTTATTAATCTTATTAATCTTATTAATCTTATTAATCTTATTATTAGAAACAAAAAATAAACTTAAATTAAAATTTTATTTTTATTTTTTTGTTTCTAAAAACACTAATTCAATAATGGATAAATTTATTACTTTAAAAATGAATGAAATGTCTTTAAATAAAAAAAAACTTAAATTTAATCATCATTCAAATTTATCTAATAAAGTTTTGTCAGTTATTTGTGGAAGATCGGGTTGTGGAAAAACATATCTATTATTTAAAATTTTAACAACTCCAAATTTTTTGGATTATAACAATCTTATAATTTATACAACAACGGCAGAACAACCCGTCTATCAATTTTTAAAATATGGATTTGAAAATAATCTTACAAAAACAGCAATTGCTTCTCTATTCGAAGAATACGAAAAATCTGAATATGAAGAAGAAATAAATTTGTGGTGTGAAGAAGCAGCAAAAAATAAACAATTAGTTGAATCTAATAAAAATAAGTATATAAAAATACAATTAATAGATGATAGTGGTAATATGCAAGATCCTAGTAAACTAGATAAAACAATGAAACATTGTGTAATTTTTGATGATTGTGTTAATGATAGAAATCAGTCAGTTCAGAGAAATTATTTCACAAGAGGTAGACATAATAACTGTAGTGTATTTTATTTGACACAAAGTATGTATTCATTAGATGGAAGTGTTATTAGAAAGAATGCAAATATATTTATACTATTTGAAATAAATGCAAGAAACTTAAGTGATTTGTTAAGAGATTTATGTATAAGAGATAAAGATGAATTTAAACAATCGTGTAATAATGCTTGGTCAAAAGATTATGGATTTATCACAATTAATATTGATAAAAAAATTCATGAAAGAGTTATCGAACAATTGTTTACCGAGTAATAAAAATATACAAATATAATGTTTTAATATTTTATTTTTTATTATCAGCTTTAATTTTGTCTATTTTTTTAAAATATAATATTTGAATTTTGTGGTAACATTGGTATACAGCAAAAACATTTTACTGAACAAATTATTTTTTTATTGCTTTGTTGTTTGTAATCTTTTCGTTTAAAGTTTTCTCGTTTAAAGTTCTCACGTTTAAAATTTTCTCGTTTAAAATTTTCTCGTTTAAAATTTTCTCGTATTAAGTTTTGTTTAATAAAGTTTTGTCTAATAAAGTTTTTAGCTCTTCTAAAAAAATATTATCATCACTAAAAGTTTTACCATCACTAGAAATTTTGCCATCCTTTTTATTTTTATCATCAACTTTTTCTGTCTGTGATTGAAATGATATTTGATTTACTTCATTAGCTATTTGATCAAATTTTTCAATCTCATCTAACGTAATAACATTATCATCACATACTCTTTGAAAGTAGTAATGTAGTTTATCATGTACTTCTTTAATATGTAAATGCTTAGTTTTTAATGATTTTCGTTTCTTAGTTATTAAAGATTTTTCTAACATTGTAGCAAGTGAAGTTGCAAAAACACCCGTACCTGTTAAAGCTGTAGCAACTACTGGAATTACTAAAACACCTGAAGATATAACAATTGTTAAAGCACCTAAACTTATTGTTAAGAATATGCCAATTCCTTGTGTTACATTCTTAACTTTACTCCATCTCTTTCTTAATTTTTTATAATGCTCTAATCTTAATAATAATTGAGATTCCTTATCTTTCATATACCTTACTCTATCTTTGTGTTTTTCAATATTTAATTCACTTATTTTTAATTGAGATAACGAAGGATATATTCTTGCGGTTTCATCCATTTCTGAAGTTCCTTCCACTTTTGTTTCTTCCATTTTTAAAGAAATATTTTTAGTCACATGATATATTTTAAAAACCTGAAAGATGGATAAAATTCATGAATTTGAAATTCTCAACTTTTATGATTTTCGTTGTCCTTGAACGGTCATGATTTAAGCAATGAAAAATGTCATAATCACAAATTTGAGATTCTCAACTTTTATAATTTTTTAGTGTCCTAGAACGGTCATGATTTTGGGAGCAAAATGTCATAATCACAAATTTGAGATTCTTAACTTTTATGATTTTCGGTGTCCTGGAACGGTCATGATTTAAGCAATGAAAAATGTCATAATCACAAATTTGAGATTTTGAAAAATTTGAATATTGTGTATTTTTAAAAACGCCCAAATCGGAGCAAAGCTCCTCTGGCTTTAGCCGATTTATGAATTTAGGTCTTCATAACCTGAAAAAGGGTTCAAATTCATGAATCGGCTTAAGCCAGAGGAGCTTCGCTCCGATTTATGTTGTTTTTAAAAATACCATTTTTTGAAAAAATGGTACTTTTTGAATAGACTAAATTCATGAATTTAGGTCTTAAAAACCTGAAAAAGGGACTAAATTCATAAATTTATGTCGTTTTTAAAAGTACTAATTTTTTTACTAATTTTTTTTTAAAAGTACTAATAATGAAGTAAATCAAATATCATTTCAATCACAGACAGAAAAAGTTGATGATAAAAATAAAAAGGATGGCAAAATTTCTAGTGATGGTAAAACTTTTAGTGATGATAATATTTTTTTAGAAGAGCTAAAAACTTTATTAGACAAAACTTTATTAAACAAAACTTAATACGAGAAAATTTTAAACGAGAAAATTTTAAACGAGAAAATTTTAAACGTGAGAACTTTAAACGAGAAAACTTTAAACGAAAAGATTACAAACAACAAAGCAATAAAAAAATAATTTGTTCAGTAAAATGTTTTTGCTGTATACCAATGTTACCACAAAATTCAAATATTATATTTTAAAAAAATAGACAAAATTAAAGCTGATAATAAAAAATAAAATATTAAAACATTATATTTGTATATTTTTATTACTCGGTAAACAATTGTTCGATAACTCTTTCATGAATTTTTTTATCAATATTAATTGTGATAAATCCATAATCTTTTGACCAAGCATTATTACACGATTGTTTAAATTCATCTTTATCTCTTATACATAAATCTCTTAACAAATCACTTAAGTTTCTTGCATTTATTTCAAATAGTATAAATATATTTGCATTCTTTCTAATAACACTTCCATCTAATGAATACATACTTTGTGTCAAATAAAATACACTACAGTTATTATGTCTACCTCTTGTGAAATAATTTCTCTGAACTGACTGATTTCTATCATTAACACAATCATCAAAAATTACACAATGTTTCATTGTTTTATCTAGTTTACTAGGATCTTGCATATTACCACTATCATCTATTAATTGTATTTTTATATACTTATTTTTATTAGATTCAACTAATTGTTTATTTTTTGCTGCTTCTTCACACCACAAATTTATTTCTTCTTCATATCCAGATTTTTCGTATTCTTCGAATAGAGAAGCAATTGCTGTTTTTGTAAGATTATTTTCAAATCCATATTTTAAAAATTGATAGACGGGTTGTTCTGCCGTTGTTGTATAAATTATAAGATTGTTATAATCCAAAAAATTTGGAGTTGTTAAAATTTTAAATAATAGATATGTTTTTCCACAACCCGATCTTCCACAAATAACTGACAAAACTTTATTAGATAAATTTGAATGATGATTAAATTTAAGTTTTTTTTATTTAAAGACATTTCATTCATTTTTAAAGTAATAAATTTATCCATTATTGAATTAGTGTTTTTAGAAACAAAAAAATAAAAATAAAATTTTAATTTAAGTTTATTTTTTGTTTCTAATAATAAGATTAATAAGATTAATAAGATTAATAAGATTAATAAGATTAATAATGAAAATGATAAAAAAATTTAAACTTCTCTATTGTAGCGTAAAAGTTTATACCTCTCGAACGGGAGTTTATACCTCCCGTACCAAAAGATCTATCATAATCTCTTCACCTCCAAAATTTATTTCTTGTCCTTTTTCATCAGTGATTCTAATGCCAATGTTGTTAATAGTTTTTCTTGTAATAGGGAAATATATTAATGTTTGTGGAAATACATTTAATCTATAACCAATGGGTACAGTAAAAGCTGGAAAACTGAATATTAAATTTGATAATTTACCATTTATATATCCTCCTTCAATAATGTCACAATGTACAACAATTGAATTTATTTCAGTTATTTTTGGAATTTTCTCACCTAAATGATAACCTTGACTATAGGTTTGTTTATTAAATCCTAATAGCTTTGACAATGATCTATCATGATTAAAATCAACTTGATGATTTTCGTCTAAAGTAAGAGAAAATTTATTAACTGCCGGTTCAACTGCAAAATGTAATTGTTTCTTATCTTTAAATGGTATACCTAAATGTCTCTTAATTTCATTTGATATTGTTTCAACTTCGTAAGAACCAGGAAGAAAAGTTAGTACTTTCCATGTTTTGCCTTTATCAGTAGAATATCTAAATTGATCATTCACATCTTTTATAACATTTTGAATAGTGTTAAATGTAGAGAAACTAGTCAATGCAATTTGATAATTTTTATTTTGTTCTAAATGTAGAATGGGTTCTAAATTACAAGTGTGTGATGAAGTAGTTGTTATAATTTTTAACGTCGTACTAAATTTTGATGAACCCAAAATCTCTGTTAGATTTTCTAAATGATTATTAATTTTGTCTAAATCTGCTGAACACATTTTTAAACTAAAAAAATTAAATAAATATTTTTTTAAAAAAAATTAGAAACAACATATTTCAGCTACGGGCGAAGCCCTGGAGGACATCAGAGATGACCGGTTCGGGCGAAGCCCTGGAGGACATCAGAGATGTCCGGTTATACTTTTATAATCCTCTTCATTTAGAATCTTCTTTTCTAACAGTCTTTTCAATATAGCATGAATTTCATTGAAACTAGAATTATGTCCTTCTTTTATTGCAGATATTAAAATATTTAATCTATTTAGTAATTCTTGTGGATCATCTGGTAAAAATATGGTTGTTTCTGTTTTCTGTTTTTTTGTTTTCTGTTTTTCAGATAAACCTTTCCCTACTTTAACTCCCGTTGATAATAAATTTTCTAATTGTTTATAACGTCTAAGAGTTTTTACTGTGCCAACTCTATCTAATATAGTTTTATATTTTATTAGATCTTCTACAGCATAATTTTTCAAATCTGCTCCTCTTAAAAGATCAACAAAATTTCTATCTAAACTAATAGGTTTTTTATCTGGAGTAAAAATTAATCCTCGTAAAGGTTGTGGAAATATTTCTTTACCACCAAGATAAAATCTTGCAAATAATTTTTTATCTAAAAAGAAAGTAGAATGTTCGAATAACATAGATTTTGGTAATTTTTTATCTATGTTTGCCTCTAATAAACCATAGTCATCTAATAGTGTTTTAAGTACAGGATCCGCTATATCAACACGTTTTTCATTAAGTTCCTTTTCAAGAGTTTTAAATGGTTCGACAGTTTTTTCATAATCAGTTTTTACTTCTTCAGTTATTTTTAATTTATCAAAAATATCAGATTGAATACCAGCTTTTGTCATTCTATGTTGAAGATGATTTTCTTTCATAATATTTCTTTGTTTTATTAATTCGTCTAATTGTTTTATTCTTTTAAAATTATCAGCTCTAACTTTATCCATTTTTATATGATAATTTTTTATTATTATTTTATTTTATAATATTTTATTTTATAATATTTTATTTTTATAATATTTTATTTTTATAATATTTTATATTTTTATAAATTTATATTGTTATATTTAGAAAATAGAAATTAGAAAATTAAAAAGGTAAAGTAGTTATTCCATCAGGTAAAATTTTTCTTTTATCATCAAATGGATCTAATGCTAATTTATGTTCTTCTTTTAAATACATTTTATGTTTCTTTGAATTAAGTCTATAATTATATGCTGTTTTTATTTCGTTATTAAATAATGCATTTTTATAATCTTGAAATGTTATTTGATTAGCCACTGATGCCTTTGAAATTCCTTTTAATGTTTTATGTGTTTTAATATTATTAGTTGTATCATAACAGTAACATTTAGATTTTAAAAATATAGCTTCTGTTATGAAATCTTCATTTCCTTCTAATTCATCTTTTACTTTACATAAATCAGAAGGATGAATAATATCTTTTATTTTATTAATTTCTTTATCTAGTGAAGAACCATATGGTACTGTTAATTCTAAGAAAATAGAATCGGTATCTGTAAAGTGTAATTTATAGTTTTTGCCATAAGCAGGTGCTAAATAATCATATATAAAACTATACATAAATAGTTTAGCTAATTCTAATATAGTGAAACCAATGAAATTAAACTTATCATGTTTTACAATGCTTCTTCTTAGATGAACAGCACAAAGTTCATCACTGAATCTAGTAGTTCTTTTATATGTAGGTTTCCTTGTTAAATTTTGAAATCTATCTCTATCATAAACTATTTCAATATTTTGTCTATTACGCACATTTTCTAAAGTCTTACCATAAAATGCATTATTCATTAATTTGAAGAACACGTTTCCAAAATCATCTTTATTTCTTTTAGATATTTTGCGTTTTTCAATATTGAACTCAATATAATCTTTTAACCATTTAGATTTTTTGTATACTAGTTTCCGGTGAATTTTTTGTGAGAATCATGCCATGATCTAAATACCAATCTAGCATTCTTCCTTCAACAACATACTTTCCTTTATTACTTTGTGTTAACATAAGTTTTTTTGTTGGTCTGTATTTTTTCGGAATTATAGATTTTTGATAATCTGAAAAATCTTCTATATTGGGAATTTTGTTTTCTGGACAGAAAGGATAATATTTTGTTGCTTCTTTTATATAATCAGGATATACTAAATCAACTTCATATACATAACCAAAATTATTTTCACCATCATATGTTCTTTGATAAACAAGATTATTACACCATGTCATTTCACCTGTTGGTAATTCTTGTATCATGCAAGAAGAATATAAGCTATTAAAATCATAATATAATAAATAGTTTTCTCTCATGAATTCATCAATTGCATTTTCACGTTCTACTCCTTCTCGTTTCGTTCGAAAAATTTCTAATATTTTTTCTTTTTCTTCTGGAGATAAAGGTTTCATTATTCCATATTCTTGTGGATTTACTTTCTTATTATAACATTTAACATATCTATTACCTAAAACTGATGAAACTCCACCTCTAATTCCAGATTCAAAAAATAATAATTTATCATATGTATTTTCTTTATAATGTTTAAGTTTAACGGACTTTGTCCTAGAGCCATCGGCTTGAACATTTGTATGTTTTAATCCTGCTAACCATGTTAAACCTGGTGTAGAATAACAATAACATGGATCTATTCCGTAATATTCTAAACACATGTCACGAAAGTTTTCGAAAAGATCAGCTAGTATTAATACATCTATCTGTAGATATTTCATTGTATAATCATACATTGTTTTACAATTTAACTCTCTCCAATTTTTTTCAGCTTCTGCATAATCTTCTTCAGATAATTGTGATTGTTTTAATGTTGATTTAAATTTATTTATTGGAGGAAGTTGTTCTTCTTCCATAATTTTATTCACAGAATTAAAATCTCCAGTTATATCAGTCTTCGACTGTGAGCCGCAGGCTATGTACTCATACGGAAATATTCCTTTTAAAGGTTTTAAATTATATTTATTTAATATTTTACATTGTTCAGGTTTCAAAGTTTTTCCCATAACATCTAATGAATAAGGAGTAAAAAATCTAAATGCATCTAAAATTCTAATACAACCTAATTGCATTGAAAAATATTCTTCTTCTTGTTTACATAGTACATTTATTTTTTGTTGTTGTAATTTTTCAGATGAAAATAAATCTTTCATTACTAGATGGAAATCATATTTAGAACCATTGTAGAAATATAAAGGAACAAAGTTATATTTAAATTTGTTAGCATTAAGATTACAAGAATTATGTGCTGCACCTCTATATAATCCATTTAGATGATCATGATCTTTTACTTTATCAATATATCTACCTCTGCCAGTTTTATATTTATTTGTAAAACCTTTTCCACAGTAATAACAATTTATTTCATCATAAAATTCTTTTCTTTCTTCATCCGTTAATGGTATCATTGGTTTATTTGTTTCAAGCAATTGTGAAAAAAGTCCTTGTAATTCTTCTACTTTCTTTGTAAACATTTCTGAACTGTCTTCACCATAGTATTGTAAATATTCTGATTTAAATAATTCAGGATAATTTGAATGAATGTACATTCCCCAACATAATGGTTTTTGTTCAAATAAATA
>CAJQUW010015703.1:0-12312 GCA_907163375.1 Prostheceraeus crozeri
ATGTCTGTCGAAGATTCCACAGCATCGAATAAATGGTAGGCTCATCGAAGAAACAATATTTTTCAAATAATCGTCCATGCAGAACCGGACTGTTTTCAATACAACTGCATACTATCGAAGCTTTTTAGCGGCCGTTTCCAACCCTGGATATTATCACGGAAGAAATCAATCTCAAGTCAAATCAATCGCATTCAACGACATATTTCACTTAGTAGCTGAGATTGATAATAATAATAATACTAAGAAATTGACGGCTTATCTTCCGGAGACTTTACCGACTCGCGCACTAATCTTGCAGAAAATATCTCATCAGTGGTGGTTGAGGTCAGAATCGAGTAGCACTCAGCTAAGGCATGTCCCTGAGGACACAACTGCCTCACAAAATAGCCTCATGGAACCTTAGCCTTGCTCTTTCTCGTCTGGCTTGGCGCCAATTTTCTCATCAAAAGAATTTTGAGTGACTCTGATGAACTTGCAATGGGTTAGTCTTCCATAATTAAGCTTAACGATAAGCAATTTATCATAATCACTTGATCTAAAATGGCAAACATCGTGAAGTACACTTGATATGGAAAAGCAACTTGAGCTCTATTCTCAGATTTCAATGAAATGATATTTTCGCATTTTTTTTTACAAATAACAAGACTTGTTAAGGCTGAGATACCCAACAATTTAACGAAAAATGAAGTCCCTCGGTGGGTCATTTTCACAATAGCATTGATCAATTAATTTTAACAACTTTTTGGACAAATTTATGGATTACTGAGTGCCTTCACCCTTTCGAGCAAAAAACGACTTTCTGATTCATTAACGCAAGGTATGTTGAAGCAATTGGCAATTGGCAAAGGAGTAACCGTCATATATGCATTTTATGGACGACCGAAAGCATGATGATCTATCTGCAAGATCAGTGGTTTGCCGGTGTGCATTTTCAGGTTAACCGTGACTGTGAATCCTTGAGAGCGAAATATTTAGAAAGATGTCTCTACCGACCCTTTCGCAATCATCGTTGGCCTCTTTAACAATATCTGAGCACAAAAATACAATCTCATAAAATGTGAAGGAATCCAGATAATTCAAACAGGTAAACTAACTGCTTTATTGCTAGTTTAGATAATCTATTTCGACATCTCTATAAATGAGTTTTACTGAATTACTAAACTGAATCTAAGCTCTTTTGAAAAAGCATTTAATTCCAGCCTTTTGGATGACCACTCCATTCATCCATCAGTGCTAAATGCTAATTAGCTATTTCCAAAATGTTATTTCTATTCCTCTTCTATTCAGTAAAATTCATTAACAGAGATGTCGAAAAGTCTCAAAATTGGAAAACTAGAATGAATTCTGCAAAATTTGTTGAAGAAATAATTTGCTCCTTGATTTCACAAAAATTAACAATCATTTGAAAATTTGCTTTTCATCAGAAGTCGGAAATAACTCAGTCACTGCTTGAAACTTCAGTGTACAATGTACAGTACATTAATGAAGTATTCCTGGTGAGGATGAGAAAGACAAATACGGAACTCCCTTTAGCAACGGCTTTAATAAAATTGAATTTAAAAGTATTTGCAAAAGTAATTCCCCTGTAAATACTTTTATCTATTCGATTTTATCAAAGCCGTTCCTAAGGAGTGCCGTATTTTTCTTTCTCATCCTCACACCATGAACACCCTCCCGCATAAGGCTATCAACTATGTGAAGTATTCCTAACGCTTTAAGTCAAAAAATGATTGAATTGTGCAACTTTTGCGTTGACCTTGCATCAGTTAAGATACATGTATCGTGCAAGAACTCTTCTAGCAAATTCGCCTGACAATGATAGGAAGGATAGGACATATGACGCTAGACAACACAAGGATAGGAAATATTAGGACGGATTGAATTTTAAGTTCATATCATGTAATGACAGAAAGAGCTGCAAGTTGACGTATCTTACGACACCCTCACTTGAATGCTATCTATGGATTATGGACCCCATCTGAAATGCTTGCATGAGCGAGTCACATGCATGGCCTGTCGTTTGTAAATGAAATAACTATATATTCTTGATCGTATTTAACACAAGGCAGTTCGTCTAATAGATAATGATAGTGTTACTTTAACTTTGGCATCACTCGGATACAGTAGAGCTATCTCCCATCTTCTCTCTCTTCTATCGCTATTATCGTGCTCTTTGTTCTGATGGACTTGCTTCTATTACTATTAGTTGTTAATTTGAAGGATCTTTGGTCTCATGCATTTCTAGCATGTTGCCTTGGTTTAAGCACTGTTTTTATTCGTCATTTCCACTTTTATCACCATGTGTTATACAGTTATTGGTTTTTCCTTAATTATTTTGCATTTTGCATCCTCTAATTTGTCTATTCACCTTTTACCACCTAATTTCAATTTTCAGTTATGAGTTACGGATCTTTTAATTTCATGGTCACACACCAATTTAGTTGCATTGCGTTGTCATCCCTACTTTTCTGTCTCCCATTTTCTGTTTCCTTGTCTTTAATCTTCTGTTGTTTAGGCTCGTCCTCTCCCCTCAAGCTTTGATTAAAAATGAATGTATGTTTTCAATGACGAAGGCCGTGTTCAACCACATCACAGAAATTAAGTTTAAAATATTGTCGCATACTGTATGAGTGAATGAAAGTAATTGACAGAAAGAGGAAGACTACACAAGTGGGAAAGATGCATGTTTCCTTTTTATACTTCGAAGCACAAGTGGCTCACTCCGCGAATCGATGAATATGGTGGTGGTGAATGAATGTACATATTGTCTTCTAACACACAATTTCCAGAGCAGCTATCAGTGTGAGTAAGATCGAACAGGATTTCCTTAAATCAGTCATTCTAAATCGTGCGACACTTAAGTTCAGTGATATTGAACAAAAGTATGAAACTGAAAAACTACGTTATTAGGCAACTGAAATAGTAATTCCTGCTCAAAACTTCAATGAGCGTTTATGAAAGATTCGCTGATGAATCTCTACTAGACGTGCTGACGTGTCTGCAGGGAGGAGTACATTAGCAACGCTATATTAAGATCAACTTAATCAAAATTTTCACAGTTGACCGATTTATACGAAAGTGGATTACTATTGATAGGTATCAGGGAAAACCAAATAAATCCAATCCAACTCGGGATGCCGTGTCGGATGCCGTGTATTAAAACCGAATATTTTACCCTTGGTTTATGTTTTCTTACTTAAATATTGTGATAACAGCAGTGTAATCGTGCACTTCAGGTGTCTATTTAAAACCATATGATATTTTCTGTTGCCAACGACAGACTCGCGCCTGAAATGCTCATTTTCGCGCAAAGCGAAATTTTCAGGGGGTAACATCGATGTGTAGTTATCTATATTGTGAGCATGATCATTAAAGTGCAAATTTTGTATAGATGATTATGTAACAGTTATTTTTATATTAAATGGTAAGCATTTACGTTCTTTTGTTCCATTGTTAGGACTCCCACCCAGTGAACTTTTATCATGTCGTGATAACTCAGTAAATTTGTAAATATATTGTCTCATGTATTTTGTATATGATGGTATGATGTATATCATGATCACTCTGTAAATGTCTCATTTATTTTGTATATTATGATGGCAAACTTTGCGAATGCACATGTTACACGTGTTATCAACGCTTGCTTGTAAGTGCCCTTGCGGCCATGCTTTGTGTTTTCTGTTTTATTTTAGAATAAATAGTTATGACTTATGGTATGTAATGACGACTCTTTCTTAGGGCCTCTAAAGGTTTCCTACTTTCCTCACATTAGTTGAGGCGGCTTAAATTTTTCACCTAGGCCATGTTGCTCATTCTCCATGATTATTGAAGCTTGGACTTCATGGTCGGTTTAGCATTAATTTTCATATACTCTCGATATATATCAGATCAGATGGAAATAAGCCATAATGTACTACTGATATTAGTTTGTCAGTTTGACTAGATAAGTATCAGACATCAGATCATCTCGCGCACAAAAAGCTACATATGTCCTTCAATGCTTACTCTTGCTTCGCTTCAGTGTAGGCATCAAATTTTCGTCTAATTTTTAACATTTTGAGAATATTTTAGCTAGTTGAAATCAAAGACATACTAACTATTCACTCTCAAAGTTCCATCCCCTAGTAACAATTTGAGTCATTCCTCGCTCAATCATACTATTGAAGTGATGATAATAGACAAATATCCTGAATGCTCGCGGTGTCTAATTCGGTGCCTATGTTCGAATATTACAAACGAAATAAAAAGGAAAATTTACACAATACTAATTTGTATAATTTCATCCATCTCCTATTAAATGTAACAATTTTTAGTTATTTAGCAGCAGCTTAAGTTTAATCCAAGATCAAAAACTTTTGATGATTCCGGAATAGATATCACATTCCCGGAATTTAATGCCTCCAAAATCACTCTGCACTGGATATGAAAACAACACAACAACCGCGCAAAAATACAAATTTTAGTTCTAACTCGAAAGTTTAAATTCCCTATGGAATAAATATTATCTTGGGAGGAAGATTCTTTGGACTGTACTAGTTTTTGTATTGAACGTCATCTTATAACCTTAGGCCAATCTTAGGGAAATATTGTTAAATTGTTTATGCAATGGACATATGAGTCCTAATACCTATTACTTAGTACTATTAAGTAGATATCCACGCCTAACCAGTTGAAGTCTCATTAGCACGGGAGCAGTGATGAAATAAGTAACAACCCTGAACTGGGACCATGTGTTACGTCTCTAACAGATTCACACTAGAGCAAGTCTCAAATAAGAAATCTTTCCCTCTACAATATCAAAGTGCGTATTTCAAGATCCACTACATTCTCAATAAATCACCAACATAACAAATAATTTAAACCGATGTTGAAGCGATGACCGTTGAGGTAATGTTTAACGAAGATGTTCAACCGAAAAATCCTGAAGATACTAACAATTCAATTCGTTCGCACATGAATCTGCAAATATCTAAGAAAGATGAAAGCGCGCAAGGATGAATTATCTAAATGTGATAAAAGTCACAATCGGAAATATCAGATAGAATTGTTTTCTTCATGAAAGGTTACTGATTCACACATGGAACCGTTTAGATCTCGATTTCATACCCCAACCACTATCAGGAAAGGCCAATTTTGAGGGGATGGATTGGTGGAAATAAATTAAGGTACTAAATTGAGAATAAAAAATACTAAATTGGATTAAATAAAAATTTTTATGTGTCTAAAACCTTTGATTATGCGTCGGAAAGTACAGTTTAACAGATCTAGAGTAATCTACTCTTCCGTCGTGGCGGACAGTTCATCATATCTGTTTGCCTAGTTTAATTGCAAGAATGTGCCACAGACTGTACACACCAATAGAACTTATTAAAATGTCTTAGGTTTCGGAACCCAGGGTTGTTGAAACCACGCGGTGCTCCCGGCACGCAAGAACGAACAGCCTACCACAAAGCCACAGCACCGGTATTGGCTATAGGTTTTAACTTTAAAGCAAACTTCATGTAAACTTCGGATGTATTATTTGTCAAATTGATTAAATTCTGTCAATTCCTTTCAAAACTTGGCATATTTTTTTTACAAATGAAAACATTATTGTCATTAGTCATATTAAAAAGTCAACAATCTTCCACAATTCTATTCAAGAAATGAAATACTTAAGAAGTCATATATTTTAAGAACATTGAAGCTACATTTGGCTCATATTAAATTTTTTCTATAATAATATCATAGTTCTTGTACTTTAGAATCGAATCTTCGAGAAAGACCTTTTTTGCATTGTCTACCATATTTTGAATCGCTGATCGACCCACTATATTTTGTGAGCTGCTTACTTGTTAATAATAATTGTCACACATTTTATTACAGTAATTAATAATAATACATTTAATTACAGTAGCTGCAGTAATTGAAGCAAAATGTTGTTTTTCATTCAAGAAATTTGACTTACTTGAGCGAATTAATAAGACCTTCGACGGCGTTTGCATCGTGCTCTTTCAGCAGGCGGATGCAGCTCCTCACCTAAAATAAGAAAAAATGACAAATTGAATTAATCGATTAATCGTTCAATGCACTGATCGAGCATGGTAAATATCGCACATTCAAACTTCGAAACAGGACAATAGCACTGCGATTGGCCAACACGTGATAGGCTTGGTTGACAGCAAAAATCCAGTGAGTCAAATACCATGAAAAAATAACAACTTATCGCATCGCATTATGTTGTCATGAATGATTTGTTGAATAGAAAAGAAATGGCAGCTGAATATCTACTGAAACATGTTTTCACTAGAGCGATGCGGCTATTCTGTATTTGCTTATTTCAGAAGAACGCGATTGTATTGTCTTTAATTTCTTGTATTAAGTAACTCATAACCTTATCACCTTCACGTTTTCTCCAAGTGCAAGCAACATCAACTGACTTGCATGTTCTCATGAAATATGTGTCTCTGACTACACAAAGTGCTAATATTATAAAGAATATAAAGTAAGCAACTGCATATTCATACAAAGGCAAATAGTAACCAGTATCAAGATAAAATTTATTACTGACCAATAACACGTTCACCACTGTATGAAAAACGACACGCAAACTCAATTCATGAAAGAATATCAGCTGTGATCATATCTAGACGTAAGCAAGTTCATTAGAAAGTTACTGCGATGCAAGAAGTCACCGTCCATTTTCTGAAATGGGTGCATAGATATTAATAGCCGACACAGGTCAATTATGGACTCCTGAAAATATAAGATAGCAAGAAAAATTAAAGACAGAAACATTCATCATTTAAGCAACTTATGCTCTCCTATGAACAATTCCTTTTACATCAGTCAAGCCTATGAGGGTCAGAACTGTTCACATATGAAAGCTCATGTACCTACAGGGTGTTTTACCTATGATAATGCTTTTTTATATTACCTGTATCATCAATGAAAACCTGTGCCATTAGATGCTCTCTTCCCTTTACTCCGAAGTAAACCCCATGATCTGCCTCGCCATACTCTTTCCCTTCAATAAAATTAAAATTAAATAAATGTTCCTCGTTTTTATAAACTCGGAAGCATCTAACACCGCCCTTGGTCATAGTGTGCCGTATTTTCCATTTTATCACACTGCTCCATTCTTACTGTGCTGAGTGTTTACCAAGAACGCAGAGTGCACCTATTTTAAAAGTCTTAGGTTTGACCCGACCAAGGTTCGAACCAAGGTCTCCCGGACGCAGAGCGAACACTCTACCACAAGGCCACAGCGCCGGTGGTCCAATGGTCCATCGTCGGTTCTTCGTGTCCCTCTCCCTGTCCTCCTCGCTCCTTCTACTAACTGTTTTGTTCCGAAGTCACATTTCTTCCATCTAAAAGACCTGATCTGACCTTCAGATCAGATGTTTCCTTTGCTTGACAGTTCCATCCAGGTGGCATCGACGGGATCCCAATGTCCAGACCTATCATTTGAAAATGGTTATTCAGCATGCTCTTTCTTCAACAGAAGTCGAGTCCACTTGTCATCTTAAATCACTGATCCATGTATGAATCGCAGGCTGACGATTTCTATCAGAATGCAAGCTTCCCTATTGAGACCCAATACAATGTGCGCACATCAGTGGTTCCTAGAGAAAAAAGTAGCGACCCTGAACCTAGATTAACTTAGGCGCGTGGGACCCCAAGCATATGTAGAAGCAGCAACAGAGGATTATCTAACTTTATTAGATGGCATGCTTTAATATTGTGGCAGTAGGCCTTTTCACATAAGCTCGGCAAAAAAATATTTGCCCTGTTCAATGCGTAGTAAATCGAATGTGCAGGTCCACTAAAACTTATTCAAAAACTTTTATTTTTTGATGGCCCAGATTATTTTCAAAAATAGTAGGGCTAATAAAACTTTAATAATGTCGTCACATTTTTAATAGGGGCTACTTTTCAGTAAAAAAGATGACAATAATAGCATGAAGCAAAAAACATGTTTAATATGTGCAGGCAATATAAGAGCGGTCAACCACATGCATCCAGATCTGAAAAAGTTGTCTAATTGTCTATCAAATCAGAAATAATTGTCTTATTGTCTTTAAGGATTGTTGTATAGGCAAACTAAATTTGCTTGTTTAGTTAGTTGCTAACAATGAAATATATTCAGTCGGATTTGTTTGTCTTCTTTTATGGTATGGTCGTGACCGGAGTGAAGAACTAGTGCAAATATATGCTTCTAGAGGAAGCTTCATATGTTTCTATATACGGAGGCTGCCAATCTGCAGCTTGCGATCCCACTTTTTGGAACCACTGGTGCACAAGCACATCATACGTCACCGCTTTTGTATGGACCAATTTAGTAGGGCTGCTTCAACTTTATATAATTTAGTGATTAACCCTTTTTGTGCTTTAAAGCTTGCGCCACTGATGCTAAGTCGATTATGCTGTGACAAGTCGTCTAAACGCCAATAAATTGGTCATGGTTTCGTCGTGAATTTTGACTTATGCGACTTTATTCACTTATCTTTCGGTTGAGCAGCTACGTTCCGCAAAAACACGATCACCTCTATAATAAGTCGACAATCGTCAATGTAATACTAAAAACTTGTATGCTTTCCGCTACGCATACTTCAATTTCCAGACAAGCTCAGAAAATGTCACCGCTGTTGACTGATGTTTTAATGCTGGCAAATAGTAAGTCGATAATACCGCATAAGGTAGACGCTTCGGTATGCTCTGAATAACTTAAAGAATGGTATTGCTACTCGTTCACTCACAGTTTCCTCATAAGCAACTGTTTTCCTTTTAAAAATGCAATTAAGGTGAGCAAGAATGAAATACAAAAATGTTAGTGTGACACTAATACTTGGATAGCTAGAACCAAGTTATCTCCATGTTACAGTTGGTGAATGTGTCGAAAAAAGAGCAACCGATAAATTTACACTGCACTGTTACGCTGGTTACTGCCATTACTTGTCTGAATATTGAAGCCAACAAATGTCAAATATTTCGCAATCAGCTTTCAGCATATTATAACCTGAATTTAACACACAAAAAGCCAGCATGAAATATTCTCAACAAAAGCACAAATACCCATATAGCTATAAAAATGTTAATCAATGATTCTTAATATCCTTATCTCAAGATATTTCATTGCGATCCTCCAAACAGTTACGACAGCTTCTCAGATAGATTCTGAATCTGATACTAAATATATCAAAGTAAGAGTATTGTCACTTAGGATATATATGGAAGAAATGAGATCCCACGTTCTACATTATTTATTTCAATAACGAATGAAGCGATAGCATCTGCTAATCGATTGTCGCAGAAAATCAGGAAGCTGCAAAGATAAGGCGATTAATAAGTGAGACAGAAAGACATCCTCATCTGATGTGAGCTAGTATTTTGCTTTGCTTGAGTTCAGTGGTCGTCGTCAATTTATCTTTGAGTTAATCCTCTTCATTTCTGCAGTAAATTGAATTGAATAGCAATATTTTCATCAACACAGTAATCAGAAAAATCGATTCATTTTTATAAGGCACATCAATCTATTTTATCTAATAATGATCTCGACAATTGTATATTCCGCTTCATAAAATGGCGCCGAGCAAATTGTAAGATTCAATTACAAAGAAAGATAATGATAATTATATGAAGTAAAAAAAGCTTGCAAATTTGTGCATGCAAAATAAGAGCGATGCGGAAAATGTTTGCTAAGTTCACCGAAAGCTGACTGCAGAATAGTCTTGTTGCTCCACGAAAGATCTCTTTAACGCTCAGTGCGACACCGAAGATGAGTCGCCTGCTCCTATAAATCTGGCAAAAGAAAGAGAACACTGAGCAACAGAAGCAAGTTCATTAGAACGAAGACCGTGACGATATAGCAGGAGACTGCGCTGCGGTGCCCGAGTGATGCGCCGTATTTGAAGTGAGACTTGGTATCATCTATCAGATGAACTAGTTTGCGATCAATAAAATCTAGTGAGCTAACATAACTCCGTTACAGGACAAACCTGGACGTTATAAAGAAGGAACAACTGCTCAGGGCCGAAGTAAGAATGGAACCTCTTTTCGACTGGACAGTACCAGTAGTGTTCACTTACCGTGATTCAATCACACTCATTTTACGCCAACTTATTTTGTACTTTTGTATCTGAAGTCTCGAACATGAATACTTTCAGGTTTTTAATAGAATGGCGATATATACTGAATATTGACTATAATTTCATGAGAATAATGCCTAATAATCTCGCGGATGAATGCAGTGAGAGGAGCAAGTCAGAATGGAAGAAGAAACATGAGCATACATGCGGGCGAAGTAGGTTCTTCAGGTTGTGCTGTAATAATTTGAGTAGTATTGTGACAGAAAGCAGCAGTGTGTAAAGATCTAGATTGCAAGAGGTCTTTCAGAAAGTCAATGAAAGAATTCTGATATAATTATATACCTGTAGTCACATGCAAGAATTTGGTGTGAATAAACAAATACAAGGTATAAAAATGTACAAATAAGGTCAACAGTGAGTGATCAGATAAGTTCTGGATGCGTAAACAGACTTGAAACAATGCAGCAGAAATAAGAACATGATTACAAACATTAACTCAAGGAGGGGAAATTTACCATGATGCGGTTACCAGCTGACCCACACCTAGCGCACAATAAGCATCACTTAAATCGTTATAATGATAGCTACGTCCTAATTCATGCCACATGTCCCTGTAAAAGCACTTAACAATGCCGTCTACCGATCTATGCACGTCGAAAAAGCGCCTCGTACTAACCACGTCATGTGGAAGCGCGGCACCCCACTAACACCGCGGCATCTATGTGATATTGTATATTTCATACTGGACTGGTTGACTTCAACTGATGGGTGGATATGAAAATCATGTTGACTAGATGATTGAGGTACGTTGATTTTATACGGAAGTTTAAATATTTTCGTGAGGATATGAATTAATTGTGAAAGGTAGCAGAGATCTTGTTTGTTGTGATTGCTTGGTGTGACAAGTGATGAGAGCGAGAGGAGAGGTGAGAGCGGACACACACACACAGGGATGTACTACATCACACTGTGATATCTCTCTATCTACTCTATCTATTATCTACTCTATATATATCTATGGTTATTATTTGAACACACACACACACAATGATTTGTAAAAAACGCGACACCACACTCTACAGCTAAAGATTTAAATAAACACATATAGAACAGGAAGATATCAATATGAATGGGGGTGGGTAGGTTGGTGGGGGGGTAATGTGAAGGGGATTGGGAATAGTGTTATTGTAGGGAGGGTGGGAAGGAAAATGAGGGGGGGAGAAGGTTGGGTGTATGTATGTGTTTTTAGAGAAATTAAGTATGTTTTGTTATACAATCATGCAGAGATAAAACAAATATGTATATCTTATATTCTATATCTGGTGTTATTGTAGGGTTTGGGAGTGATGGTGTTAAATTGGTGTGGGGATATGTAGTGTGAGGTGTTTGTTGATTGATCTGTATGAGTGATAATACTCTATTATGAGTAAGAGAGTCAGACTATATCTCGATATTAAGGTGTGAGTGTGTGTGAGTGCAGAGGTGTAAGAATTGGAAGTTGGTATGATGGTTTGGGTGGATTGATGGTTTGATTGAGGGGAAAAATAAGTTAGTATATGGGTTGGGAGGGAAAGTAGTGAGGGAGGAAGTGGAGTGAAAAATTGGGGATGGGGTTGAGGATGTTTGGGATGAAGTAAAGAGTTTTCTATAATTATTAGAGAGATTAGAGGTTGGATGGTAGAGATTAAGGAATTAAAATTGTTGGGGGTGGTGGGTAGGTAATGATATGTTGATATTGATTTTTATTGAGGGGTTTTGGTATATATTGGGTGTTTTGTATGTTTGTGGTTGTGTTATGTGGTAGGTTAATATTGTATATTTGGAATATTTTATTAAAAGGTTTAAATATATTTATGTTTAATATTGATTATTAAATTATTTCAATCATAATCATAATCAAACTTTTGAACACTTCCATCATAATCTCAATCATAATTAACATTTTTGAATATTGGCTTATCGTTCCAGCTCTAGTCAAGATTGATCAATCTTGATTCGTTACCAAGCGAAAGCAACATCGAGTTCTTTCAAGCACTAGTTAATTCAATGGTTACAACACCATTGCGTTTGTAAACGGATTGGAGAACGCCATCAGTCCTCATCAGGACTTCTTCAATTAATCATTCACTCGTAAGAATCACATTCTATAAGGAATGACTGCGGGATGATTTTCATCATCGTATGAGAATGATAATTATTAGAGCCATATTAGCATCATTAAGTAGGAAACGCTAGCGACAGATAA